>CAKOAT010154044.1:236536-270524 GCA_932364175.1 Eruca vesicaria subsp. sativa
CCTCGGGATCTGAAGACGGAACCATCAGGATCTGGCAATCAACACCAAATCATAGTTTGGATGAAGTTGCTAAGAAGATTGAAGGCTTTCACATCAACAAAGAAGGAAAAAACACCGCAGATAAACCTTCTGATGGTTACTAGTTGATTTGTTGTGTTTTGAGTTTCGAATATACAAAAAGGACCGTTCCGTATCTTTTAGTTGCGTCTTTTTCGTTAGGGAAGTTAATTCAACTAAGTATGAATTTTATTAATTATTATCACAACCATACAAATTTTTTTTTATTACTATTTTTTTTTAATATCTAGCGTGTCCTTTTTTACGTTGTGAGAAAAAACATATTTATGAGAATGCCATTATTTTTTTGTGCCATGTAGGCAAAAAATCGGGTCCACGTAAGAATGCAATATAAAACTTAGTCTCAATACGATATGAACTTCGTTACGGCTGAGATATAGGTGTGTTGCGGCTGACTTAACTAACCTAGATGACTTATGAGAAATAAGCTGAGTTATGAACATAATTCAGTCGATCGTTACGGTTGACTTAAAATAATCTGGCTGGTTTATGTGATAACGGCTGAGTTACGGTCATATATTACGACTGACTTATACATCCTTAGGCTGGTTCCTGAAAAATCCGACTGAGTTCTAGTTACCACACGGCTGAGTTAACTATCGCGGCTGGTTAATTGATTGTCGACCGGCCGAGTTATGAGATGTTTTTACAGCTGAGTTATATTTAATCAGCCGTCATAAAGTGGAGTAACAGTAAACTCAGCTGATTTACGGCTGACTTTTTAGCGAAAGATTAATTACTAGAATAGCATTCATTTGCCGGCTGGTTTATTTAACGATACAGCTTACTTCTTGCGTTTCATCTTTGTTATAGCTGATTGTTAACAAAAAGTTAATTACTAAAATAGTATTCACGTTTTGACTGACTTACAGTGTATTAAGTGGCTGACTTATTGTGGCTGACTTAAATGTTCGTTTGGTGGCTGAATTACTGATTTTCCATGTCATCATCCATGTCAACTTTTATTTTCCATGTCATTACTAACTACAACAACGAAATTAGGGTTTATGTTACAGACGACGCTATCTGTTCTTCACCTTCTTCTCTTTCTTTAAAATCTTATGGATCCAGTAATTATTGTTTCAAGTAACTGGATTAAGAAAAACAGATATGTATTCACACCCGACAGTAGAGGATGTATTGTTCTGCATGCAGATGAGAAAACAACACACGACGAACTCGCAAAGTCAGTACTCGATGATTACGGATTGAATGAGTCGAGCCATCAGATTCAGCTAAGCTACCAGTTCTCGAATAAAGCTTTGAAAACAATGGCTCACGACACNCACACCCGACAGTAGAGGATGTATTGTTCTGCATGCAGATGAGAAAACAACACACGACGAACTCGCAAAGTCAGTACTCGATGATTACGGATTGAATGAGTCGAGCCATCAGATTCAGCTAAGCTACCAGTTCTCGAATAAAGCTTTGAAAACAATGGCTCACGACACGCCACCAGTTTACATCTCCAATACTCGTCAACTGCAAATATTTTTAAGCCTAAGGAAAATCGAACTCTGTGTAGAGATTACATAGAACAAGGATGATGAGATCAGCCGGAAAGACGGAGCGGGAGAGAAGAGTAATATATTATACAGTTTCAGCTCAGAAGCAGAAGTCTCAGAAGTTGAATCTAGATACGATGGTTTTAGTTTGGAGGAGGAACATAACGACAATGAGAATCCTTGGACGGAGAAAAACAGAAAGATGTTGGAGAAGATGAAGAAGGCGAAGAAGACAGTGAATTTGATAGCCGATTTGATATGTTCGACGACTCGGATGGTGCGTCATCCGAAGATGATAACTTTAGCTCATATGGTGAGTCCCCAGCACAAGACGAAGATTCACCGACACTACCGCCTAAAAAGAGATCCCAGTCGACTGAAACTTCTTACAATTGGACCGGATCTAAGGGGGATTCAGAGGTTCTAAGGTTGGAGATGTCTTCGCTAAACCTTGCTGTTGGGCAACGATACCAGAGTAAAGCTGAGTTGGAAAGACGATTGAAACTTCTTACAGTGAGAGATCAATTTGATTTTGATGTGGAAGTATCCAATCAAGATTTACTCATTGTTAAATGTTGGGTTGGTGGATGTCTCTGGAGAGTTCGTGCTTCAACACAAGGGGATTCCCCGACATTCTATGTTCATATTTACGATTCAGAACATACATGTTCTGTAACTGAGCGTTAAATCAATCTCGACAAGCAACACCAGATATTTTAGAAGAATTGTACAGAAACTTTCTCGGCGACGTTGGTCCAGTCGTTCGACCTTTGAGTGTGGGAATAGCTCTCAATAAACAGTTCGGTCTCAAGGTAATTGTTGTAGTATGGCTGACTTATATCAACGTTACAGCTGAGTTATATCTACACTTTGTGGCTGAATTATATTAACGTCCGGCTGTGCTAGTTAAGTGATAGGCTGAGTTATATAAACATCGAACGATGCGGCTGAGTTAGTTGAATTATCTGACTGGTTTATTTAAACTTCAACGTTTCGGCTTAGTTAGTTAAGTATATGGGCTGGGTTATGTATATGTTACGGCTGAGTTATTTAAGTTATCCGACTGAGTTATTTATACGTTCAAGCTGGGTTACTTAAGTGATTTGGCTGAGTTATTATTTGTATTCATTTGGGCAGATGGATTATTGGAAATCATATAAGACTCTAAAATTTGCAAGGGAAATCGATATGGGAACACCTGAGAGTGGTTTTGAAAACTTGCCTTCTTACTTATTCATGATTAGAAGAGAAAATCCTGATACAATAACTCGTCTTCAAATCGATGAGTTTGGAAGAATCTTGTATGTGTTCCTTGCGTTTGGCGCGAGCATAAATGGGTTTCCTTTCATGCGCAAAGTTGTGGTTGTCGATGGTACGTTTCTTAATGGAAAATACAAAGGGACGCTTCTAACAACACTAGCTCAGGATGGAAACTTTCAGATTTTTCCAATCGCCTTCGGTGTGGTTGATACAGAAAATGACGATTCGTAGAACTGGTTTTTTACGGAACTAAAAGTTTTGATTCCTGACGACAAGGGTCTTGCGATAATCTCAGATAGGCATAACTCGATTGGGAAGGCTATTCGAAATGTGTATCCGTTGGCTTCTCGAGGAATTTGCATGTACCATTTATATAAGAACATTTTGGGACGGTACAAAAGGAAAGATGTATTTCGTCTGGTGAAGAAAGCGGCAAGATGTTTCAGGATGCCTGACTTTAATGCAATGTTCGAGGAGATTGAAGCTATTAATCCTGAGCTTCATGGGTACCTCCAAAGAGCCGATGTCAAACTGTGGGCGCGTGTTCATTTCCCAGGCGAAAGGTACAATTTGATGACTACGAACATAGTGGAATCAATGAATAGAGCATTATCAAATGCTAGAGGTCTTAACATTGTTCGACTACTAGAATCGATACGGGTTATGATGACCAGATGGTTTGCTGAATGGAGAGAGGATGCTGAAACGCAGCGAACTATGCTTACACGTTCTGTAGAGAAACTACTACTTGTAAGTCAGTTGTACTTATTAAATAAGTCATCCGTTTCATATAGTAAGTTAGCCTAAGTAGATATCATAACTCAGCCGTATTAATGATAAGTTAGCCTAAATAGATTTCATAAGTAAGCCGTATCAATGATAAGTCAGCCTAAATAGATGTCATAAGTCAGCTTAATATTTTAGTAAGTCAACCTAAGTAGATTTCATAACTCAGTCTCTAATGTTTTTCATTGTTCATTTTTTATTTATAATAGGGCCGTGTTACTACCGCGAGACTGTTGACTGTACAAAGAATCGATACTCATCACACTGAAGTTACATATGGTGAGTCTTTGCATGTTGTTAACTTGGAAAGGAGAAAGTGCACATGCCGCCGTTTCCAGCTGGAGATATTACCATGTTCGCATGAAATTGCAGCTGCGGAGTCCAGGAATGTTTGTCGTATATCCCTGTGCAGTCCTTACTATATCAGCGCTTATTTGGTGAGCGCATACGCCAATTCAGTTATGCCGGTTGATTCAGCGTTACCAGTTCCAGATAACGTGGTTAACCTAGCATGCTTTCCCCCGTCTATTCGTCTTCAGCCAGGAAGGCCTAAGAAAAATAGGATGAAATCTTCTTTAGAGGTTGCACTTGAAAACAAACGTCCTAGGAAAGAACACACATGTTCTCGTTGTAGACAGAGTGGACATAATGTGAAAACTTGTCCGATTTAAAAGTGTTGTATTGATATGTAGACTATGTTGTATTACAGCTGAGTTATTGATTTTAATGTTTCTAATTATGGCTGAGTTATTGACATGCTAGGACTGAGTTATAGTTCTACTACGGCTGAGTTATAGTCTACTGCGGCTGAGTTAAATAAAAGGTTGAGTTACTAATATATGTGGCTGAGTTAAATAATAATATATGTGGCTGAGTTAAATAAAAGTGTAAGTTTAATAAAAGGCTGAGTTAGAGTATACCGTGGCCCAGTTAAATAAAAGGCTAAGTATTAATATATTGTGGCCGAGTTAATTCAAATGCTAAGTTAAGTAAAAGGCTGAGTTAAATAAAAGGCTTAGTTAATAATTTATTGCGGCTGAGTTACATAAACGTTACGGGTGACTTTCAAAATAACATAACTAAATATCAAACGCAACATTTCTAAACCCCAAAGTTATCAGGTCCAAATTCTTCAAACATATCCACGAGAGCAAGCCAAACTCTGGTTAGCATCCAATCAGGCTTCTGCCCACCAAGCGCCCAATTCCTCTTCAACACCCGCATTTGATGACGAAATATCGTTCTGGCTACGGGATTAAAACTCTCCCAAACTTCGTAATTATGCTTCGTATCCCAAGTGTTATTACGCTAAAAATAAATAAAATAACATAACAAATATTAGAAACATAACAGCTGTCAAATTTAATAGGGATACAAAATGGATGCTTACAGAGAGTTCAAGAAATTAGCGTTCCTTAAAATGAGCAGGAATGACACGGTAAGTCGGCCACTCATGAACCCACCCTTCTCGAAGAATGGGCGAGATCGCAACCGACAGGTCATGCAAGAATCTAAACCACTCTACGATGGTTTTGGAGACATTTACACCAAAACCAGGGTTCAAAAAGGGTATGTTATTCCGATCTACCGAGCTTAGAATAGCATTGACATTGTTCGCTAGCGATAGAGACCAACCAGGGACAACCGACATAACTGTTTCTATAATACGAGAGAAAAGCCACAAGAGGACTATATATAGAGAGGTATTAGAATGCCAAAGGTAAAGAAGAAATTTAATACTGAGTTATTTTGTTCCCACCCAAAACACGAAAGGTTGCGGTTATGGCAGCTGAGTTATTGACATGCTACGACTGGTCACAATTAACCTGAAATTAAAGGATGAGTTATTGAAATATAAAACTGAATTAATGACATGGTACGGTTGAGTTATTAATGCTCTTACGGGTGAGTTATTGAAATATAAAACTGAATTAGTGACATGGTACGGTTGAGTTATTAATGCTCTTACGGCTTAGTTATTGAAATATAAAACGGAACGTTGCATGCCATGCGAGGATCATGAAAGGTCGCCTTCTCGAAAACAGAAGACCCCTTTTCAACTCTTTATATAAACACGCAATCAGTTCACCCTTGTCGACACAAACTGATCATCTTAGAAAATGGAAGGTTTCCCGATTCTCGAAATGCGTGAAGAAATTCAAGCGTTAGTTGTTGAACGTGTGGCCAGTAATTTCATTAAAGATTTTTATAACCTCAGAGCTTCGTGCAAGTCGATGAAGGCGTTAACAGAGCGGCGTAGGGTATATTATTTTTTTGATTTGCTATCATATCCATGGGAAGCCCCTATGCCTAATTCGTTGTTCCGAACTTGTTACGCTAAGGGAAACCCAAGCACACTATATATGAAGGGTGTCCAGTTTTTCTTCTCATATGAGCTTCGAGACGAAGATCTTACTCTCATGAAGAGTTCAGCGGATGCAGGATATGAGCGTGCCGTGTATGCATAGGCAATGATTAGGAAAAAATTTCAGAATGAAGAGGAGTACTTTGCTCGTTTCACAAGGGAATCTGCTGCTAGGGTTGGGGAACTAGTACGATCTGTGAAATGGGGATGGTTTTTGTGGCATGGCGACGACTTCCGCTCAAAGAAGTTGGAGTTCATTTCATCTGTAATGCCATCGTTCACCAGTTGCCAATGTTGTGGTCTTGTGGAAAGAAACTGGTTCAGCCTGTGGACCATTGGTACCAGTAAGGGTGACAACATGTGTGACCGTTGTTTCTTGATTAAATAGGTTGGGCTGTTCTTCCGTGATTTTGAACCGATGAGCTTGGTTTTTGACACAAGCAAGTGGTGAAGATGTATTTTTATTTTTTATTTTCTTTGCAATTTCAGTTTGTAGACTATTGGTTGTATTACAGCTGGGTTATGGATTCTAGTTTTTTTCTTTGAAATTTCAATTTCTGTATACAAAGTGACTGAGTTAACTAAATAATGCGACTGAGTTATTAATTAGTTGATAATACGAGAGATCTCATAATACAAAGTGGCTGAGTTAACTAAATAATGTGACCGAGTTCTCTACAGGCTGAGTTATTAATTAGTTGATAATACAAGAGATCTCATAATACAAAGTGGCTGAGTTAACTAAATAATGTGACCGAGTTCTCTACAAGCTGAGTTATTGAAATTGACTGCTGGGTTATTATTCCCAACTGGCTGAGTTATTGAACTTTAAGGCTGAGTTATTGAACTTTAAGGCTGAGTTATTGAACTTTAAGGCTGAGTTATTGAAATCGACGACTGGGTTATTATTTCTTACTTGCTAAGTTATTGAACTTTAAGGCTGAGTTATTGAAATTGAGGCTGAGTTTTTGAAATTGGCGGCTGAGTCGAAGAGACTAAACAAGAGTACATTACAAGTCCAAAAGAAGCAGAGTACATTACAAGAGTTATGAGAAGGAAACAAACCAAAGGACCTAGCTAGTACATTCATTACAACCTTAGGCAATACGACCGGTGAGACGAAGGGACGACGAAGTTGAGCCAGAAGCAATGTGACCTGCATAACAAGACAAAGTATACTAAACTCAGCCACAAAGTATACTAAACTCAGCCATAAGAAAGAACACTCTTCGCAATTCAACTCCAACAGAAAAGTCTCACCACTCTTTCTGGTCAAGTGTTTACTCAGTATTTCAGAACACTCTTTGCTTTCCGGACATACACACATCAATGGAGAAGTTTTCCCATCTCCAACCACATTGAACACATGTCGTATCTGTTATCAAAACAGAACTTTCTCCAGCCTTTTCTGATGTACTATATGCCGCCTGATTCGTTAAATCGCAAACTCACATTCCATGAGTTTCCCTCTTTGTTCACTAGTATCGTCTCTTGGCATTGTTTGTTCAAAGCAGTAGAACGCGTAGCAGCCACAGGAAGATGCTGCAAACACAGAACGTTAAGTTGCTGCAGACACAAGTTTATCTTCTTTTATATTTCAAATAGAGACACAAAACGTAAACTACTCACAAGTTTGTCTTCTTTCAGATTTGAAGCAGTGACCTCAGTTAAAAAACAGTAGTCGAATGAGGAAGAAGACAATGCCCCTGTTCCTCCTGAAACATAAGAAACAATTTTCCACATCAAAAAAATCTGACAAGATTGCTATGCTATTACGGTTAACTTTGATTGAAGCATCACCCGCAGCATCATCATTCGCGTCCTTGATGATGTGAGGATGTGTATATTGAATCTTACAACAGGTAGGACCAAAAGAAGTGACATGAAACACCATGTCTCCTTCGAGTTTGAAAATGGCAATGTCACCGATTCGAAGGTCATGTGCCCTGGTGAAATCTTCCCAACCTACGGTGAGTCTCTTTCCTTCTTGTATCACTTCCCAAGTGTTATCTGAAGTGTCCGATCTTAGTTTCCATGTTGTCTGGTTCGTCTTCCCTTCTATGTGCTTTGAGAAGAAGGCAAGTGGTATTGTCTGCAAGTCAGAAAAGGCAAAGTTAAGCAAGACTCAAAATTAGGAACCAGTAAAGAGTGTGTATACCACGCCACTCTGGAAACCAGTAAGCAGAGGCTGGAAGAAATGAGGTTCATGCGGAATCGCCATCTGCAAACAAGAAACGAATGTAAGTCTGAGTTTTAGAGACTCAAACTGAGGTCGAGTTCAAACCCTAATCGAGTAAAACCCAAATCAAAACGTACAACGAAGAAGTCATGATGCAATCTAATCTAAATAAAAAAAAATCAACAAGTTTAAGGCTTCGATCTACCTTGAGTACACGAAGAAATAAAATCGCCTAAAAGGGTCGGTGAGAGCTTTTTTCGTAAGAGATACGGAAACGTCGATAGTGATTTTTTTTTCATTTTCCAAAGCCGTATGCATTATTCCACCGATCCAATCATATAATGCCACGTGGATTTGTTGATCTCTTAACAAAAAGGCTGGGTTATTGAACTTTAGGGATGAGTTTGTGAAATAAAAGGCCGGGTTATTGAACTTTAGGGCTGAGTTATGATAAATTAACGCTGGGTTTTTGAAACTAATGGCTGAGTTATTGAACTTTAAGGCTGAGTAAATGAAATCCACGGCTGGGTTATTGCACTTTAGGGCTGAGTTTGTGAAATATAAGTCTAGGTTATTGAACTTTAGGGCTGAGTTATGATAAATTAACGCTGGGTTTTTGAAACTAAAGGCTGAGTCATTGAACTTTAAGGCTGAGTAAATGAAATCCACGGCTGAGTTATTGAACAATACGACTGAGTTATTGAATTGTACTGCTGGTTTATTGAACTATAAGCTGAGTTATTGATAAACGATACAAGACTATATTAATGAATAATAGCAAAATATGCCCACAAATAACACATAAACCACCACATTCCTTACACATCGCCCCTCTGATTCCCTCTTGATTCCTTCAAACTATTTCTCCAACCGACCGAATTTAGCCCTGACATCGGTCAAGTATTTGTTCATATCACTCATTACTAACTTCATATCCTCAACCTCTTCTACCAAGCACTCATCAGCCCATTTGAATAAATGTCTCTGCTTGCACTAAAATAATAATCAGATCTCAGTAGCACGAAATGAATATCTGGCAAATAAGAACAAAATTTAACCTTATTATATCCTCTTGCACAACAATAGTACAATCTTCCTGGATTTTTAGCTGATCCGGATGTACATATATCTGAGGCTGCACCACACCAACACTGTTTTGGTGTTCCTCTCTCCCCATTCGTACGTACACGGTTTACATTTCCTGATGGATAGTGTTAGAGGAGGAAGACATTTTTCCTTTAGAACCCTAATCCCCACTTTTTCCTCTGAAAAAGCTGCTTTATTACATCGTTATATAGAGCTGGACCAGGTCTGTGTTGGAATATTTTCAAGTTCCCGCACAAACATATTTTCAAGTTCCCGCCCAATGGCTTAGTTATTGGCTTGTTACGGCTGACTTTATGGTTAGGATAATTTTATGTTTTAAATTTTGGGTTAAGTATTTGGGGTTTATGGTTTAGAGTTTAGGGTTTATGGTTTAGGTACCACTGTAAAATATAAGAAATTACACAAATTCAATTGAAAAAAAAATTATATGGTACTTTGTATTTGGTTCGTTCAACACCTATATAGTTACATAAGGTTTTAAGTATTTGTAAGACAACTTATACCTCAAGATCATGGTCAATCCGAAACTTGTAAATTCAATGAAGTATACACATTGTGTTGATTGAATATTCATCCAAAACTGATAATATTAATTTATAATAACTTTTTAAAGTACATTTCCAAATATTAGGGTATGTTTGTGGTGTGGCTGAGTTATATAAGGCAAGACGGCTGGATTATAGAAACGTTTCGGCTGGGTTATATTAAACTTTTTCGATTTTAGGGTATGTTTGTGGTATGACTGAGTTATACAAGGCTAGACGGCTGGATTATTGAAACGTTGCGGCTGGGTTATATTAAACTTTTTCGATTTTAGGGTATGTTTGTGGTATGACTGAGTTATATAAGGCTAGACGGCTGGATTATAGAAACGATACGGCTTGGTTATATAAAATATACCATTACTAAAAAAATATACAAATCGTTTAAAGGCTAATCAAACTGGGAATAGAAGTCAGTTCCTCCTTCATCCAGGATCTCTGCTGCCATCTTCACCTGTATACCTTGAATATTCCTATCATTTATCCCAGAAAAAGTCACGCCAAGCGCTAAGCATTCCACAAACTTCAATGCATACACTCCACAATCACCAATTTGGGTGTTTTGGGGAATGTAATCGCCTTTCCTCCTTCGGAACGAAAACTGCTTCTTTCTCTGTTTTCGGAGTTTGGAAGGAATATTTTGATTCAACATCGAAGGTAGCATTTGCGTAAGAGGCTTAAATGCATCAACCATNCTTCAATGCATACACTCCACAATCACCAATTTGGGTGTTTTGGGGAATGTAATCGCCTTTCCTCCTTCGGAACGAAAACTGCTTCTTTCTCTGTTTTCGGAGTTTGGAAGGAATATTTTGATTCAACATCGAAGGTAGCATTTGCGTAAGAGGCTTAAATGCATCAACCATTTTCTTTTCACTTTCGGCTGTGACGTGTCCAATGATTGTGAAACGCCACCCAATGATCACCGTGAAACGCCACCCACAGATCCACGTGAAACGCCACCCAATGATCGCCTCCTGTTGGAAGCACTCCGTACAGGTGATCCACATCCTCATACCACTTCAAGTTTGTACAACAGTCTGCGGGTATCCTACCGTTTATTAACTCTGCATAGCCATTACCGGTGAATGTCATCATCTTAGGATTGAGCTTGTACTGCTGGTAATCGCGAATCCAATGACTGAGAAACCAGACGTCAATAAATGCAACGCGCTTGGTCCAGAATGGGCTGGGATCTCGCATGAACCTTTTGATGAGGATTCGCAGAAACGCACTAACATGCTACGCAAAAACACAAAATCAAGTCAATATAATAGAATCTATAACTCAGTCGTAACAAAACACATAACTCAGCCACATAGTATACTAAACTCAGCCACATAGTATACTAAACTCAGCCATAAAGAATAATAAACTAAGCTACTTAGTCCTCTTTAACTCAGCCTTTAAGAAAACGTAACTCAGTCACATAAAATTTATAACTCAGCCGTAAGGAATACTTACATCATCATACAGCCATTCATATTGTTTGTCTTTCCACGGTCTTTCAGTGATGATGATTCTGTAGAACTCACCCTCATGGGCCACTGTTGGGGTAGTGGGAACGTCTTTATGTTTCTCTAGGTGTTCCATAAGTTTATCCCATTTTGCTGGATTAACCGGTGCTAAAGGATCATATATTTCTGGTGAAGGTAATAACTTATTCCTCATTGACGTCGTTACATTGTCTCTAATCTGAGGAAAAACTGGTGTTGGAGGAGCATTATCAGAGAGTTGCAATGTAGACCCAGTTGCAGATAACTGAACATTTTTCTCCTGGTATTCTTTTATTCATTCGGATCTGATCCTATCCTCTTCATCCTCATCAGACTCCGGAAGCACTTCGTCTCGTGTTGAGAGAAATTCGTCAGTAATATCCGCAAGCTCACTGTCGGCTTGAATCTGGTTCGGCTGAGGTACAGCTACTGTTATTAAACCGCGACACGTCCTTTTTTCGACCGGATTCTGTAACTCAGCCATTTCTTTCTTCTTCAACTCAGCCGCCTTCTTTTCGCCAGCCTTCCGTTGCTTTGTCTCAGCCGTTTTTTTCTCCTTTTTTCAGCCGCCTCCTTCTTCTTTAACGCAGCCTCTTCTTCCCTACTTACAGCCGTTAAGTTATTCTTAGGAGACACATCCTTCTTTCCTAACTCAGCCGCCTCTTTGTCCTTCTCTTTAACCTCATTTCCTTTTTGTTTACACCTTATTATCTTGTGCCCGCGTCCTAAGGCTGGGTCCTTTGCAGGAGAAATACCAACGAAATCAACAGTGTCTCCCAAATTCTTAGCAGGTGTACTATGGACAGAGGCCTTAGCAGGTGTACTATGGACAGAGGCCTTAGCAGGTGGACTATTGACTGACTGCTGTGAAAAAAATTTCGGCGGTGGCGGCGGTGGTGGTGGCAACGTTAAAGTTTGTTGGGGAACTTTTGAGAAGTACTCGTCCACTGCAACTCTGACTAAATCAGGAATGTTCGTATAACTGGACTCGATTCTGGATAACCGCGCGTCGAAGTTTTTGAAGTTGTTCTCGTGGCTGTCTATTTTTGAGACAATTCTATCCAGAGTATACATTATTTTCAACAGTATCGGATTTTCTCTAATATCATCCTTACCTTCCTTCTCGTAAGTACCATTTCCCTCCACAGCAGCTTCATCCTCTTGGAAGCTGCTCACTTTCTTCTGCTTCTTAATGGGTGGCTCAGCCTTTGACGAAACACCAAAAACCTTTGCGTTTGTTAGTTTGCGTTTCATCTGTGTTCCCCCAAAAACCTCTAACAAACCGACCTGCATATATGTCTGTTATCAAGTTAACGAGTTGCGGGTCAGCTGCTTCATCCGGCCACTGAGGAAACATCTCTTCTATGGAGTCCTTCATAACCATTTTTCTCACGCGCACCTACAAAATCAGCCACCGAATACATAATAACTCAGCTGTCAAAGTACTAATAACTCAGCCACAAAGTACCAAAAACCGAGCCACCATGCCACCATATAAACAGTATCTCAGCCATCAAATAACTAATACCAAGAAACCCAGCCACTACTAATAACTCAGACACTTTATACATGCTAACTCAGCCATCAAATAACTAATACCAAAAATCCCAGCCACTTAAGTACATAAGTACTTATAACTCAGCCAACAAATAAATAATAAATCAGTTGACACCTTACCTAGCCATGTTTTCTAATCTCCTCGGTTATGACAGTATCAAAACTTGAACGTGTACGCTTTCCACCCCATCGAAAAAGTGGAACTTTTTGCTCATTGACCACTCTCCCAAAACGCTCTCCAAAACAAATGACAGATTCATACGCCCAAACCAACAACACGTCCTTCAGACCGCTTATGGTGTATGTCCTTCCTTGTGGATTCAACATCTTAATAGAGTCAACAAGAACTTCATATGCAGTCCTCCCCCATGGATACGTCATCATGGCTTCATCGTCGAATACTCTTNACAAGAACTTCATATGCAGTCCTCCCCCATGGATACGTCATCATGGCTTCATCGTCGAATACTCTTTTTGCACTTTCAAACGGTATCCTAGAATTATGATGCAAAGCATAAAGTCCCATGGCTTGAAGAAGTAACAGCCCTAACCATTTACGCTTTTCAAAACTCCAGGCCGGACATACCTCTAATGCTGCCCTCAGTTTATCTAACTTGGGTCCCACCCCAAGCGGCATATTCAACTCCTCCCAAAACGCTTTGTATTGGTCATGTTCAAAACTTTCTGTTGGCACTGGATCTGTGTTTAACCCAGTGATCTCACCAAATTCGAGTAAGCTAAACCTGATAGGTTCATCACCAACTAGACTCCAAATTCCTTCAAGTATACTCGAAGCTGTCGACATAGTAGATAGTGGACAGTCCGTCGACAGAGTAGATAGTGGACAGTCCTACCAGACCACACGCTTTTGCGTTCAGCTAGCTTCACAATAATTCCAAGAGGAACCTGCCTCATGTGATCCTACACATCCCGTCATATTGCTTCTCCGACATTAGGGAAATCTCCCATCTGCAAATTGTGATTAATCTCTTTATTTTCTAGATTAGAAGCCCCTTCAGCGTAAAGTCGTGGAGGATAATCCCGTGTTTGATCTTCAGAAATAGCCATCTGATCCTAAAACACATATATAGATAAATCAGCCGCAATAGAAACAAAACTCAGCCACAACATAATAAATAACCCAGTCACCATATAAGGCAGTCGTAATAGAAACAAAAATCAGCCGAAACATAATCAATACCTCAGTCAAAACATAATCAATAACTCAGCCAAATCATAAATAATAAATAACTCAGCCACAACATAGTATATAACTCAGCCATAGTAATCAATAACTCAGCCAAAACATAATCAATAACTCAGTCGGATCATAATCAATAACTCAGCCACTTCATAAATCAAACTCAACTCAGCCACTTCATAAATCAAACTCAACTCAGCCACACTATACAATAACTTAGTAACAACATAATCTATAACTCAGACATGTCGTAAATCAAACTCAGGCACAACATACCAGAGAAGATGAGAAGATGATGTCGTAGATACAATTAAGTCGAAACTTTTGCGGAGAAGAGGATGTCGACGAAGATGATATCGGAGACGGTTAGGGTTTAACAAGGTCGATGAAGATGATTTACGATATCGAAAACACTGTTTGAAACGAGAGTATTAGTTGTGACGAAGATGATTTCGTGATTTCGTAATCGGTTAGGGTTTAACGAAAGTTGTGACGGAGAAGTTGTGACATTAAGACTTTTTTTTTGTTCACCAGAGATATAGGACTGTTGATTTTCCAGTGTAACTGTTGATGACACAAATTAGTTAGTGACGTGGATTGCCAAAATTATGATGTGGATTTATTAATTAAAATTTGTATCAATAGTAACAAAATTAAACAAGGGTGTTTATTGTAATTTACTAGGAGTCTAAAAACATTCTAGTAATTTTTAAAAAATGTATACTATTCTAGTCATATACCAACTTTTGTATAACATTCTACTAATTTTCTCTTTTCGTTATTAATACAAAACATTGGGACATGTTTCAGTTTATGATATAACTAGTATTATTACCCTGTGCTAAAGTACGGATATAACTTTTGTTTGCTTTTAAATTATTTAAAAAATACAATTGCAATGTTTTTAAATCAAAATTGAACTGATTTTAAAAAAATCTAAAGCTAGGTAACACCTATAAATATCATATTTGCTATATTCAGTGTTATTTGTATTTGTTGTAAATAATTTTTCTTTAAAACAAATTTCTTGGAATCAATATAAAAAACATGAAACCATACATGCATACAAAATAGTCAATATAATAGCCTTATGTAAGATTTTTTTTTGTTAAGAATATGCTATTTTACAATAAAAAACAGATCGATTTGTTATATAGTCAAACTATAATATACAAATTTGTAAATACCTAATTTGCATCATCATAGTTATTGATATTTTTTCCTTAAGTGCTCACATCACATACTTATTGTTAGCCATGAGATGCCAAAAAATGTAAGTACCTGTACCAAAAAATAAAGAAATGTAAGTATGTAGTTTCACAAATATAAGACATATAAAAGGAAATATTTGTATATACCCATTTAATTTGTAGATGATAGAGTTGAGAAGTTTATGGTTACCTTCGTTGCTGATAGAGCTCTAACTTTCAATTTTTATTCGTTTACTGAAAAAATAAATTTTGAAACATAAGCACATTCATGTGCGGATGTGCCGTTTAACCTGAAATGAATAATTCAAGAAATTATTAGTTGAGAATAAGAAGAAACGGAATCTAAACTAAGAGAAAAATTTTAGAAATATTTAAAATTAGGAATACTCATAACTTGTATGGATTTTTTTGATCAGGAGAAAGAACAATGAAGAAGAAAGCAAAACTAAATAAGATAAAAGCTAAAGAGAAAAACAGTTATAGAACGTGAGCTTTATTTTGTACGTGGAGTTGATTATGTGAGAAAAATTAGGGATCTAGATATTTTTTTTTAAATCAATTTTTGTACGTTAATTTCAAAATGAGTTTTTAATCAATTTATTTGTTTTATTTTTGTAAATTTTTGCTTTGCCAAGTGTCGAATTCTGATTCCTCATGTGACTTGTGCTTTAGAATATAAGTGATTCGACCTATGTTTGGGCCTTGGCTTTTTAGATGTAATCCATGTTTAAGAACTTGCAAGCGGTTCGGTTTGGGACTAGCGTCCAGTCAATAATAAATCAAAGATTAGTTAGAAATTTAATTTTTATATATTTTATTATTAATGTGTATATACTTTCTCTGTTTCAGAATTTCACATTTATCAAAAAAAAACACGTAAAATTTTATAATAAATATATTATTTTATGTGTTTAGCTATTTCCTATAAATTTTAACCAATCAAAATTCAGTAAACATAATTATAATATCTTTGAAATTTACAATTTGCCATTATTATCTAGTTTGAAAATGTAAAATATAGATCTTTTAGAAACAACTATTTTTTCTAAAACATGAATCATTTTGAAACCGAGGGAGTAAATGGGATGATATGTATTTAGGCATTAAAGCATATTGTGGTCTAATGATGCTCTATATTGTTGCTGTTATAAAACGGAAATTAGTCTGTATGACCACCCTATCTTTTTCCGGTTCCCCTTGAAATATATGTAATTTTACTGTATTATATTTGGAAACAACCAGGAAAACCTACCAAATAAAAAATTAACATTAAATACATCTTTGAGTAAAAGAGGTATCGTGGCTCTTTGAAAATCACACTCTTCAACACAACAAATTTTAATAGATAGAAAGGGAGGAAGTTGAATAGTTTCACATCAGAGCATCACCTCTTTTTTCTCTTACTTCACTCCGGCAAGAGTTTCCGTAAGCGAAGTCGTTTTTCTACTCTGATTATTTGTTTGTTTATTTATTTGTTTCATGTTGATGCCACCGCCTTTGTGTTGCTTGTTTTGGTACTCTGATTCACTGTTATAATTTTTTTTTTGGTGTTTCTCACCGCGCTTCAAAGAAGGCTATGTGGATTCTTGTTGTATGTGGTTAGTACATTACTATTTTATATCGACACGAGATTATAATCGAAAGAGTTTCCATTCTATTTAAACTGTGCAAAATCTTCCATATTATATCTAATACATAACGAAAAATTTGCATCATTTATATAGGTTCTATTTGGGTTTATAGATCAGTGATTAAAGTTTAGATTTAGTAAGTATATTTTGGGGGTTTTAGTATTTAAGCTTCATAAAAACTAATGGAAATGGAGTAAACTGCTTCTACTATACTATATATAAAGGTTCCATACTATGTCTAGTACGAAATGAGAAATTTGCAGCATATTATATGCATTATATTTGGGTTTATAGATCAGTGGTTAGGGTTTAGATTAAGTAATTTCTTGCGTTTTAGTATTTAAGTATTTTAAGAACTAAAATGGAGTAAAATGACTCTTCTATTCTATTTATAGATGTTCCATACTATATCTAGTATATAATGAGAAATTTGCATTATATTATATAGATTCTATTTGGTTTTATAGATCACTGATTATGGTTTAGATTTAATAAGTAGTTTTTGTTTTTGTTTTAGTATTTAAGCATAATAAGAGCTAATAGAAATGGAGTCAATTGTTCTTGCTATACTATTTATAAATGTTACATACTGTATTGTACAATATGGGATATTTGCATCATATTATATAGATTTTGTTTGGGTTTATAGATCAGTGATTAGGGTTTAAATTTAATAATAATCAGTTTGTGTTGTGTTTTAGTATTTAAGGATTATAAGAATTAAAATGGAGTAAACTAATCCTTATATTCTATTTATAGAGGTTTCATACTATATCTAGTACATAACGATAAATTTGCATCATATTATATATATTATATTTGAGTTTATAAATCAGTGATTAGGGTTTAGATTTAGTAAGTTTTGTTTTCTTTGATTTTAATAATTAAGCATAAAGAATTAATGGAAAGAAAGTAAATTGCTTCTGCTATACTATTTATAAAGGTTCTATACTATGCATTGTATATTATGAGACATTTTCAGCATATTTTATAGATTTTATTTGGATTTATATATCAGTTATTAAGGTTTAGATTTAGTAATTACGGGTTTTTATTGGGTTTTAATATTTATTATGTTGGATAGGGGTTAATATTTGCAGACCATATGATGTTCACAGTATGTATTGTATCCACACATTTACTACTTACAATGAAAACATATGTTTAAAAAGACATCGGAGAATACATAGTATGGAACAATGTAAGGAAGATAGGATAGTTTAAACTTTGCCTATACTATTGTAGCAACATTTCTACTCGGTCGTCCACCTTATTTTTGAAAGTTCATTTCTATATTATAACTAACAAATTTGTGTTTTGGCTTTCTTATTATCAGGTTATTATGGATTAATTAAGTCTTCTAATAAGATTGTTGAATTCTTAGCAATTTGGGAAATTGTTGAAAATAGGTGTCATACATTCTCTGTAATGTTTGTTGATTACATTT
Organism: Eruca vesicaria subsp. sativa; assembly: GCA_932364175.1. Taxonomy (NCBI): domain Eukaryota; kingdom Viridiplantae; phylum Streptophyta; class Magnoliopsida; order Brassicales; family Brassicaceae; genus Eruca; species Eruca vesicaria. Next base: position 254,905 of record CAKOAT010154044.1, read on the forward strand.
TCTGTAGTTTGTAAGTTTTTTACGTATTAAACCTTTTTTAAGGTTTGAAAACATCTGTAATTTATTATGAAACAAAGTTAAACAATAGTATTCTTCCCTTCTGAGCAATTTTGTACGGTTTCTTGTAATATGGTATTTGTTTGGACAAGGGTTACAAATGGAATAGAACACCGAATCGAATAGAGTTTCATATTAATGGATTGAGTGGGGTTCGAGTACTATACTATGTTGGCAATATGGAATAGAACACTTAATGACTTTCAAGTTCTTGTCCAGTCCAATTCGTTTGAGGCGTAATCAGTGTGTCGCAAATTCTTGTCCTTTTGTATCTCAAATGACACCACCCAATTTACTGTTTAAAGTGAATATGTATGAGGTTAATATGTGTGTAACGTGAATGTCATTACGTGAGTTACAGTAAATAATGGTTTTTTTATTTCTGTCCATATATTCAAACAATGACGTCTTCCCTTCTTTCTTTCTATCACCGGATACTTATAAAGAAGAAGGTTATAACCGAATCAATCGTGAGCTAAATATTATTGAGTTAATAATGTCAAAATCAGTGTTAGTTACTTAATTTAACACTCAAACTTGGCTAGCTCGCCAATAAGCCAATTATAAAAGGTTTTGTGTTTGATCATTTGTTCAAACATATTAAATTTTTGACTAAAAACATTTTAAAAATAGAGACACCAAAGTTCCACATCCGTAAAGTATAAAGAGAAGAAGGATAACTACATTTATAAATAGTCACACCTAGTTCAACTTAGATTTTGTAATTGGGTTTAAATTAAGTAGTCACACCTAGTTTAATTCAGATCTTGCGAGTGGGCTTGAATTAAAATCCCACAATTAGCCAAACAGTCAAAACTTGTTTGGGTTTTAATCGGTTTGAAAACCGATTAATCAGTTAATTATCCGACATATGATTAGTTGAACCACTTTGGTTTTAAACGCGGCGGTGGTTAGTCGAGGAGCGCTAAGTTGGACGATTAATCGGCTAGGCGCACGCGTTTTCGGAAAAATAATGTAATTAAGGCTGATACAGAGGGGTAAACACGTCAACTTGTGTATTATAAACCGTATTTCTTGATCTCTCTCGTCTATCCACCCATATTCAGAAATAACAAACTAAAAAAAAAAGAAAAAGAAATTAAAGTATCTTTAAAGAAATACATATATACACACTAAAACTTTTATCTTTCTTGTATCTTGGCCTAAAATAAAAATGAAACTTTGATTGTCTTATTCAACAAATGACTTCGTGTAATCCGAAAAGTTTGGAATATTATTGTTGGGGTTAAAATCAGTACGACGGAATCAATGACCAAAACTTTCCGCAAAAATAAAAATACGTTTTATAAAACACGAGAAGTTTTTTTATAAAATTCTAAGGACTTTCCGAACAAAGGAAATCAATGCGAAACTTGGAAATTGTCGTCCTCGGAAAAATGAACGAAACAATCTGCGATTACACGATTGCCCAATTAAGCGAAAATCACAAAAACCGCATCCGCCGTAATCACGAGCTGGTTCACTAAAAGTACGGCGAGCTGATCGTCTCACAACAGCTCTCCGTACGGCAAGCTGATCGTCTCACAACAACTCGCCGTACGACGAGCTGAACCAACCCGGTTCGGCTCGCCGTACGTCGAGCTGACTGTCCTGAGCCTTCCTCCCCCGCATCCTCAACGCAAGGCATACGTCCTTCGATTCGATCTTTCTCTGAACCATGGTCGAAAGGTCTCTCGTTTCATCTCGATCCGTCTTACAATTCGAGTTTTACGATAAAAATCGCAAAATTCTTATTTTCTCATAAAAAATCAGGAAGATCGTATAAAACGGCAACGATTAGATGGAACATCGTACATTGTAAAATTATATGGTTAACTCGAGAAATCTTATAAAATGGCATCGTATCAGGAAACGATCTCATCTAAAATCGTAAAACGGTTTTTATCGTAAAATGGCTCGGAAAGTCCTAAAACGCGATAAAAACCTATCCACGGTTTTAGACGAAGTCCACCCCAAAGATACAATGACGGTTTGACGATTTACTAGAAGAAAGAAGATGAATGTCAAGTTTGAAGATAAATAGAAGATTCCTTAGAAAAATGGAAAGATCGAGATAAATGGAAGATTTCCGATAAACTCGAATCTGGGAGAAAAAGAAGAACTAAACCGCCTAAGGAGGAAGTATATAAGCAGAAGGCCAAGGACAGGAGAAAATGAGGCTTTTCAGTGCTCTCACCACCAAAACTTAGCACTTAGGAATATTTTTGTTTTTGTTATCGAGCTGCGTCTTAACTAGGGTTTAGACTTACGTTGCTAGAACTAGGAAACTCGCCGTCAGCTCTTGTAGCCAAGCCTTTATCTCGTTGTACCACTCTTACGCATAATCGGAATAAGATCCTTCTTGCTCTCAGTCTCGTTTTTAACATCTTTTACTTATTCTCGTCGCTTACTTGATTGCTTGTGTGCAGTACCGCAGATGGCCGGGTCCTCTAGGGAATTAAGGTTTTTCTTAAGTTCTTTAATTTACGGAAATCGACAGGGGTGAATTTCGGTTCCCACAGTTTGGCGCTAGAAGGAGGGGGGGGGGGTCGGATCTATCTTACACTCAAGCCGCAGCACGCTCAATCTAGAAACAATGTCTGGTGAACAACAAACTCCCGTCGAAAGCGACAACATTGAAAAAACACCACCACCATATGTATCCGCGGTTAACGCTAACGCTAACACCGAGACCATCGAGAAGATGCTCTCCGACTTTAACAAAAAGTCGGAGGAGCAAGAAAAGCTTATTGGTTCACTGGCAAAACAGGTCGAAACCCTAACTGCGAGAACCAAAGCAATTCGCGCCCGCGGAACTTCTAAAATCCGTGGAAGGAGACTTGATTTCGCGACTCCTATGGATCGTCCCAGAACCGAGCAGGGTAATCAACCGGAGCAAAACTCCGAAAACGATAACCCTGACGTGAAGCTGAACAAATCGGACAAATCTCCTACTCGCAGACAGGAGACCGAAGAAGATGGTGTTGAAAGGGTTAACCTGGAAACAAGCGACCAATCCGATCCGTCGGATGAAGACGCAGACGTCCATCCGAGGAAGAGGAAAACTGGCAATACTCAGCCAGAATCCTCTCCCGAGTGTTCTCTTACTGAGGACGATGAGGAGCTCTACTGCATGCAACGCGCAAAAACGACGATCTCGAGTTACTCGCAGCAAACGACGACAAAGTCGGAGAACTGCTGGCGACCTAATTGAGATTCGCGATCTCCGCGACTATATTACTAAAACGGCCACAGCGGTAAAAGTGGTGAAATCTCAAATTCACCATGCTACCAGCACCACGCCCGAGATTCGGCTGCTGTACGAATCTCGGAAAATGCCTTTTACGGCTCGCATAAACAAGGTCAAGCTACCCGATTCTGGAAAGCTAATAGTGCCAACTTACGACGGGACAACCGATCCCAAAAATCACCTGCAGGCCTTCCAGATCACCATGGGATGAGCCAAGCTAAAGGATGGCGAAAAAGACGCGGGCTACTGCCGTATTTTCGTCGAAAACCTAGAAGGAGCAGCGCTCGAGTGGTTCACCAAGCTTAAGCGGAATTCAATTGGGAGTTTCCGCCAGCTTGCTTCCTAATTTCTGAAGCAATACTCGATGTTTATAAATCGAGAAACTTCCGACGCCGACCTCTAGAGCTTATCCTTGAAGGAAGATGAACCTCTCCGCGACTTCATGAGCAAGTTCAAACTTATCATGGCTAGGCTTAGCGGAATGAGCGACAAAGCCGCCATCAACGCGCTCAAAAAATCGCTCTGGTTCAAGTCGAAGTTTCGAAAGTGGATAACTCTCGAGAAACCGCGGATGATCCAGGACGCACTCCACAAAGCTACCAATTACATAACCATTGAAGAGGAGACTAAAATCATGTCTTAAAAGCATAAGCCGGCGAAGTCATCCGCAAAGGACATCGCGTCAGAGCAAAAACTAAAAAAGAAAAACCCTCGTAACGACAAATTCGTCCATCACGAGGGACATGATCTCCAAGGGGCGCACAACTACGCCATAAATTCTGGATTGGAGCAGGGGCGAACTACGGGGAACACGTGGTCGAGGAATTTGAATTACGACAAAAATTTCTTCTGCGATCTCCACTAGACTCGCGGGTACTCTACCGTGAACTGCAAAGTTCTGAGCGCCAGACTGGCCGCAAAGTTGCTCGCGGGAGAACTATCTGAGGTATCCAGCGTGAAGGACCTCATCCGCGATTCGGATCGCCCCCCGAAAACCGATAGGAACTCGCGAGCGGAAAATCCGCGTCAAGGGAACGAGCCGGGTGAGAAACGCGGACAAAGACAAGACGAGAAAGGTAACGACGCTAACCGCCGAAGGATCAATATGATCATTGGCGAATCGAAATACTACAGCGATACCATCTCTTCCATCAAGTCCTACCAACGAAAAGCCGAAACCGGTTCAAGTTGGAACACACCATTGGATGACACTCTGAAGGGAGTAATCGCTTTCGATGACACGGAAACTGGCGGCATCAATCAAACTACACGCCGATCCTCTCGTCATCGACTTAGTCATAAGCAACTTAGAAGTCACCCGAATCCTGGTCGACACCGGAAGCACCGTCAACGTAATCTTTCGCAACACATTGGTGCGCATGGGAATCAATTTATCGGAGCTCGAGGCAATACCAAAGCCGTTGACCACTTTCTCCAGCGAAACGGCTATGACTCTAGGATCGATCCGGCTTCCGGTCGCCGCGAAAGAAGTGACAAAAATCGTTAACTCGCAGTCGTCGATTGCCCAGCCATCTACAAAGTGATCATGGGTACGCCTTGGATAAACTCTATGAAGGCGGTTCTATCGACGTATCACTTAGGCATCAAGTGTCCGACCCCTACGGGAGTCGCGGCAATTTGGGGATGCCAGAGACAGTCACAGTCGTGCTTTTTAGCTGAAGATAAGCTAAGGCATTTGGCGGTCGCAATCGTGAAACCAAAACGGACGAAGTTAACACCGCCACCCGCGGAAAACGACCCCAAACCAGCAACGGTCGAGAAGCAGCAAGCCACCAAACCCATCGCTTTTACCTAACCGGAGGAGACAAACCCGGACCAAGACGCCGATCCAGCGACTAAAGTGATCGAGAAGTCTGCGATAGCCGAGTAAACACACTCGCACCAACAATCAGAACTACGAGATGGCTTGATTTCCGGAAGGAATACGTAGGCAGCTCGCCTAAAGACGAGTTTAGATATCCCCCTTCTCAAAACGGGGGAGGGGAGGGGATGCATATACCTCGTCAAAATCATCCCAAAAGCAAATGACGATCTAAGATTCGTCTAAACGCTAAGAACTGATCCAAACCTTATGGGAAATAAAATCGAGGAGTATACAGCATCTCTCATCTCAGTCACGCGTTTAGAAAACCTCTGCCAAACTTCAGAGTGAAACTCGATGATTGACCGAAGTAGTAAAGATCTTTTCCAACTTGACAAAACAAGTTTTGCATAAGAATGGAAAAATTATACGAGAAATCTTTAGGCATCAAAGCATTGCTCTCATTTTCCGTCGAACCAAGTGAGTCACGGAATAATGTCAAGAACATTTGCGGAAAAAGAAAAATCGAGAACACAAAGCAGCAATAGAGAACAGGTCCTCCCTGCTCGCCGACTGATCCTATTGCTGGTCAAGTGATTCGTTCAGCTCTAGAAACCCGCTAAAACGTTTTGCAACTTACTTTCGGTGAAACAACCTTTGGTAAAATCCGTGAGGGACTCCAAGAAACTATCACCGAAGAATCAAAAACTAAGCGGAAAATTTTCACAAAAGTCTGCGGAAACAATGTTATGCCAATGCGTTGTGTCGATTTACTAAATTCATCGCCCGTTACTTACGCGAAAAATCCTTCGTATAGTCAGGATCATGTCATAGCGAAGTAACTTTCGAACGTAAACGTAACAGGTTTTGCGAAAAGTACTTTCCTTATTGCGAAAACCAGGCTATATGATCCGGCACTGAATGACTAATCTAAACTTTGTTTCCTCGCACCACGATCTGAAAGATACCATTCTGCGGTTCACGAGCATCCACTCTCATTCCTCTTGATTACATCAGAGAATGAACCGCCCCGCAACCGACTCTGAACGGGTTCTGCATCGAGCTTCTTAGGCTCTGTCTCCCTCGAGTAAAAAAGAGAAAAAATCCATACGAACAAAGGAAATATTATACGAAACTTTCATCGTATAAATCGAATATAAAATGGAAAAACATTCTCTACGAACATGGGCATACTTGGCATATCAATTTCGATAAACTCTACTTGGCCCTTGTCCGATCACGCTTCACTTCAATGCTGAGTTAGGTTACAGAATCCCCAATAAGGGCGATCCAAACTGACTCGACCTTATTGATAGCACGAAGGTGTCATGGTCTAATCCTTTACCAACTACGCCCTTGGCTATGCGGCTGAATATAACCTTTACGCCAAACCAAAGCATTCAACGGACAATGTAAACTTGTCGAAAAGCGACTAAGTTTTACATTCTCACAATTCACTATATTTGCGAAGAAAGTTGCCTACAAAATCCGACGTGTAAGAAAACACTCGTAACAAAGCTTCTGAAGCCGTACGAGTTACCCTTAAAATATATGAAAAGATCTCAGAAGGACAATAATTCGCAAAGCATTGTAATTAAAGACGCTTCGTTTCGGGAAACATTTACGCGACCCCTCGGTCCCAAATGCTTTAGCATGAATCAAACTAATTAACATCCAAACAGGAACATAAGTTTTGGCTGCGAATGTCCGCAAGCAAGTCAGAGTATTTCTGCAAAGCAGGGTTAAGAAAAAACCCTTGCAACACCGCAGAACATCTTTGAGCCCGCAAACATTTCAAACACGAAACGCGACATATGAAATAAAAACCAATCTTCGGCACTGCGAGACGTCGCAGACGCCCGAAGAATACTTTTTCGACACAAATACCTTCCTCGATAAAGTCATTTTATTGGAAGACCTAATAGTCAATCCGGGACTATAAAATACGCACAAGATACGAATACTTTGCGAAGGCCCAGAAAACAGTAGCATCTACCACCAAGTTTGTTGCTGATCACAACAAACTCGCAACAGTCCTAAACAAACTTAAGTTATCTCGCAGAGATAGCTCTCATACACCCGACACAAGGGTAATAGCGCTATAAAGAAATCCAAAGTTTGGCCAGCACCTTCAGGGATGCTTGATTTCTATCAGACAAGTTGTATAAGCCGAGAACATATCGCGGACTTTAAATCGATGCGAAATCAGGTTACACTCGCAACAGGCAAACCGAAAGCTGACTAGTCATCACATAGCATCAATCCGAAAGTAATCCTAGGTCTTGCCCTAAACCCAGCACACTGGTCTCTAACGTCTCAAGTTATGAATTGAGATCCTAAAGGCATGTCTCTTCGTTCAAATCTAAACGCTCACAGAATTTCAAAAAATTCCTGAACGGGCAAACGAATAGGGCAATCTACAAAAAAAAGTTAGACTAAGAGACGACAACTCGTATTCTTCCCTCTACATTCATACGAATAAAAACACGCTTTTAAAAATGCAAACTCTGATGATTACATTAATAAAGCCGCACACGGCCAGTTTAAAATCGGTACGACAGAATCAATGACCAAAACTTTCCGCAAAAATATACGTTTTATAAAACACGAGAAGTTGTTTTATAAAATTCTAAGGACTTTCTGAACAAAGGAAATCCGCGCGAAACTTGGAAATTGTCGTCTCGGAAAAACAAACAAAACAATCTCTGATTACACGATTTCCCAAGTTAAGCGAAAAACCGCATCCGCCGTAATCGCGAGCAGGTTCGATCGAACCATCTCATCGTGTGCTGAGCTGAACCAGGCGGTTTAGTTCACCGTACGGCGAGCTGATCGTCTCACAATAGCTCGCCGTACGTCGAGCTGACCGTCCTGAGCCTTGCTCCCCCGCATCCTCAACGCAAGGCATACGTCCTTCGATTCGATCGTTCTCTGAACCATGGTCGAAACGTCTCACGTTTAATCTTGATCTGTCTTACTATTCGAGTTTTACGATAAAAATTGTAAAAGTCTTATTTTCTCGTAAGAAATCGGGAAGATCGTATAAAACAGCAAAAACTAGACAAAACATCGTACATTGTCAAACTATACGGTTAACTCGAGAAATTTTATAAAAACGGCATCGTATAATCGTAAAACGGTTTTTAGTGCAAAACGGCTCGGAAAGTCCTAAAAACGCGATAAAAACCTATCCACGGTTTTAGAAGAAGTCCAGCCCAAAGATACACTGACGGTTTGACAATTTACTCGCAGAAAGAAGATAATGTCAAGTTTGAAGATAAATGTCAAATTTGAAGATAAATAGAAGATTTCCGCAGAAAAATGGAAAGATCGAAATAAATGGAAGATTTCCGAAAAACTCGAATCTGGGCGAAAAGGAAGGACTAAACCGCCGAAGGAGGGAGTATATAAGCAGAAGGCCAAGAACAAAATAAAAAGGAGGATTTTCAGAGCTCTCACCACCAAAACCTAGCACTTAGGAATTTTCCATTTTGTTATCGAGCTGCGTCTCAACTAGGGTTTAGACTTAGGTTGCTAGAACTAGGAAACTCGTCGTCAGCTCTTGTAGCCAAGGCTTTACCTCGTTGTACCACTCTTACGCATAATTGGAATAAGATCCTTCTTGCTCTCAATCTCTTTTTTAACATCTTTTACTTATTCTCGTCGTTTACTTGATTGCTTGTGTGCGGTTCCTGAGATAGCCGGATCCTCTGGGAAATTAGGGTTTTCCCTAAGTTCCTTAATTTACGGAATTCGATAGGGGTGAATTTCGGTTCCCACAATTATTAAAATACGACTTTTCTTGGGTTCACCCCCTCGGTTGAAACTCTAGGTTCACCAACTAATAGAAAGATGTTATTTCATATTTGATATCTTTTAGAAAAAGATATAAAATCTTGTTAAGTTATATTATTTTTTAAAATAAAAATAAAAAATAAACACAAATAAAATATTTACAAAAATATTCTTTTAAAATATATATTTTAACATTATATTATGTATTTAATAAATAATAATAATACTAATGTTAAAATAATTTTAGTGTTTTTAAGATTTATCCAAAAGGTAAACCATAAGGTTTAGGGTTTAGGATTAGGGTTCATCCTAGGGGGTGAACACATGAATAACTCTTGTAGAGTTTTTCTTAGGTGTTTTTAAATTTTCAATTATCATGAATAAATAATTATAGAAAGACTTATTCTTGGGTTCACACCCTAGGGTGAACCTCTAGGTTTACCATCCAATAGTATTACATCATTTCATATTTGATATCTTTTTAAAAAGGAAAAAAAAAACTTATTAAGTTATATAATGTTTTTAAAAATAAAAATACAAAAAATAATAATAATTAATAAAAACGAAAATAACTATTTTTAAGGAAAATATTTTAACACTAAACTCTAAAGTCTAATCTTAGGTAAATCACAAACTTTTGAATAAATCTATACAAATTTAATGTTTATGATTTACCCAAGGGTTTAGGGTTTATGATTAGAGTTTAGGTTTAGTGTTTTAGTGAAAAGAATTTTTTTTAAAGATTTTTTTAGAGTTTAGAGTTTAGTGTTAAAATATTTTTTTTTTAAACAATTATTTTTCGTTTTTATTAATTATTATTATTATTTATTTATATTTGTCTTTTTATTTTTAAAAACATAATATAACGTAACAAGATATTATTTTCTTTTTCAAAAGATATTAAATATGAAATAATGTAATCTTATGAGATGGTGAATCTAGAGGTTCACCTTACGAGGTGAACCCACAAATAACTCTTATATAGGAACTATAATTTACGTTACGATATACATTCGGATACTATTACGATGATTGATGAACACTAAAATAGGTAAGTGTTAATCAATGCACCGACTGTTTTCACTAAAATAAGGCCTAACGAGTTTTTTAAAATATGCCCACTGACCATTTATTCCCACTAGATTCGTATAGCAATAGATTTGAGGTAAAATAAAGAGTGTTTTACATGGATAGGTTTCTAATTGAGAAATTTACATTCTAGGACATATTAACACTTTCTAGTATCACCTAGAGTCACAACTTACTTAACACACATATTGTGTCTATGTATTGTTCATTCTGCCCTCAAACACGTTTCTCTGTTGTCTAACTAGAATACGAGAAAACAAAATCAGATATCTCACAAAATCCAAAAACCCCCAAATCAAAAATCAATGAACCTTTGGTCTCCAAAAGTTTGGAGCTGTAACAGGACTACCATGTGGAGATTTTCCTGACGAGTATGAGCCTCCTGAGGACGACAATGATAGCGCCCCACAGCTGGATCCTATATGGAATATTTTGATTGGCAACAATAATATGACCACAATTGCTGACATTGGAGAAAGGCTTCGGAAGCATAGTACGATGCCTGGTTGGAAGAAAATTCGCCTCGCATTGATCATGATTGTAGATGGTGTTCTTATCGCTCACAAGCAAACCCCTCGCCCCACGCTGAGATATGTACAAATGGTGGATCATCTTTAGGCTTTTTTCCGATTCCCTTGGGGTCGAGAGTCATTTCTCAAGACCATTAGGTGTATGAAACTTGAGAGGTCTCCACACTCCGAAGCCAAAATGGTGGAACTTCTCAAGCAGGATTCTTACCGATTGCAGGGTTTCCCACTCACACTACAGCTGCTAGCGTTCATTGCGATTCCAATGCTTCAAGATAAGATTCCTGCCCCCGTTAACCAACTCACAATCATGGACCTAAACCACGGCCATATACCAAACCACCTCTCCATCAATATCAACGACATCAAAAGAGTTGAGGCTGATCCTAATGTAAGTTGTCCTCTTTGCCTAAAATATTCACTTTGTTTTTTTTTCAGATAACTGTTATTTCTCTATTTATATGCATCAAATATTAATCCCTCGGCATTCATTTCCATTTGATATTTCTCAGTTGTCTGTCACACCTCTGATACCAATTGTCTGCCCAGAGGAGGAGGCACAAACTGGTTAGGGAGTGTGGGTTGACGAAACCACTGATGATCGGGTTACATATTTGGAACAGCTTATTGCTGAACAACAGAATTTCGACAAGAGCCTGTGGCGTGGTGGGGATACATCTCAGCCTCTGATATTTGTTCCCACACTTGTCAAGAAACCTGTCCACCTGAAGCAAACCGTCCCTCGTTCAAGTAAACCCCAACCAAAACACACAATAAAAAAAAAAGCTTCTACCCGGAAACAACGACGTCTCAGTGATTACTTCCCCAAAAAAAGTGCTCACACCTACTCAAATGTGGAGCTTTCCAGGATGGTTCTCCAACTCCAAGATAAGGTGTCACTCATGAAGTCTGTGTCCAAGCAGTTACGAAAATTGGTACGGCATAATAACCATCCTTACAACGGAAAGCGTTACACCTTAAACAACTACCAATTTGCTCGCAAGAAGCCAAAAAATATTGGCCACCGAGCACCCAATCAAGACTCTTGTGAAGCTCCCCAAAACATCCCGGTTAGACCTCTTATTTTTTAAAAATTGCTACATCGTTTCCAATTCACAAACTCACAGTTACAAACACTTGTCTTCAATTTCAGCAACAATCGCACACAAGAGAAGTTCTGCCTAAAGACGACTCCCTCAACAATGACCAATCAGCCTCCACTGACCACACCCTCTCTGATCACAAACAACTTAACCACCACCACCCTGATCACAGCCCAACTAACCAGAAAAAAACTGAACACACCACCACTATCCATGACAACAACGACCACGACCCCACTGACCACATACAAACTAACCACAACAAATCCAACCATGCCTATACCAACCAAGGAGACACACCGAGCCCAGACGTAGAAAAACTCTTCTACACCTCTCCTCACGAATCCCCTATCACAAGCCGCACCTTCGCCACACTCAAATCAGCCGTGTACGATCAGAGTGAGCACCCAAACAGCCCCCCTATGCAGAGACTTCTACTTCATGGTCTAACTATTTATGAACCTTGCAGTCCTGACCCACAATTATCCAACCCACCAAATACGATTCCTCCATCAATCAAACTTCCCCAAAAAACCGACTTTCCCCCCCCCCCCCCAAAAAATTTCCCCACGAATTTCCCCTCTAAAAAACTCTACCACCCTCGGCGGTTTTTCAGAACATGCTTCTTTTCCAAACGCTTTCAAAGCAACCGCTAGCTCAAATTCTCCTCCCAAACAGAAAACGGTGGTGAAAAAAGCAAATAAGGTTCTCATCATTTCCTAATTTTCGGATGTATACATATATCTCATAAACACTTATCGAACTTTATCTTTTCTAGGGATCTATTGAAGACTCTGCTGTAGTGGATCTCTTAGACTCTGACTCTCCGACAAAACCCAGGCATCAACCTTCTGATGAGGACAACGCTCTTGCCCGCCTACTTTCCCAGTGTCCTACTATCCCAGCCCTCACTCTCACTGCCCCCCTTCCTGAACCCGATTGGCAGCTCTTCCACAAAACACTTTCATCATCCAAGAAATTGTATGTCTATCTTATTCTCGCTTCATTACTGGTTACCAATCTTTATTGTTCATTATTCAAGAAGTAATTTCCTCATATTACTACACATTCCATATTACTCCATCAGATTTTGAGTTCTTAAACAACTTCCTGCTTAATCTCGCCACACCCAAGAAATGGACATCAGCCTTTGTAAGTGTATTCTCCAGATATTACTTAATATGTTTTACAATTTACAAATGAGATCTCCTCGCTAATTTATTGTATCTCCTGATTCCTATTTCATCACATGGAGATTCTCATTACCATGTTAGCTCGGAGGCATTCCCAATTGCTTGAGAACCACAATGCTCTTTTCTTCCCTAAACATCTTGGCTCTGGTCTGCAAGAAATGAAAAAGAGGATTAATCTGGCCATTAACACAGATTGGGAGGACCGTTTCACAGACATGTGTTCTTACCAAGGCAGGAAGTTGTTGAAAGATGTATACACTGCCTACACTCCAATGCTTTGGAACAATAAGCATTGGGTTGCCCTTGTTATTAAGCTTGACATTGGTCTTGTTGAAATCCTAGACCCACTCCCAACCTTATACAAAGACGTCACCGTGCAGTGATTAATGAACTCTGTCCTCAAGTCCCTTCCTCATATCTTGAAGAAAATTGCTAATCCAAACCCAGTACCTGACCTCGGCCCTTTCTGCTGCCATCGTCTGCCTCATCTTTATATCAACGCCCGGGGTGGCGACTGCGGTCCTCTAGCAGTCAAGTACATGGAAATGCACGCACATGGTGACCCCGCCTCTTAGAGTTCAGAAATTTCAGAAAGAGTTGTCGATGACATCAGAAAGCAATACTCCATGGACATCTACAAGACACTCGTCATGCCTGCTTACTATTCCCAGCAACCATCTTTATAGGTCATTTGGTGTTTAACAATCATATGTATGTTTCCAAACAATCTTTTGTATAATTTCCTAGCTTTTGGTCAGAGTAGCTCATATTTAGTCTACTCACAAACACTCTTTTTGTAAGCAACTTAACTGCTAAAGACTAATCTATTTTGTAATGTATGATGGCTAAAAAAACTATCCACAACTCTTACATCCAATATCGCTTACACCACCAACCCAAATCAAACCGCAAAATATTGGTCATCAATAGAGAGTAACGGGTTTCGACTACCACAACAATGCCTAAAAATGGTTAACACCGGTTTGTCCCAGGTTATATTGTCCCTTACCTAAACATAAATCAGTCTTCCTTTCTTCTTCTTTGATTAGGTCATCTTCGCCGACTTGTCGTCCTTCGCCGAAACAGCTTCCCCATGAGTTCCTCCACGTCCTCCTCCCGCTCACAAACTCGAAGAGTAACAGTAGGTATACCAACTCGATGTTGGTGTGGCTCAAATCTCACCACTTTCGGAGAAAAAACGCAGGAGAACCTCTTCCGTCGGTTCTACATATATGAAATCAGCGTCAGGGTTGGTTTTCTAGTTAGATTATCCTTTCAAACACTTTATTCAGCATTCCCATTCTATCACCATATAAGTTTCTTACTCATTTTCTCGTTTCTCGAGAAAATAAAGTGTTTTCTCGTCAAATGATAGCTAAACAAAGATAATCCAATTGTTGTAATAAGATGAGTATTTTTAAATAACGTTAAGACTTCATTATTTTTTTCCTTTTAATATTATTAGAAAATCTATTTCTCCTACATATTTCTTTTTTGATTTATCAGGTTATATTTAGCATATATTTTTGATACAATGAATTATATTTTTTTCCAGCTCTATATTTTAACATCCATTTTGATATATGTGTTTACATAATTTGTAGATCAAATATTGTGGATATGATAAATTTGGACACATATGGTCAAAAGATGAAAAACGGTGGCCCACATTTCTTATGTCCATGTTTTTCTATCCATAATTTTTTATTACTTATTTTTAATGGATTCTAAAACTTTTTTAATTTGCCTACTATATTAAGATACATATTCGTATTAACAATAGTGTCCATTATTTACTATACAAAAAATATAATTTTTCATCCACCAACCTTTTCATATCTCAACTACTAAATCATGTTCACTTTCTATTGTTCACGAAGATCTGTCGATTGTTTTTTATCTTTTGTCCACGTATATGTGCTCTTGTGTATGAGATAAAAAAAAGCTTGGTGGGTAAAAAAAAAATCTTTGTGTATAACGAATAGTGAATTATATTGTTAATATGTATCTGAAGATAGTAAACAAATAAAAACTTTGAGAATCCATCAAAAATGGTCAATAGAAAATTATAGACAGGGAAAAGATAATATCAAGGATTATTCTATAACCGTAATCAATTAAGTAAATAACACGGTTCCAGTTTTGAGAAGTAACAAATGAATCTATGACCAGACATTATTTTTTCTCTATTATTTTATTATGTTTAACCATTACCTTCTTTTGAATAAGTTGAGACATAGTTACATAGTAACGTAGACAAAACAAATGTAAAAAGATTGTCACAAGCACAATGTGTTTCTTAATATATTTTTTGACAACAATAAAATGTGATTTTAGATTTAATTTTCTCGTTTTAATAACCTAGATATATTATAGCTACTGAGGTAGTTTAGTGAAGTCAAATACTAATATGAGATAATTGGCTAGGGTATCCGTTTTTGGACCCATAATTATAGATTTGCCCATGATGTGACAATCACTTTCCTTTGGACCATTTTGCCCTTCTCTACATTCTTTCTCCTCTCTTTGACGTCTTCCCTTTTTTTTCTCTTCAATCCCTAATTATTTTACAAATCTCTATCATTCTATATACAATTAAATTTTAAATTTCATTATTTTTTCATAAGTGGCTTTGAATCCTCAATTTTTTGACCTTTTTTTCTCTTCAATCCCTAATTATTTTACAAATCTCTATCATTCTATATACAATTAAATTTTAAATTTCATTATTTTTTCATAAGTGGCTTTGAATCCTTAATTTTTTGATGATATCAATTTTATGGG
>CAKOAT010154044.1:270624-300034 GCA_932364175.1 Eruca vesicaria subsp. sativa
ACAAATATTGTAGACGTTAACAAAAGTGTTAACTGTTAACAATTATTTTTACGCTTCGCGGTAATAAATGTGTTGGCTGTTAACAAATATTGTAGACGTTAACAGAAGTGTTATATGTTAACAAATGTTTTTACGCTTCGTGTTAATGAGAGGAAAGAGAAAGGGCATTCTCGGCATTTCCTTGCCAAATGGTTGTGTCTGTGTCCTTCATGTCCAATCAATGGTATTTTGCTAATTTGAGCTTTAAATATGGGTAGTTCACTAAATCACTCTACTAATATGTCCCCATACACCCGTGTGATGAAACGAAAGACAAACTCCTTTCTCTTATTTTATTGCATTTAACTACAACCACATAGAGGATAAAATCATCTTAGCTTCACTTATCTTTTTCTCTATCTGAAAGCACGAAATAGTGAGTGAACAGAAAAGAAAAACAGTGAGATAGAGGAAGATTATTCTCTAGAAAAACAAGGCCTCCTTCATATGTTCTCGCCAGTCGCCACTATTAGTTCATCAATGCCATGACTCTTTTCTGATGCATACTTTTCCCAGTTATTATCCAACTCACAATTAATTCCAGTCTCTCACCGTCGCGGATCCGTCAGGAGAAGTTCAAAGCATCAATGACCACTTTTGTTTAGTTTTCTATATTTTGTAAGATTTTGTCTTTCGTCCCAAACTTGTTAATTGTGATATGTCAACTAACCCCTTTAAATTTTTATGGTTCATTCCAAATTTTTCTCACAGTTGCACTAATGGTCCTTTATCTTGATTGCTTTTAATTTTCTTCCAAATTCTCAAAATAAACAATTGTTTCTTGGATTTAGCACTCAAATTCTAACTAAACTTTTACATTGTGATTTCAGTCCCCAAAACATTTTGCACATTTATGAATATAACAGTAAAAACACACCTAAATAACTTAATTGAATTAAAATAAGATATTATTAAATCATTAGATATCACCATGCTACCACATATCGATGTGTATATTATTTTGAAAAATGTTTGTAATGATAAATGTAAACATAAGTTTTGATTTGTAAATAATATGAAATGATTTTGATTTATTTCTTCGCTAATTTGAATTACTTTTGTAAAGTAAAAAACAGTTTGAAATAAAACTCTCAAAATTTCACCATTAAAAGTTGTACTAGATTATTTTACTCTGAAAAATCATTAGCTACACATTATAATCAAAATTTATAATTGGTCACCCATGCAGACATGTGTTAATGTTTACATATGTACAAAGATTTCATGTGTACATGTTTATATCTTCACATGTATACATGGCATATTATTATGTTTTTCCGGGAAATTGTAATAACAATTATTTTTTCCAAGGAAAAATAAAGATTTATTTGATAAATAGTTATGTTACTTTAATTATTAAATTTATAGCTAAAACTATCTAAAATAATAATCATAGGAAAAATTTTGAAATTTATTTTTAATCAAAACTTAAATTTCACTATTTACCTGTATGATTATTCACATATACAACAGTTCACATATACATTAATCTTAAAAAAATTATTAGATATACATTATAAATTTGTAGTCATATATATAATATTCACGTGTACATATGTGTGCATATACATATTTCAATGATGTACATGATATCTTCATACATGCCATTTTAATTTACAAGATTCACCAATATAGTTGATTCTTGTATTTTATATATAAAAGAAATTATGTACACCAAATTTTTACGATCTGCATGTACAACTACTCATATGTACACATGTTAATTTGTGAAATAACTCACATGTATATTTGATAAATTTGTTATTTACATTTGCAAGTTCCACTATTTTCAATTCAGTAAACACAAGGATATTTGAGTTTTTTTTTTTATCACAAGTTCAAAAAAATGTTAATGTGTACACATGTATTCTGGTATCCACATGTATAAATTTGTAATGGAAAATAACATATACACCGGTTCCTTGTAAAATTTCACAAGTTATGACATATATTTTCAATATATCAAAGATAAAAACACAAATTTTGATGGAAAATTAATTATGTGCATATTTAGAAATATCTTATTTTACATTTCTAGCTAAATAAAAGTTTTTATTTTATGCTCAAAATTGGTATATTTGTACATATGTGCATATTTATCACATGTGTGCATGATATTTTGTAACATTTATATGTATGTATTTGTAGGTTTTTAGATATTTATTTTAGTTATATTAATGTTTAAAGATTACATTTAGGCATTTTTAGTAGTTGCTTTTATTTATTTTGCATACAAAAGGGTTTGGAGGTGCAATCAAAAAAAATTGATGCATAATTGAGGGGAAATATGCACCATTTAAAAGTTGTGGGATAAAACAAAATTCTAAAAAATAAAAGGACCAATAGTGCAAACTGAAAAACTGGTTTTTGAGCACCAAAGAGTTAGATTGATGGAAGCGTGAAACTTGAGCTGCTCGATCTGGTGATGTCAATCCCATACTTTGATCTCAAGTTCTGACTATGAGGAATCATCTGCTTGAGATAAAAAAAACGACTCGAGTTAATGGGTTTGATCCCAACTTGTTGATATCGCTTTGAAGATGACGTGGATGGGAGTTTGTGGCGGCTCATCACGGTGAATCACAACCAGAGGAGACATAAGATGACGGCAGCGAGAAAAGCACCGGTGTTCCACAGACGTGCAGTTGCAGACAGAGAAGAGCTTGAGCTCAGAGCAGATGACGATGATAATATTTAGCCATAAAAATGAACTTTTTGTCAAAATTTTGTTTTTTTTTCTTGCTGTTAGGGTCAAGTTCTATGCGATGCCTCAAGAAGCCTATTTATAGAAAACAAAGATTGTTAGAATATTTGTTATTATCCAGAGACACTTATCTCACTCTCACATCATCTTTGTCAGTAACACTTGTGATAAGTAAACATTAGATTATCTGCTATAAACAGGAGTCTATATGTGAATGTAAGAAGATATAATTAACACGTTTTAATTTTACTCTCTCGTTCGTACTATCAAAATCTCTTATCTCTCCATTTCCAAACTAACTTCTCATATATATATATTATACAACACGTTATCAGGACGAAACTCTGATCATATACTGGTGAGGTAAGGTTTAATTTATGGTTTTCAATAATTTTTATTTTTGAAATTCTATTATTGTTCTGGAGTGAGAACCTAGGCCTTCTCCGTTTATTTTTCGGGATGATAGGTCTTGTCTTCCCCGGCTAATTGTTAAGAAAGGTTATGCCTTCACGATCAGAGAACCACGTGGTAGGCTTTACGTCTGTGAATAAAAAAAAGGTCAACATGGAAAAGTATGTCTCCTCGGACCTTAAACAAAAATAAAATGATAAAATAGTAGACTATGTCTCCTCAGACCTTGAAACGAAAATGATCAATATAGAAGACTGTGTCTCCTCGGATCATGTAGAAGGCTAAGCCTTCGATTTTATTTATGCTCTTTAAATTTTTGCAATTTAAGTTTATGCATTTATTTTTTTTCTTTATTTTATGTCTTTCAAAACGCTCAAAACAATTATCCTTGATATTACGAAAAATAATTATGTGACTTGGACAATGAGTGCAAAGATGCACCGACAGAAGTGGGCTTTTAGAATCATCAATAAGTTTAAAAACTATATCAGATGAGAAAAAGATAAATCCATGATATTTTACACCATTTCAATGATATATGATAAGACTAGTATTGACCCCATGCTTTGCATGTGAATATTTTTTTCTTCAAAAAACAAATTTCAGTCTTATATGACTAAAATATTATGCATAGAATAAATTAGATTTATAAGGAGATATGTATATTAATTTAATTACATTCCAATTTATATGATCATAAAATTGCAATACTTGTAATAAATTCTAATTTTAGTTACATTTTTTTAGCCAAGATAACACATTGATACATAAACTTAAAAGTAGTAGCATGCAAATAAATGGCTGGAACCACCGAAACAATTTCTATAAATTTGTTTTGAAAATATAATGTCACCATACATGTTTAAAAGTTGTTTTATTTGTTTTTAAAAAATACTTATCAGCCATACTAATAATGTATGGTTAAAATATTATACTTCATAGACTCAGTTTTGTTTCTGTAAATATTTTTTTTTTAAATATACATTTATTCATGCTGAACATAAAAACATATCATTGAGAAGAGTGAAACAATAAAATTAGGATGATAAATTGTGAAAAATCAGAATATAATTGAAAATACGTTAATATGAAAAATCTAATAGTTATATTAAATATCGATAAAATAATCAAAGAAGACTATTTAAACAGATTTTTGGATATAATAAATTTAAATGTAAATGTTTTTACCTCTTCCCATAAAATAGCTTCTCATGCTAATAATAATTTCAGCTTATGATGGTGTGAAACAAAACTCTAATTTTTCACATTTTGTGATAGATGAAGCTATTTCTATTCTAATAAAATCTTAAATTTGAATCATGAAAAAAAACAGAGAAAAGTGTCTAGAAAAAGAAGAGAATGAAGTCAAATAATCTTTGCTACACACAAAACCAGAATTACAAAAGATGAAACTTGTCTAAAGAAGGAAAGAAACAGAAAACAGTTAAAAAATATAAACGATGAATTGAATGTTCTAAGAGATGGAGCCGTTGAAAAAAAGAAGAAGAGATGGTGTGAAACAAAACTCAGATTTTTCACATTTTGTGATAAATGAAGCTAGTTCTATTTTAATAAAATCTTAAATTTGAATCATGAAAAAAAAGCATAGAAAAGTGTCGAGAAAAAGAAGAGAATAAAGTCAAATAATTTTTGCTCCACAGAAAACCAAAACTACAAAAGATGAAATTTGCCTAGAGAAGGAAAGAAACAGAAAACAGTTAAAAAAATATAAATGATGAATTGAATGTTATAAGAGATGGAGCAGTTGAAAAAAAAAGATGGAGCTTTTGTACACGGAAGTTAATAATTTCTTTTTGGAATGTGTTGCAGTGAAATAGGGATTTTCTTTCTGTTACAGAAAAAATTGAAATCAAACGTGATTAAATTTTGAGTTTTAAGGTTTTATAAAATAATGACACATGACACAATTTTATTGCTCAAGTGACTTGTGATTTAGTATATAAGGGATGAGATATGTCATTAGAAAAGATCTTGAAGATCATTGAGAAAATTAAGTCTTTGAAAGAAAAGAAAATTAAATCCTTCAAAGAAATGAAAACAAAATCCTTGAAAGAAAGGATTCGCAAAAATAGTTGGAGTTGATATAAATCCTCCATGTAAACTGAGAAAAAAATCATGATAATAAACCATCACATATCATCCTAACTGGAAAGAACGAGAGTGTAGACGTGATAGAAATCGTAGTCGTGGAAGAGGACGAGGAATAATATTCCGTCCCTATGAAAAAAAAAACTTCCATAGAAATAAAAATGGTCGGCATGATAAAAACCAAACATAAAAAAGTTGCTACATATGCGGTATGAGAAAGCATTAGGTATGTTTTGTCGTACGCCAAAATTATTTAGTCGATCTGTATTGAGAAAAAATTAAATGAAAAAGCAAGTGATGTAACTGCATCTCTTATGAATCCAGATCATATTTTCATGGCTTGAATTATCATCTTGATATTTCAGAGTTTCTGGTTTATCCAGAAAAGAAAAAAAAATATTGATGTGACATGATAGTTATTTCCTGAAGAAGATAACACTACTATACTATATATACTATACTATACTATACTATACTATATTATACTATACTATACTATGCTATACTATACTATACTATGCTATACTATACTATACTATACTATGCTATACTATACTATACTATACTATACTATACTATACTATACTATACTATACTATACTATACTATACTATACTATACTATACTATACTATACTATACTATACTATACTATACTATACTATACTATACTATACTATACTATACTATACTATACTATACTATACTATACTATACTATACTATACTATACTATACTATACTATATGTTTATATATTTAAGATATATGTAATGTTAATATATATTTTTGAATATTTTAAATTAAAAAAAATGCTAGACTTTGAAACATTGGATGGAGATATGTGTTTAGCAGATAGTGCGTCAACGCACACGATAATCAAATATCAGAAATATTTCTCCAGACTCAAAAGGAAAGATTACGCTGTAAGCGTACGTACAATATCTGGTAACGCAAAGATTATTATGTGCTCTGGAAGAGTGAAATTTTTAATGTTAGGGGGAACAATATTTGAAATAAGTGATGCATTGTATTCCTCCTCATAGATACTTTCTAAGTTGTAAGGATATCCGAAGAAATGGACACCATATTGAGACTATGAGTAAAGATGCTATGGAATTTCTTTGCATTAAGGATGAAACATATACTGGAAGAGTTAGGAATGTTATCCTCTGGACTATATTGTACAAAAATAACCATGACTAATTTTTATGCCATAGTAAACCAGAAGTTTACTAGTACTTTTAAAGTATGGTATGAGAGTATAGTACACCCTGGTTCAGTCATGATGAGAAAGATAGTGAAAATTTCAAATGTCCTTCTCCTGAAAAACAGAAGAATTTTTCAAACGGGCGAGTTTACATGTAATGCAGATAGAAATATATATATATATATATATATATATATATATATAATGTAATGCATGTTCTTAAGAAAAATTTATAACTCGGACATCACCAGAAAAGTAGACAATGAAACCAAGGTTTTTGGAAAGAATACATGGTGATATATGTGGGCCGATCCACCCATTGTGCAAGTCAAATGTGTGTGTTTTTCTACGACACGAAATACGGCTTTCGAAAAGTTCATTTCTAAAATAATAAGGTTGAGAACGTAATTCTCAGGATATGCCATTAAGAAAACAAGGCTTCATAATGATGGTGAATTTGCATCGCAATTCTTTGATGATTATTGTATGTCAATGGAGATTGATGTGGACCATCCAGTTCCCCATCTCCATACACAAAATGGTATGGCTGAGTCATTGATAAAACTATTGCAGTAGATTGTAAGATCATTGATATTGAGAAAAAAACTCCAATTTCAGTATGGAGTTATACTATATTGCATGCAGATGCACTGATTCGGTTAAGGGCGAGTGCATATCATAAGCACTCCCCCTTTACAATTGGTATTTGGGCATGAGCCAGATGTATTCCATATCTGTGTCTTTGGGTGTGAGGTCTACATTTCGATAGCTCCATAATGAAGAACAAAAATGGGTCCACAGAGGAGATTGTGAATATATGCGGGTTATATGTCACCAAGTATAATAAGATATCTTGATATGTTTACGGTACGGTTTACCGATTACCATTTTAATGAGGATGAATATTTAGCGTTAGTGGAAGGAATTAGAGAAATCCCTAACGAGATTACATGGTGTACACCGTCATTGGTACACCTTGATCTCCCTACTAATCAAAGAGAGCTGGAAATTTAGAAAATTGTGTATTTGCATAATTTGGCAAACTAGTTACCAGATGAGTTGTTGTTCTTATAGGATAAACCAATGGAGATACAATGAATGAACCTAGGGTTCAGTTAAAGAGGGGGAGACCAGCGGGTTCTAAAGATAAAAATCCCCAAAAGAAGAAATTGGTTAAGAAAAATAGAAAGGTTCTAGAAGAACCTGATATTCAAAAATATCTGAAAGAAGGCATATATGAAAAAGGTTAAAAAAGAACCAAATAAGTATAAAGATCCACATGACAGAGAAGGGAACATTAAAGTATGAGATTGCCATCGCTACGCCCGAGATGAAAAGCTATGAATCAGAAATAAGATAAAAGATGTTGATGGAATGTTCTCCTTTTCTGTGTCCAAAGAAATAGATTATGAAAGTGATGATCCTGATCTAAAGTCCATTTTAGAATGTATGAAAAGACATGATTGGGAGGAGTGAAAGCCATTCAAACATAATTACTCTCCCTAATTAAAAAAAAAAATTCTTTGGACTTATAGTCATATCGCATTAGAATGTAAACCATGTTGGGTGTAAGTAGGTATTCCTGAGAAAAGTAAATGAAAAGAATGAAGTAACATGATATAAAGCCTGATTAGTTGTCCAGAGTTTTTCTTAGAGACCGGTAATTGATTTTGAGGAAATGTATGCCCTGGCAATGGATGCAATTAAGTTTAGATTTTTGATGAGCCTATCGGCGTTGAAAAATCTTGAAATGCATCTTATGGACGTTGTGAGAGCATATTTGTATGGATCATTGGATAATGATATATACATGAAACTCCATAAATGATTGAAAACGCCAGAGACATTGAAAGAAAAATCTTAGGAGATTTTTTCGGTCAAGTTACAGCGACCACTATACAGATTAAAGCAATACGGACGCATGTGATACAATCGCTTAAGTGAATATTTCTTGAGAAAAGGATATGTGAATAATGCGACATCTCCATGTGTTTTTATTAAGAAATTATCATCTGGCTTTGTGATCCTTGTTGTATATGTAGATGACCTGAACATTATTAGAACTTAAAGTTCGATGATGCAAGAACTCATATGAAATAAGAGTTTGAAATGAAAGATCTCGAAAAGACAAACTTTTGTCTTGGACTCCAGATTGAGCATCTCTGAGAAAGAATATTTGTGCATCAATCAAATAATACGAAAAGACTATTGAAACGTTTTTATATGGATAAAGTGAATCA
Organism: Eruca vesicaria subsp. sativa; assembly: GCA_932364175.1. Lineage (NCBI taxonomy): Eukaryota > Viridiplantae > Streptophyta > Magnoliopsida > Brassicales > Brassicaceae > Eruca > Eruca vesicaria. The sequence continues at coordinate 279,335 of CAKOAT010154044.1, forward strand.
TTTGAATACTCCAATAGTAATAGATCTCTCGATGTTGAGAGAGATCCTTTTAGGCCATGTGAAGATAACGAAAATATATTAGATCATGAAGTACCTTATATGAATGTTATCAGTGGGTTGTTATATCTTGCAAATTGTACTAGACCTGATATCGCTTTTGAAATATATAATTCTGCTCCTACTCGCAAGCATTAGAAAGGAATGAAGCACATATTCTGTTACCTTTAAGGTACAGTTGATTTAGGTTAATTTATTTTTATAAAATTCGAGTTTGGTATGGTTTGTTTTGCAGATGCATGATACTTATCAGATCCTTATAAGGCTCGATCACTGACCTGCTACGCTTTTATAATTGGTAGAACCACGATCTCTTGGCAGTACCAAAAACAAAATGTGGCTACGACTTCTTCAAATCATGCAAAAACTATTGCGCTTCACAAAGCATGTCGAGAATGTGTGTGTGGCTTAGATCAATGAGTCCCCACATACAAGAAGCAAGTGTTATAGTTAACAAAAAAGAGCCAAGGAAAATACTTGAAGACAATTCAGCTTATGTTGCTTAACTCAAAGAAGACTATATCAAGAGCAACTGAACCAATCACATCCCTCGAAAACTTTTCTCGTATATATGGGAGCTCGAGAAAAATCAGGAAATGAATATCGAGTATATAGGATAATGCGACAATCTTGCTGACTTGTTTACAAAGACTCTTCCCATTACAACATTCCGAAAACACGTCTATGGTATTGGAGTGCGGCATTTGTGTGATCTATAAAAAAGAAGCTATGGGAAGATTATATCACTATACTCCTTTTTCATGATTTTTAGTCCAATGAATTTTTCTATGACTAGGTTTTTAACGAGGCCGTACATAATACAAGATGGATAATCAAGGGGAAGTGTTATAATATTTGTGATTATCCAGAGACAATTTTCTCACTCTCACATCATCCTTGTCACTAACACTTGTCATTAGCAAGTCGATAGAAAGGATGAGTAAGCATTAAATCCCCTACTATAAGTAGAAGTATGTACCTAAATGTGAGAAGATATAATTAACACAATTTTCATAATTTTACTTTCTCACTCGTATGATCAAAATCTTTCATCTCTCTATTTCGAAACTTACTTCTCATATATATATATAGACCTACCTTTAATATTTTACAACAAATATGAAATTAAGAGAAAACCTTATTCAAGAATTCGTTAGGCGCTAGTCGGATGTTCGGGTTGGACCTAGCACCTAAACAATAAATCGGAGATTAATTTTTGAATTTTTATTATATGTATACTGTATATATATTAACTTATGAGTAATAAAGACAAAGAAATTGTTGTCTATGAGTAACAATGACAAAGAATCGTTGTCTCCTAGTAACAAAGTTCCCTGATGTCACGCTGACCAAACTGACTTCAACTCTCCCAAAATACAGTTTAATATTTTTAACATTATTAGTCTTCAAAGAAATTAGTCCTACATCGGTTATTAGATAAGTAAGAAGTGGAAAAATATTATTCTATATATATAGGGTACACATACATTGGAAGCGATAAAACATATGGATTTTTATAAAAATCATAAAATATCTTCGTAATTAAAAAAAAATTGAGATTTTTATTATCTTTAATTAAGTCAATTAATCAGTAAATGGATTGATTAATTAGTTTAACAGACCGTTTAATTGGGGTCCGATTGTTTTGACCAATTAGGTCAAAATTACCGTGGATAAATGTTGAATTGCGATTAGTCGGCTGGTTAGGTGGCCGTGTTTTATAATAGAAAGAAAAAGTGTTTCAATAGTAAAAAATATGACCAGAATGAAATTAATAACTTCAAATGTGACCCGAGGTGTAATTGTTTCTAAAATAAAATGAACCGAAACTACGGTATAATTCATGGGGAATGTAGGCATACGAGAGAACTAAACCAGGAAAGGAGTAGGTGAACCGGATCCTCACACCAACATTCCGTACCAACTCTACTGACCCCACCAACTCCCATCCGACCCTACGCCAGTACAGTTGGTGACCCAATTTATTTTTTTCCATCAAAAGGCTGATCTATTACTCAAACTTGAGGTGGTCTGGGCTACCAGACCGGAATAGAACAACCAACATACAACAGCTTATGATAACCACATTGAGAATTTATTCATATTTAGATCAAACCCTTAAACATTCACACCGAAGGTTTTTGTAGAAGATGACCACTTTGTTCTAGTTGAAACTGTAACATATACAAAAATGTGAAAAAAAAATTGTGCCATCATTTCGCTGTTTGGAAAAATCATTTCCTTAATTTTAGGACTAAAACTTTTTCATTCAACTATGTATTCATATTATTGATATCAATATCTTTGACCAACCTTTCCTGTACATCCATAGTTTCACTACTAAAATTAAGAATGAAAATCCACAACTTTTAAAATATATTAATATTGTTTTAATCACGTTTAATTAGTATATTAGTATATAAACTCATTCTTTGTGCGCTCACTTTTCCAAAGACGACCAACCAAAACTTAGTGGAGAAGAAGGAAAAAGCAAAAAAAAAAAAAGACAAACATCAAAAAAAAAATCCAAAACTTCAAATAATTTAAGAGAAACTTTCTGAGTACATACCACTTGGGATATTTGATTGTTTTTTCTCATATAGAATATCAAATTGGTTTTGTCAATTTCTAAAATGTCAAAGTTTTACCAGTAATACTCATATAATATATAACAAAAGAATATAGAAATTGTTTATATGCATAATTTTATGGGCTGTTCCAATATTTTCACTTCATAGCTTTGTAAAAATATGTCGATGTTTGTTTATCATAATAGTATGTCTAATATAGTTAATAAACCCCAAATACAATAGATAAAATTTTGTCATCATATACCATTAATTAGGATATTTGTTTGTTTTTTTCTTATGTAAAACATGATTTATTATTCGTGTTAATTATAGTAGCTACATATTATATATAAATTTATGCACATTTAAAAGAATACTAAATAAAATAACAAGTAATTGTACTATTTTCTTAGTTATACCGGCTATACATAGTTGTACTAGTTTTTTAGTCATAGCAGTTTGTGTATCGTACATTGGCAGTGAAAACGAAAAATATTAGTTGTACCACATAATAAATACAGTTACCTTAGTTGTACCACTTATTTCTATTTACATGCCTTACTTTGCCCGGTTACAATAAAATCATCAATTTCATTAAAATACATTTCATGAATGTTTTGCAAAAATTAAGTGGACAAACAAGTTAACAAACCTTAATAATATAAGGTAAATCATGTAAGTTTATGGAGTTTTGTAAAAAAATCAAAAAAAAAAAATTCCAAAACTTCAAATAAATTAAGAGAAACTTCTGAGTACATACCAATTATGATATTCGATGTCACTATTGGTTTGAAGTGCATATCCTAAGTTCCAATTGTGGATTGATTGATCTCCATTTGGTAGTGTACTTTTCTGTTTGTGCAGGTCTAAAGAGATTAGTAGTCATTGTATGGTGGCGTCTTCAAGCTCGATTTTGTCCTACCTACTCCGGCTTAGGTGGGGATATATAGTGTGTATTCTTGGATGCTCTCTCATAGTATGGCAGTCTCTGAACCTCTCTTAATTGTCATTGTGTCCCTAACTAATAATACGAAAAAAAGCTTGATGAGATCACTGAGAGCTAGCTACAACATGCAACGACACCGAGAATCCGGCAACCGAGACAATAAGGTCAAACCTAACATCCCGTTTGAGAACATCGATCAGTATTTGACAAATGGTAAAGCGAAGGTGTGGAATGTGTTGGTATAGTTGTTCGAGGCGAAATAACCTTTTGTAAGATAACGTTTTGTTCGACCCGAGTTTTTACTTTGACATTGATGCCTCCTTTTAGGATTATTAATAGAATTATTATTTTAAAAATGAAAAAAAATGTGATGGATGAGCGTTTGAGGGAAGAGGATAAAGGTAATAATGGTTTAATATGTTTGCTAGACCAATAAACCAAACACAAATGAAAATACTAAACTGGTATAAGTGAACCAAATCGTGAAGCCATTGATCCTTTCCTCGTCGAGATTAAGGATCTCTCGATGCAGAAAGCTTCTTGCCATTATTTTTATCAAAACCCAGTGGTTTTATGGACAAAATCCCAGTGATTTTATCGACAAAAGCCCATTAGTATTTATAAATTAATGGAGAACAACGTTTTTTGTGTGTTTATGGCTGATTAGATACTCTCGTTCGGGTTTCTCGTAAAAGAAAGTGTTCTCACTCCATTACAAAACATGTATATTTTGCTAGACCTTCAAAATTGTTGAGATAAAAGTTGAAAGCAAAAGGAAAAGGTTGAAGAAAGGTATTCTCTTTTCTTTTTGTATATTAACTCTTTTAGTCTCTTATTATAGTAGAACCTCAATAAATTAATATTCATACTCGATAAATTAATAATCTTTATAAATTAATAAATTTTGTCGTTCCCAACTTGTACCGATCAAAATTTGACAATAATTAGATAATATTTTTTTAGAAATTTTTATGTAAATATATAGCCGCACTAAAATTATAAATTAATAATTTCTATGTATATATATTTTATATAAGTAACCATTTATCATTATAGTGTATGTTTTATATTCATAATAGAATTATCTTTATATTTCCTTAACACTTAATATATTTTTGATGAAATTTAATAATATTATATCTAAAACCACATTAAAATTATGTGCAATACATATTAGATGCACGAAATAATATAATAAAATTAATATAAATATCAAATTTCAAAAAATAAAAATTAATTTCTAAATATTAAAATCAAATATTTTTCTTATTTTAAAATAAATAGATTTTATAAAATAGATCTAAATATTTTTTTTTATAAATTAATATCTTTATAAATTAATAAAATTTTTAAGTCCTAACATTATTAATCTATAGAAGTTTTATTGTACATATGAATCAAAAGATTTATAGTAAGATACTTTTGTAGAAATACTTTTCAAAAAATACAACATTTCTTCTAACTGAAGTTGACGGCATTCTAAATATAGTGAAACCTTTATAAGTTAATAATGTTGATAATACACCAAAACTACAATTTTTATTAATTTATAAAAATTATTAATTTATCGATATATCAATTGAATCAAAAACTCAATTTGTGACTATAAAATTATATTATTTGATAGAAATTTTTAGTGTATTAATTTATAGATTATTAATTTAAAGAAGTTATACTATACAAAACCTTTGCCTGGTTGCTTTTGTGAATTTGAACTGTAATGCATATTCTTTTCTTACTTCATGCTTGGGTTTGAGACACTAACATTTGTAACAATAACACACTGTCCATTCACTATGCATTTTGAGGTAATAACACCCAAAACTAGCTTCTGATTTTACTGTTTAAAGTGGTCTAAACCACAAAATCTGTCTTTAAAATTGAAATTTTTTTTTTCTTAAAACAACAAGATCAGAAGGGTGATACACCAAAGTCCATGCCTTTCCAAATAAGTCGATCAATCCTTGGACGTTATAACGAGTAAACCCAATGCCCCTATGAGAATATACTGCGACAAGAAGATAAGATGCAAAATGTCTCAACTCACAGTACCAAAAAGACTAAAATTTTTCATTTGGGGCTTGGTCAAAGAATGAGTTTTGTATTACCTTGATGATAGGCTTTTCTGTCATAATGATAGTCACCCATCCAACATAAGGCAAGAACCTGAAACAGACACAACCATTCATGAGTTACCAGAGAGCTTTTGGTGTAAACACATAGATGCATTGAGAGCTTCGGTGATTAAAGTTACCCAACGGCACGACCCATTATATGGTGTCGATGAAGCCATTGCTGTCCTTGAGCATAGAGAAGTCTATCATCTCCATAGTTATTATCACCTAGAAACAACCAAAAGATAATGAAAATGTGACGAATAACACTATGAAAAATAATCAAAAGGTGAAATTTAAAAATCAACAGAAGCAGTACCTTTTGTCAAAACATCAACTTCTCCTGTATTCTCCCTTTCGTGAACCTATAATATGAGTCAAAACCCCCAAGAATCAAGCTCACATGATGTCACAATACAAGCAACAGTGAGATGATAATGATGAAGTGTAACCTTTATGACACGATGCACAATGGGAATATCACGACCCTGAGGAGAAGCAAATCGGTTAAAGACACAATAATCAAACGGAATGAGACAAAAGAAGAAGAAGGAAACTTACATCAACATTGAAAACAACAATTTCTCCAGCTCGAATAGGGTCCTTACTCATGTGCAAGAACAGTATATCACCCTAGAGAACGATACACACTATGTTTTAGGGTATGATCAAAGCCTCTGGCAGCAAAATGTAATGCATACAAAATTCAAGTTACCCTCTTGAAGCCAGGCTCCATACTTCCAGAAAGAACAACAACCACAGGAGATTCGCTGCCAGTGACACACATCAAAGCTTTCCATATGATCAAAGCAGATGTAACAATCATCCCTACACAGACAGAACAAGAGTTTGAAAAAGCAGAATATATAGTCTCAAACTTTAACAATAACGTTTTATCACATTTACCCCCTCAAGATGTAGATACTAATTAATCAAAACAGTAACGCTTGATCACATTTGACCCTCAAGATGTAAACTTTGATGCCAATTAATCAAATTACGGTCGAAGAACTAACCAAGACTGATGGCTTGAGTGAGAAGCTGTCGGATCTGAATAGATTTTATTGAATCTATGGTTTCTCCGATCCAACCCATCTTTCGACTTTCGATTTTCTTCTGATTCTCCACGAGATAGTTCAGATCGCGGAGCGGAGGAGAAGAAGAGACTTCTCAGGTCAAGAGCGTTTTTCCCAGAATTAAAGAACCGGTTTACAAACGAGATCCGGTTCAGTGACGTGGTTTAAACCTTTGGTTGGCTGCATTTTGATGACGTGGCTGACTACATTTTGATGACGTGGTTTACACAGAAACTTTGAATTTAGTGATAAGTAAAAAAAAGGTTTAGGATCTCTAACCATAATACCTAATTTGATATTGAAATTGCACTACTTTAATGTTTTGGTATCATACATTTTTTGTTTTCTCCAACTATAACATCAATTTTTACACCGAAAATAATATTATATATTATTTAATATTTCTAGATTGATAATATCTATATTTTATTATTTGTAATTAAAAAATAATTATATGATGTTTAAATATTATGTTTGTTAATGTTTTGTAGCTTTATGTTCATAATATTTATTTATATTTGTATTTTTTGTTTCAACAATACTATAAAATGTATTTATTTTATATAAATATTAATTAATTCTAATTTTGTGAAAATTAATACAAATAATAAACTATACTTATGTTTAATTACAAATTTGAACTAATTAATGATAATCATATATTATTTGAGAGCACACTTAGAAAAAATGTTATAATTTGATTAGCTCACTATTTCACAACGTGATTTAGTTATATCACAATGGTGACATAACATTAATCATTAATCATCTCTAATCTATTTTTTAATTTATCAGGATTACCTCCAGTAAACCACTTTTAATTACCACTTTAAATCAATCTCGATTTCTCTTAAATATATTATCTGGTTATACTAATCAAACCTCTATTGTTTAGTATCCTCTAATCTTGGTTTGGTCCCTAATTGCTTTAAATCAATCTCGATTTCTCTTCATTTGTTTTTTAGTTATACTAATCAAACATATATCGGTTAGTATCCTCTAATTTTGATTTGATCCCTAACTATTGAATGGTCTCAGATCATATATTTTAATCTTATTGTATATGGTTGATTACACGAAACACAAAAATTATGTTTTAGTCAGTATACATTTTATGGTGTTTAGGGTTTATGATTTAGAGTCTAGTGTTTATTACACAAAACTACATTTTATGTGATTTTATTTATAAACTTACATATTTATATTAAATGTAACTAGTTTATGTTTTTTGACAGTATACATTTTATGTTGTTCGGAGTTTTTTGACAGCATTCACCTCCTCTATATATTCATCCATGAAAATGGGATTTGCAAATCTGTGAAAGTAATCTTCTCTACCAATTTCATTGAACATACGAAAAGCAACTCTTGCACTACCAAAGTCCTGGATATTGTTTGTTGCTATCTTGGAGAGAATCTGATGAAGCATCGAAGGAGGGAGCGAAGTCAAGTTCAAGTTCTTCATGTGTCCGCCAAAACTGTAATGAACAGATAAAAGAGAATAATTACTAGTGGAAAATATATAACGTTAATTTATCTGGAAAAGGTGCTAAACCTTTTAATTTAATGATCCTCTTACCCAACTACTAGTAGTAATTTTTCTATTTAAGAGTGATTTGACGGACTCAATGAACAGACACAACTTTTCTCTAGAAAAGACGCCTTTCTTTGAGACAATTATCATTACACTTGACTCTCTCTTATGTATGTAATTTTAAGTCAAGTCATTAAATTTAAACTTCACTCCACTAAATCATTTATCTCTCTCCCTTTACATATATACAGCTTGCTCTGTAATGTTCTTAACATTTCTCTGCAAAAATAACACATAAATACCAAAAAGCAAAGAAACGACACATCGATCATCTCTCAAGTTTCTAACAATATGGCACACTAAAATATTTTTCTGGTGTTGTGTATAATAAGAGCCCACAGCATGGAATTTCAGAGTGAAAATACTCAGGATCCAGTCGTTATATTCCTATGTTTCTGGTTTTGGACCCAACTAGAGTTATATCCTAGCGAATGAAGTTGTAAGTGTAAAACCATAGTCTCTCGGGTTTCTAATAACATACAATAAATGCAAACTAAGAACTTGATACTTAAACTTTATTATGCATGGAACCAAGATGGAGATGACCGTTTATACATGAAGTTCATATAGATCAGAGAACCAAGAGAGACAATGGGTGGAACTTTTTCGGGTAGAAGTTGATCATGCCTATCTAGGTTTCAAGGCAACAAACTCTATATTCAAACTATCTGCTACACCGTATACTAAAGTTAACATCATTGAACAATCATCAGTACATGTAATTCAAGTGTATCCATGTATCCCTCACATGAGAAACAAAAACTATCCCATAAGTACTAATTCTGAGTACTAAAATATATTTCAGATAATTTATATGTAAGTAACGAAAACAACAAAACTTATCTTGTTGATATAATGGGAGTGTTCTTCAACATGCATATCTAGGTTTCAAGGCAACAAACTCTCTATTCAAACTATCTGCTACGCCGTATACTAAAGTTCACATCATCAAACAATCATCATTACATGTAATTCAAGTGTATCCATGATATCCCTCACATCAGAAACATAAACTATCCCATAGGTACTAATAATGGCTACTAAAATAAATTTCCGATAATGTATATGTAAATAACAGAAAAAACAACACTTATCTTGTGAATATAATGGGAGTGTTTTTCAACATGGAAGCCCATTTCGATGATCATGCAAGGCCAAAGGTGGTGTTTCACATAAGGAACAACATGTAAGTAAAAAGTAACATATGATGACATCCAAATGTTTACATTAGTGTAATTGGCACACATTTTTTTATTCATAATAGTGAGAGTGAGATAAAATGTGTGGCAACTGATGATCATGCTTATGCCTTCCAGGATGGGTTTGAACACATGAGGGGTCGTGGAACGGTGATTGTGGCTCTTAGATGTGGAGGATCTGGAGGTTTATAAGTAAGTGTATATTATGTATGGTGTTTAGTTTTAAATGTGTTAGTTGAGTAAAATGTTTTCTTAACTCATTTATACATGTTATTTTGATGATGATGATCTATGGCTTGAGACAGAGAATGGATTATTTGACTTCTAGGTCAATCTGCGTTTACAAGAGAATGAGGAGTTCAGGCAATCGCTACTTAACAGTGACCCTTATATTCATAAACACGAGGCTATTGGGCCTTTGTAAAACTTGGTGGACTCTATTTTTTGTGTTTATTTGAATATATTATTTTCGCTTAATATAAAACTATGGTGAAATCTAAATCATTATCTTTGTTTGGCTGGATTTAAAATCTTATGTGATTGCATTAAATTATTTTTTGGTTCAAGGTGTGTAATTATATGATATGTTAAGAATAATAGTCAATGGCTGAAACCTGTATTATAGCATTGAAAACCATTGTTACTTAAGAATATTTATTTATTTAACTTAGAATCAGATTTTAGTAGGTAAGATTTGATATTCAATATATTTAAATATTTAATTTTAAATAAAACAGATTATACGTACAATTGTTACTTAAAGATATTTAAATTGTTTTTTGGTTCAAGGTGTGTTATTATATGATATGTTAAGAATAATAGTCAATGGCTGAAACCTGTATTATAGCAATTGAAAACAATTGTTACTTAAAGATATTTATTTATTTAACTCATTTATGCATGTTATTTTGATGATGATGATCTATGGCTTGAGACCGAGAATGAATTATTTGAGTTCTAGGTCAATCTGCGTTTACAAGAGGTTGAGGAGTTCAGGCAATCGCTACTTAACAATGACCCTTATATTCATAACCACGAGGCTATGGGGCCTTTGTAAAACTTGGTGGACTCTATTTTTTGTTTTTATTTGAATATATTATTTTTCGCTTAATATAAAACTATGGTGAAATCTAAATCATTATCTTTGTTTGGCTGGATTTAAAATCTTATGTGATTGCATTAAATTATTTTTTGGTTCAAGGTGTGTAATTATATGATATGTTAAGAATAATAGTCAATGGCTGAAACCTGTAATATAGCATTGAAAACAATTGTTACTTAAAGATATTTATTTATTTAACTTAGAATCAGATTTTAGTAGGTAAGATTTGATATTAAATATATTTAAATATTTATTTTTAAATAAAACAGATTATACATACAATTTACATTTATGTTGTCATCTTCATAATGATATCAAAATTAGAATACAAAACATATTCTTCCAAAAGGGTAATCAGAGACGTTGATATCAAAAAAAAATTTATTATTGATTCATTCCCATTATCTAAAACCGAACTTCATAGATAAGTTCATTTTAAAGCCTCATATTATGACCAACCCATAAATAATTTATCATTTGTAATCTTGTTATATACAGTCTCCCAAAGCAGTTCTTCTGCTTAGTCTTCATAAATTATCATTAGATTATGTTACCCAAAATATAATAATACATGGTTTATCGTCGGAGCAGTTCATCAAGTTCACCGATATCGTGTAGAGAAGATGAGTGTCGATTTTAAGCAGGACGTTAACCGGACGGTTACTGGATAGCTAGCTTCTGAATTGGTTAGTGAACCGGGTGGTTGCTTCGGTATGGTTGTAAGGAGGTAAATAAGGTAAACCCATATTTATTTTACTTAATATATCAAAAAGAAATATTCGTCAATGATAATCTAGTATCATTTTAACCTAATTTTTAAAACACATCCTCCCAAATGTTATATTAAACACCATATATATATATATATGTATATATATAGAGAGAGAGAGAGAGACTAATTAGTGAGACAGAAAGATACAAAGAGATTGATTAGAGAGAAATACTATATATTTATACACTGATAATCATAGCTATACATACAATATATCAATCGGTCCACCTAGTTGAACTATATTACTAGATGAGGCATAATAAAATATATATATTCTAAATATTTGGTGTGATGACTAGTATTACACCAATTTTGATGTAATACTATTTACATTATGCAAATTTTAATGAAATAATATTATTTTGGTGCTTTGTTAGAACTGAAATTACATCAATTCTGATGTTTTAGTGCTTTATTAGAGTTGGCATTAGTTACACAACCCAGAGTTCTATATAATCTGAAAGAACTTGTCATACCGAGACTCGTGTGCTTTGTGTCGACATTGAAGTAAGTTTCTGATCTTAGGCTTCTCATAATACTTTGTGGACACAATACTACCCCTTACCATTTTATCAGTGATCCGAGTTGGATGAATAACAAAAAAATTATGACTGTTGTGATGCCTTTTATCTCACTGGCGAAGCGAACTAGACTTTTTAGAGGGGTAAATTATATTTATAGACATATAATATATGTGTCAATAACTAAAAATCATAAAAATTTCTTAGTTATTAACTTCAAAATACATGTAAAGATTTCTTTTTTCAAAAATCCACATGGGTCATTTGACATCCCTCACAACAAGCTGTCTCCGCCACTATTGATCTTATTCCCTCCAAACAGATAATATTCCTTATCTTCTGTTTTTCTTGACTGTGTTATTTATATATCCTCTTATTCAATGGTTCATTCACTCTGGAACTAGAAAAATTATTTCTTTCTGAAACTTTAGTATATCATAAATTCTTATCATCAAATTATAATATTTCAAGAAAGATGGTTGCTTGGTAAATATTTAAAAATCTAATTCATCTTGACGTACATATATATATTCTAATCAATATATATACACACAAACAATTCCAGCTGAGTGTAGGAGATATATTTCATCCTCTCCTCAAGGCCCATCGAATAAATGCTATGACCCATCATCTGGCCCGAATAGATGAGGAAGATTCGTGCCCGCAAGAAGACAAAGAACTCGGAGCCGAGCACACGTCATCAATCCATACCGAGTAAGAAGAGCTGGCTAGCCTAAAAGCCCACGAGACAAAGGACACGGTCCATTAGGGTTGTCTGTACAGCAACCTATAAAAGCAAAGGAAGACCAAACATAGAGGGGATCCGAAAATAGACTGAATAGGCGGCAGCTAATATTAGGGTTTTCACTTATCTTGTTGCTCTTAGATCGGTCCGTACAACTCCGGTTAGCTTCCCAGGACCGTAATCCTCTTTGTACTCTCTCTTCCGACTATTAATAAAATTCTTCTTACTTTTTCCTACTCGTTCACGCCTTCGAAATAACCCACCGACGAGTTTTCGTCGATTATTTACTTGTTATCACCAAACTCAGTTCAAACAGTTGGCGCCCACCGTGGGGCATAACGAAGTAACGTGACAAACATGGCACATGAAGAAGATTCTTCCGGCGACCAACCGGAGGAAACCCCTGTCGTTCCGACTGTTGAAATTTTCATGGACTCTGTCATGGCTTGCCTTGCTCAGCAAGACAAAGCCCAGAAGGAGACAAACGCTCAACTCGCGGCTCTCACCGCCATCCTCTCGCCTTTCGACAGAGCCGACAGAAACCTTCCGTCAGCTCGACGAATTCTACATCATCAAACAATCATCATTATTCAAACTATCTACTACGCCTTATACTAAAGTTCACATCATCAAACAATCATCATTACTTGTAATTCAAGTGTATCCATGATATCCCTTGTGGGAACCGAAATTCACCAACTGTCAAGATATCGAAAATAAGAGAATTTAGAGTAAACCCTAATTTCCCATAGGACCCGGCTATCTGCGGAACCGCACAAGAACAATCAAGACAACGATGAATACGAAATAAAAATATGAGTAAACAAGATTGAGAGCAAGAAGAATCTTATTCCGAGTTTGCGTAAGAACGGTTAAGGAAAGTTGCTTAAATGCTAAGTTTGGTGGTGAAAGCTCTGAAAAATTGTCTCTGCTCCTGGCCTCTGCCTTCTGCTTATATACTCCTTTCTTAGGCGGTTTAGTCCTTCCATTTTGCCCAGATTCGAGTTTATCGAGAATCTTCCATTTATCTCGATCTTTCCTTTTTTCCCGCGGAAATCTTCTATTTATCCTCAAACTTGACATTTATCTTCAAATTTGACATTTATCTTCTTTCTTCGAGTAAATCGTCAAAACCTCTTCGTATCTTCGGGTTAGATTACGTTAAAGTCGCGAGATAGGCTTTTATCTCGTTTTAGGACTTTTCGAGCCGTTTTGCGGTAACACCCGTTTTATGACTTTATACGAGATTGTTTCCTGATGCGATTCCGTTTTTAAATAATTTTCTTGAGTTAATCGTAAAGTTTGGTAATGTTCGATGTTTCGGTTAATCGTTGCCATTTTTTACGATTTACTTGAGGTTTTATTAAAAACGCATTTTTACGATTTCTCACGAAAAATCTCTAGAAAATCGTATAGTTTAGGCAATGTTCGGTGTTTTGTTTAAACGTTGCTGTTTTATAAGATTTGCTCGAGTTCTTTCGAGAAAATAAGACTTTACGATTTTTATCGTAAAACTCAAACGATAGGACGGATCGAGACGAAACGAGAGACATTTTGACCGTGGTTCGGAACATGATCGTGCAGAAGGAAGTATGCCTTGAATCGAGGATGTGGGAGATCAAGGTTTGGGATAATCAGCTCGACGTACGACGAGCCAAACTGTACGGTCAGCAAGTCGTTCCTCGGATAGCTCGCCGTACGGCGAGCTAGTTCAACCAAACCAGCTCGCGGTTTACGGCGGATGCGGTTTTTCGCAGTTTTATGCTTAACTCAGACGATCGTGTAATCGGCGTTTGTTTCGTTTTTCCGAGATAACGATTTCCAAGTTTTCTGCGGATTTCCTTTGATTTATAAAACAAATTCTCGAGTTTTATAAAACGATTTCTCGAGTTCTATAAAACGACTTCTTGAGTTTTATAAAACGAATTATTGAGTTTTATAAAACGACTTCTCGAGTTTTATAAAATGACTTATCGAGTTTTATAAAACACATTTTTTATTTATTATTTTTTCGGAAGGTTTTGGCTATTAATTCCGTCGTACCGATTCTGACCCCAACAGTTAGCCCCCAGCTCGTAAGAATCATAGAGTTCTTGCGAGTGGTTTGAACTTGTTTGGCGAGTTTGGTAGAATTAAACGGAACTTTAATGGCCAAAATTCCAAAGGTGAATAGTGAAACTTTTCCTTATAAGTATATGGAGTAAGTTCTCAAGCTCTTCACTCATTCCTTCCATAACTTATCAAGGGTTTAAGAAGTTTTCTCTCTACTTCTCCCTTTGAATCTTCTTTTCTCTTTCGACTGTTTAACATGTCTTCCGGGTGGAAAGTTTCGGATCATGCTCATGCATTAATCTTTGACCCAAGTGATCTTGATATTTCCGATGGATGTGCCCTTCCCAGGCCAATCTTCCGGCGTTCTTCCGTGAACGAGGAAGAATTCTCGGAATATTGGTCATCTTTGGATGTTGCCGATGTTCCACCTGCTGGTTTATGGGTTCCAAAGCGGGATAATTAGCTTCGGAGGAAAACGGACGGTCCAAGCGCGAGTACTATTTGTTCCCGTACAGGGTCAAGATGCCGAGAATCCACCTCCGGGTTATTTTACGTGCTACGAAGCTTTACTGCTGAACTGTCAATTATGGTTCCCTATTCCGCGAGCTATCATCGAGCTTTTGGCTAGGTTCGGCATATCGTTCAGCCAGCTTCGTCCCACCGGGTTGCAACATCTTGTCAGGATTTTGGTGCTGGGTTACGAGCGCGGAATGTCTATCGGTGCGGACTACCTTTTGGCTATGCTGACGTTCAAGCGCACAAAAGGGGGCGGCTTTCCTCGAACGATCACGAATGGAACGATTGGTTTTTCTATGTTAAAATTGATTGCGCATTGGTTGAAGAAAGTTGCATTCCTTCGTTCAGGACCGAATGGGCGACGAACGGTACTTCGTTTGCGTGATATATATATCTATATATTTTTTGCCGCATTTTAACCGTTGCGTGCGATTTGCATTTTGCAGTATCTAGCCTCTGTAAGCCATTACTCGGAGATTTCAAGAAGGTCATGAATCTTCTTCTTGGCGGTTCGCTTTATTGGGGATACTTTTCTCCGAAAAGGGTTCGTCGTGCCGTTGCCTATTATTCATCCGTTTTTTTCTCGGGATGATCGTGTTGAGGCTGATGGTGCGGAAGAGAGGGGAGGTCTAGATCTCCGCAGGAAAGAGAAGTTCCGATTGACCAAGGTCGAATGTTTGACGATGATGTCAACATCGAGGATCTCATCGACTTCTCGGCTCCCTCCTTTGAATTCGATCCGACCGAGACATCGTCTAAAGCACCGGCCGATACACCGTTTGCGAAGGCGTCGAGGCTTTTTAACAAGGTCTGTTTTCTTTACTGATTTTTGTACATGCATTATATACGATCTTCTCTCTTCTCTTTTTTGTTTTTGTTTTTAATCAAAGATTTTTCGTGTTCTGCAGGGTCTCCGCTTTATGAGTGAAGCAGTAAGCGCGAGTAATGCGGAAATTCGCAAGGTTGAATCTAGGGCTGCGGCGGCGGAGATGGAGGCTGCTCGTCTCAAAGAGGAGATCGATGGTAGTTTCTCTTGTGCCCAGGATTTAGCCAGAAGGGAGGCCACCCGCGTGAGGGAGGAATATGAAGCCGAATCTCGTTGTAGCCTTGAGCTTTCTAACTTGATGGTTCTTCGTGCTCGTAGAGCGGGCAAGAAAGAAGTTGCCGCGGAGATGGTGGCTCGCCGCGAAAGGTTCGCGCCTCTTTATGCGGAGTTTGAGGATGCGCAAAGGGCAAATGGCGATTATCGCGAATGCCGGTGTGTAGTTGGCGGTTTGCATCTCACCCAGCATCCGGACTACTTGTATGAGGTGGTGTCTGTGAAACCGAAAGCGCGCTTGGCTAAAAGAGAGAGGAAGAAATCCGAGTTTGTTAACCCCGGGGCGCGGATGTGGGATCAGTGGAACCCTATCGTTGTGTCGCTGGATTCAGTTGAAGTCGGGCCTGAGATTCCAGATGCGAACGGCGAAGTCGATCAACCGTGGTTTGACACCAACGTTGGCCAGGGCTCGGCGTCCGTGTTTGAAGATTTCGATGTATGATGTTATTGTTTTCTGATATTGTTGTTGTTTTTCCAGGACTGGCCGTTGGTGGCTTTGAATCCCTGCCGCTGGGCGGCGTGTATTTGAATGAAAACTTTTAATAAAAATATTTTCTAAGTATGAAATCTGTGTTTCAATTTAGATGTAGAGGAAAGAATACGAGTTGTCGTCTCGCATCTAACTCTTGGTGTAGTTCGTCCGGTTCGTTTACTCAGAGTGTTTCGATTTCCGGTGTGTTTAGATGTGGGCGAAGAGACATGCCTTTAGAATCTCGGTTCATGCCTTGAGACGTTAGAGACCAGTGTGCTGGGTTTAGGGCAAGACCTAGGTTTACTCTCGGATTGAGGCTGTGCGATGACTAATCGGCTTTCGTTTTGCTTGTTGCGATTTTAACCTGATTCCATACCGATTTAGAATCCGCGATAGGTTCTCGGCTTATATGATTCGTCTGGTTGGAACCGAGCATCTCACCGGGAAGAAGGAGTCACATCGAGAGAATTTCTATGCTATATTGTCACGCAACGAGGGATGGAAGCTAACCCGAAGAAAATCTCCGCGATCCTCGATCTCCCAAGTCCGAAGAATGCTCGCGAAGTTCAGCGATTGACAGGCCGCATAGCAGCTCTCAACCGGTTCATATCGCGTTCTAAGGACAAGTGTCTCCCATTCTACAAACTTCTTCGTGTAACAAACGCTTTATATGGGACGAGAAGTGCGATCAGGTCTTAACACAGCTCAAGGAATACTTGACGCTGCCGCCAGTTTTCGCTAAACCAGACGATGGAGACATTATGTCCCTATACATTGCAGTTTCGTCAAAAGCTGTCAGCAGCGTCCTCATTAAGAACGATCGAGGCGAACATAAACCTATCTTCTATATGAGAAAACGCATGACCAATCCCGAGACACGATAACCAACGCTCAAAAAGATGATACTCACAGTCGTAACTTTCGCCCGTAAACTCCATCCTTATTTCCAGTCACACTCTATCGAAATTCTCACGGATCAACCATTACGAACTGTGATGCACAGTATGAACCAGGCAGGAAGTCTATTGAAGTGGGCGATCGAATTTAGCGAGCATGATATTACTTACAAGAACCGAGTCGCGGCAAAATCGCAAGTCCTTGCTGATTTTATGATTGAGCTCGATCCCGACCTCGAACAAGTTTTGGTCATACCAGACCAAAACTGGATACTGCACGTCGACGGATCATCGAAAAATAAGGGATTGGGAGCAGGAGTTCAGCTCCAATTCCCCACCGGCAAACTCATCCGACATTCATTCACCTTTGGCTTCAATGCTTCCAATAACGAAGCCGAGTACGAGTCACTGATCGCCGGTCTCCGCCTCGCCAAGGCGGTCCGTGCCAAGCGCCTCAGCGCCTATTGCGATTCACAACTCGTTAATACCACGACGATTACAACGTCCGCAACGAGCGTATGGACGCTTATCTAAAACTCGTCCACGACCTCACCAAAGAATTTGAATTCCTCGAGCTTACGAAGGTCTCTCGAGGAGAAAATGTGTGCGCAAACGCGCTCACTTCCCTCGGAAGCAAACTCCATGATCGGGTCAAGCGGACTATTCCGATCCACAAGATTGATAGGCCGAGCATTTCAATTGCCACGGACCCAAGTTCGTCGATAGCTTCTATCTCTAATCAGATGGACATCGATACCGACCCGGACATGGCTAACGCCGATGAAACCGATCCAACCCGGGACAGTGAGAATCTGAGCAGGCACGGCCCAACTGGAGGAAACCGATCATCGACTACCTTGCCAACGGAACATTACCTCCCGAGAAGTAAGTAGCTCGTCACCTCAAAACCAAAAGCGCGAATTACATACTTACCGATGGAATCCTTTACTGATGGACAGCAAACAAATTCCTACTCCGTTGTTTGCACGTGAGGAAACCCGCCTCGTCATGGCCGAGGCTCAAAAAGGGGCAGCAGGTAACCATTCGGGTGGGTGAACATTGGTGTTAAAATTAAATATCTAGGTTTCTTCTGGCCAACAATGGCGGCCTACTGCGAGTCTTATTCCCATCGCTGTGAAAAATGCCAAAGACACGCCCACACAATCCACCGACTTACCGAGTTACTCCAAACAACCACGGCACCCTATCCTTTCATGCGGTGAGCAATGGACATTATCGGACCCATCCAAGCTCCCAACAACGACGTTTTGTGTTGGTCATGACCAACTACTTCACCAAATAGGTCGAGGCCGAAGCCTTTATCCATGTCACCGATAATGAGGGACAAGGATTCATCTGGAAAAATATCATATGCCGCCACGGCCTCCTGTACGAGATTGTCACGGATAACGGATCGCAATTCACTTCCAACGAATTTCGCGGCTTCTGTGATCGCTGGAGAATCCGACTAAGTACTTCGACCCCGAGGCATCCGCAAGGAAATGGCCAGGCGGAAGCAACAAACAAAACCATACTCGATGGCATCAAGAAGCACCTGGATCACAAAAAGGTTGTTGGGCCAACGAGTTAGACAGCGTCCTTTGGTCGCATCAAACGACACCATGAGGTGCGACCAAAGTCACACCCTTCTCCCTCGCTTACGGAGTCGAGGCGATGGCACCGGCCGAGATCAACGTCACCAGTCTACGACGACCAAAGCTCCCGCATAACGAAGAGATGAACGAGGAAATGATGCTCCACGCCCTGGACCAGCTCGAGGAACGTCGCGACCAAGCACTACTCAGGATCCAGAATTACCAAAATTAAATCCAGAGTTATTACAACAAGAAGGTTCACTCACGACCATTAGAACTCGACGATCTCGTGTTACAGAAAGTGTTCGAAAACACCAAGGAATGTGCCGCCGGGAAGTTGGGAGCTAACTCGGAAGGTCCATACAAAATCACTAAGATTATCAAACCCAGGGTATACCGACTGGAGACGTCAACAGGCGAACCTGTACCGTGATCGTGGAACTCGCTTAACCTGAAGCGTTACTACGCTTAGGTATTTCCCTTTTCAAAAAAAAAAAAAGGAGAGAGACCACCCCTACTTACCGAGAAAATGCGCCCCAAAGCCACTTTTGCCTAAGGTAACGCATATCTTGCACCCAACCGAGTAAATGCGTCCCAACCACTTTTACTCACCCGAAAAAATGCGCTCTAAAGCCACTTTTGTTCAGACAAAAACAAGCTGCGAATGACTTGATCCTCTATGGAGGTACGTAGGCAGTCCTCCCACGGGTCCAGTCATACTTCAATCAAAACCGAATATCGTGTCCACACGGAGCCAACGTGATGTCAGCCACACACGCGTGCCCGCAAAGTCCGCGGCAAATCTCACTCGCGCTCGGGGCAAGGTTCCTTCCTCACGCTTACGAACACTTCTTAGAAGAATTGAACAAGTTCACACTACATTTGTACACTCCGATGTAATGAACCTTCGTCAAGAAAAATTATCTTTGATGTTCTATCTGTTATCTGTACTAACAAACACTTCTTGGATGAATCGAATAATTTCACTTTACACGAGTAATCAGTTGTTGTAATGAGTATTCACCAATAAAATTCTCCTTGATGTACCGTTCTTCGTTTGTTTTCGGTGATAATTTCCCCTAATTTCTCCCATGTTACTCGTGTAACGAGATAAGCACCCCTCTACAGCCGTTCGGAAGAGAGTGTCACTTTCGACATTCACACCGGTGCAGCCAAGAGCGAGTAGTTACCTTCGCGATTATCTCAAAGGATGAATCCCCTAGACATCTTCATTACGAGCTCGACGTGATATTACCCGAGAAAGCTGATCCGAGTCTAACCACATCAAATCGATTCAACAAGTAAATGAAGAGTGAAAATACACCAACAAGAAGATAAAAGAAACACTCATGCAAAATAAACCAAAGTCATACA
>CAKOAT010154045.1:0-44324 GCA_932364175.1 Eruca vesicaria subsp. sativa
TCTTCTAGTTTTTATAAAACGATCTCTCGAGTTTTATAAAATGATCTCTCGAGTTTTATAAAACGATCTCTCGAGTTTTATAAAACGATCTCTCGAGTTTTATAAAATGATCTTCGAGTTTTATAAAACGGTCTTCGAGTTTTTATAAAACGATCTTCGAGTTTTTATAAAACGATCTCTCGAGTTTTATAAAATGATCTCTCGAGTTTTATGAGACGATCTTCGATCTTTCGAGTTTTATAAAACGATGATCTCTCGAGTTCTTATAAAACGATCTCTCGAGTTTTATAAAACTATGATCTCTCGAGTTTTATAAAACGATCTCTCGAGTTTTATAAAACGATGATCTCTCGAGTTTTATAAAACGATCTCTCGAGTTTTATAAAACGATGATCTCTCGAGTTTTATAAAACGATCTTCGAGATTCATAAAACTGCTGCGTTTACGCGTTTGAGGGGAATTTTGGCTATTGATTCCGTCGTACCGATTTTGACCCCAACATACATTCATGCTGATCTTTGGGGATCTCCTACGGTTCCAAAATCTCTTGGAAACTGTCATTACTTCTTGAGCCTTATTGATGACCACTCTAGGAAAATATGGGTTTATTTTCTGAAGACTAAAGATCAAGCATTTGAGAAGTTTGTAGAGTGGAAGATTCTTGTAGAAAAACAATCTGGTCTCAAAGTGAAGAAGCTGCGAACTGATAATGGGTTGGAGTTCTGTAATAAGGAGTTTGATCATTTCTGTTCAGCTCAGGGTATAGCAAGACATAATACTATTCCTTATACTCCACAACAGAACGGTGTCGTGGAGAGAATGAATAGGACGATTCTAGAGAGAGTAAGGAGTATGTTGGATGAGTCTGGATTACCAAAATCATTCTGGGCAGAAGCAGTTAACACTGCAGTCTATCTTATAAATAGAACTCCATCTACAGCAATTCAAAGTGAGATACCTGAAGAAGTTTGGTCAAAAACAGTTCCGCATTTTGATCACTTAAAGAAGTTTGGCTGTGTCTGTTATCATCATTCTGATGAGGGAAAGCTCAAACCCAGGGCTAAGAAAGGGATATTCATTGGCTATCCAGCAGGCGTGAAAGGCTATAAAGTCTGGTCTTTAGAAGATAAAAGAAGTATAATCAGTAGAAATGTTACTTTCAACGAAGAAGAATGTTACAAAGACTTGAAGGGAAAGTCATTGGAGCAAAAAGAAAGTAACACAAAGTTCATTGATGTGGAATTAGGAATTTCTGAAGATAAAGATATGGGTTCAGGTGGAGAGAATCAAGATGGCACTAGAGAAAGTGTTGTGAACACAGAAGTGATCACAGTTGAGGACAGTGATTCTGAAGGAGATATCTCAGATAAAGAGGACTCTAGTGATGAGTCAGTTGCAGGTAGTTATCAGTTGGCTCGAGATAGAAGCAGGAGAGAGCCAAGGGCTCCTAAGAAGCTAGATGACTATGTGTATCTTGCGTGTATGGTTGCAGAAGATGGAGACATAGTTGAGCCAAGAGATTACAAAGATGCAATGAGAGATCCTCATAGAAAACACTGGAAACTTGCATCAGATGAGGAGATGGACTCATTGAAAAGAAATCACACTTGGGATCTCGTAAGAAAACCAAAAGGGAGAGCTGTGATAGGATGCAAGTGGATCTATAAAAGGAAACCTGGAATTCAGGGTGTAGAGGATCCAAGATACAAGGGTAGACTTGTGGCCAAGGGATATGCTCAAAAGGAGGGTGTAGACTATAATGAGATTTTCTCTCCGGTTGTCAAGCATGTATCTATAAGGTACTTGATGTCTATTGTTGTTCAAGAAGACATGGAACTGGAGCAGCTTGATGTAAAAACCGCATTTCTTCATGGTGACTTAGAAGAAGAAATATACATGTCTCAGCCTGAAGGATATGAAGAAAAGGGAAGAGAAGACTGGGTCTGTAGATTGAGAAAATCCTTATATGGTCTCAAGCAAAGTCCAAGGCAATGGAACCAGAAGTTTGATCAGTTTATGAAAGAGATAGGTTTCAAAAGGAGCTGTCATGACCAGTGTGTCTACATAAAATGCATTGGAAAAGTGTATGTGTACTTGCTACTATATGTCGACGATATGCTCGTAGCAAGTATGGACATGAAGCTTGTTCAGGATATTAAAGATCAACTTGGTTCGAGATTTGAAATGAAGGACTTAGGGGCTGCAGGTAAGATACTTGGCATTGAGATTATTAGAGACAGAAAAAGGGGAACTTTGATTCTGTCTCAAGAGAGTTACATGGAGAAAGTATTGAAAACCTATTCAATGGAGAATGCTAAGTGTGTAAACACGCCCATGGGTATTCATTTCAAGTTAAGCTCAGCAGATCCATCTCGTGTGAAGATTGATGAAGAGTACATGAGATCAGTACCTTACTGCAATGCTGTAGGTAGTCTTATGTACGGTATGATAGGTACTAGACCTGATCTAGCTTATCCTGTGGGTCTGGTGAGTCGATTCATGAGTAACCCGGTTAGAGAACACTGGGATGCAGTGAAATGGATTCTGAGATATGTAAATGGAACTCGGAGGATGAGTTTGAAGTATGAGAAGACAGATGTGTTCAAGATAGTTGGGTATTGTGACTCAGATTTTGGAGGGGATTTGGATAGGAAAAGATCCATATCAGGTTATACTTTTCTATCTGGTGGTTGTGCTATAAGCTGGAGATCAAGCTTACAGAAGGTTGTAGCTCTCTCGACTACTGAGTCTGAATATATCTCATTAACCGAAGCCTCAAAGGAAGCAGTGTGGTTGAAAGGACTTAGTGAAGAGTTTGGTTACAAACATGATGATATAGAGATCTTTTGTGACTCTCAAAGTGCTCGAGCTCTTGCTAAGAATAATGTTCACCATGAGAGGACGAAACACATGGCTAGAAAGCTCAGTTTTGTCAGAGAATTGATAGAAGAAGGTGAGGTACGAATTTCTAAGGTGCATACTGATAAGAATCTCGCAGATATATTCACAAAGGTTTTACCTGTAAGTAAGTTCAAGCATCTGTTGAGCTTACTTGGCTCTTCTGTACACTGAAGTCAGAAGGAAATCGAGGACGGAGTTTGTCTAAGCTCAGCATGAAGTCTTGCAACCAAGGTGGAGTTTGTAGGAAGTTGGTTGTGAAGACTCGTGGAAATCAGAACCGGTTTGGTCTGATTAAATAGGTTTTGGATTTCTATTCCGGTTTAGGAAGTCGGTTCAAACTTATTTGTAAACGTCGTCGTATCATTGTCATCACTTTCATTCGAAAGTCTGTTACAGAGTAGGGTCCACCGTTGGAGGCCGTGTTTACGGTTATTATCTGGCGTGTGTGACAAGTTGTAGTGTGTGTGAGTTTCTGGGAAACACGGTGAGAGAGAAAATCGATAGATGCGAGTGAGATTGAATCTACGGGGGTGAGCGATTTCTCTTGGGGCTTTTCCGGTGAGGTTTACAACGGTGATACGGCGGTGTTATAATCACTGAGCTTAGTGAATTCCGAGGAGATCCTCGGCCAGACGTAGAGTTGCGGTTTAGCACTCGAACTGGATAACATCTTCTTGTGTCATTCTATTCTCTGTTCATAGATCTCTTACGTACTAGATCATAAACTCATACTCGTTAATTCTTTGTTGTGATTGAACCAAATTCGAACTAGATCTCGCTTTGACTCGATTCCACAACAGTTTGTTTCATCTGAAACAAGACAAGAAAATAACCTCAATCGTATGTACATTATATAAAGTCCAGGCCTTCTCAGCGAGGCTCAGTATATGGGTTTTGATCCATGTCGAAAGCTCTCTATGTATAACCAATCATTCAATAGAAAGACTTTAGTGATTCTACATTCATACCAGATTGTGACATACTGACATTTGTTTGTTTAGAACGAATGTTTTGACCCATACACAGTTCTTGTAATAGATGTGGTTTGTTTTGTTTTCAAACTAAATTACGTCTTTAAACAGATAATTTGAGCTAATTACGTGTGTTTGTAAGATGCGAAATTCAAAGTGCCAACTCAAGAAAACATGTCATATGTACCAACAATTCAATAATAACCAGTAAATTGATATATTTAAATGATGGCATGGGAGAAAAAAGCACTTGAAGTGCCGAAACAAAGGATAAGAAGAAAAGCTAGTCCATTGAAGGTTGGAGAGCAAATGGACAAAAGAATGTTATGATTATATTCTTCTCACATAAAAACTTTGAGAAAATATATGCGTTTTGTGAATGAAACTTGTCATCATGATCAAAAGAAATATAATAAAATAAGTATTTATTTGTAAAATAAAAAGAAAACTTGCCAATAATTTAGAATTTGAAAGTGAGAAGTGGGCACAAAAGTGTACATCTTTGGTTACAATCAAAGAATCCAACACAAAATCAAAGTTCTCAAGGTGCTTCATATAGCATATAAGCCTCCCTTTCTTTAAGAGCCAATAATTCTTTATAAGATATATAAAACTATTATTCCATTTGCTTTTGCTTACAATTTGTTCTCTCCTTTTGGGTCCATTGACACAAAATCTCTTTGAAGCTCCAACATACAATGAGGCTAAGATCAACAGTAAATTACAAACCTTTTAAGCCGAGTCCCTTCAATCTATTCCAATCTCAAAATTTTGTTCCAAGCATTAAAATCAATGACTTTCATGAGTTATTTGTTAGAAATTATAATATCATCTTCTTGTTTTTCTACAGACTGACTTAGGTGGCCGCTACACATGTGAACAGTTGTTACTTGTAACAAAACATGATTATTAGGTCAATTAATAATAGATTATATTGAATAATTTAAACGGTTTGATGAGTTCATACGTTTTTTTTTTAACACTGGTTAATTATGCATTACAAACTATAAGAAATATTACATTGACAATATTACAGTCGACAATTCTACCTGCCTTATGCGGATTCACGTCTAACTGCATCACTCTGAACCGTCCTATGAGATCCGTTTCTGACGGTACTCCTTGCACCATGCTGAAGATCTTTTGTAAGCCTTTTCTCCAATCTACATAATTCTCCATTCACCTTCTTCGGAAGTTGAAACCCTTTTGATGTAAAAACTGCATAGCATGGAATTCGAACTGCAGACCTGGTGTAGAAGCCTTTAAACCTTAATCATTAGGCTACGGTGCTTCCATGTTATAAACTGAGTAAACCGAAGACGTTTATTTGAAATCTTTAGTAGCCAATACTAATATAAATTTCAAAATAAATTAAATTTAAACCAGCTAATTGTAATACATTATCATATATAATTGCATTGGTGGGTAGTTGACAAAAAATTACTTTGGTTGTACAAAGTATATTGGCTACGCAGATTTTTTAAAAAATTATAATTAACACAACCCATAAACGTTAGCCAGATATCAATATGCTAAAGAAGCAAATCAAGAAAGGAAATTTTATTTAGAAAAGAAGAAGACGGAAGTAGTCTTTACGTTCCTAGAATGTCACCGAAAGCCATAAGGTTGGTAACTACCGTTTCATTACTCAGCAAAACAAAACAAAAAGAAAAGAGAACAAATTAAAAAGGCTCATTAACACTTTCGCAAATTATTGTATATGTTTTTTATGTACCACGAGACACGCCTAAAGGGTTGATGAAGTTGACAGAAATACCGAGCATTTTAGTTTTATTTTATTTTGTCATTGTCGTTTTCACGAGCTTTAACTGATTTTTTTTATGTTGTGAAGCATCTGGGTATTTTTGGACTGAACAACTCTTGAAGCCTGTATCCTTCAAAACTCAAACAATCCTAATATAAAAAATATCATAAGATTCAACTAGAAATATATAACTTAAAAGATCCACCATAATGTATGTTCTTTACTTTGATATATATAAAATTGAACAAGAAATAAGATTTTATGACTAAGTAACAAACATGGGCAAACTATATTTTGATTATAAAGAGATGCGAGAAAGTGGTGGGTTCATAAGCAGATGCACAGGCATTGCTAGTGGCCACCTAATAAATTTAAGAATACACATGCATCATATACCACAACTTAATTACATCAAAATAAGAATAAATTTATAAGAAGAATAAAATTAGGTTCTAGTGGTGCCAATCTGTATTATAATGATAGCTGTTCATTAATACATGTCTACTGCCTCTATGAATATAACTTAAAAAAAACATGTATATACATAAAATGAAATCATGTTAGGTCCTGAGATATTTGCTTTGAATCACCCGAAATATTTTCTTACACATGAATATTGAATACCACATAATCATATAGTTTATCTCTGGAAATTTTTTTACCTGAAAACCATACAAATTTTAGTTTTTCGGAAAAAAAAACTATAACAATTTTAGTTAAGATAGGATACTCTTTTTATTCCTAAGTTTTCCTAGTACATTTTCATTTATTTTCAGAGCAACTCACTCGTTTACTTGTTAGTAATAACATTACAATTTTCTGACATATTGCAAATGACATGTATAATTTGGGGTGGTATAATATTATCGGAGCCCAAACCATAGTTTAGATAAGTCCAACTTGTTTTTACCTAATAAAAATTTTCATTTACCTAAATGTTAAAAGGGATGTGAATGCTATGGAGGTGTAAGGAGGTTAGTCTAATTAAGCCATTCTAAAATTTCGAACGATCTAGTCTATTATAAGAAAAAAACTATAATTTATAGGAAATAATTTACATATATATAATAAGTATTCATAAATAGAAAAAATCTAAATATTCATATTTTAGTTTAAATCCAGAAAAACTAATCATGTCATCCGGTTTATCCAGTTTGTTTTGTTTGTTCAGTTGTCAGTTTGTATTGATGGAAAACCCCCCTTCTTAAGTAACTTAAACTATAAAAAAAAAGTCATCTTCGAAGTCAGCCTGGTTTTGTTCAAATGAAGAATTTGGGTGATTTGGTTTCTAAAAAGAGTCATTTTATATGGTATATTTCATTTAATTTTAAATAAATTTCAGTTAGTTCGGTTTTTAATTATTTGAGAAATATAAAAAAAAATTTGAAAAGATTCAAATAAACTAATAGATTAAATATATTTAATTAAAGATAAAATTTGTTTGAACCAAAAAAAAAATAAGAATTTTTCGTTTAGTTAGTTTCAATTCAAATGGGTTGAATCTAATGTCCAGATCCCAAAACAACGTTGAAATTAAGTTCTTTAAAAAAAATATATATATATATATATATATAATATTGAAATTCTGCATCAGTCTTATAAGCAAATTTAGTTTTCTTATAATTTTAGGCAGTCTCTTCTTTTCTTGTTGATAGGTAGACATATTTATTGTTACAGTTGATTAAAATGAAGACATGCATATAGATAATTATAACTTTGTTAATGAATTTTCTAACTTATAACTAATTTTCCGGGAAAAAAAAGGTCGATAAGAAATTAATGTTATTGTTATATACGCATCAGCTGACAAAATAACATAAGCACACGGTCGGGTAGTTAGTAGTTACCAAACATTTTAAGCAAATTCTATTGTAAGTGAAAGCCTTATATAGTCCAATGATTTTACTAACGGTTCTATGTGAGGAATTCTGAATTTCGAATCAAGAGAAGATGAGATTGTGCAGATTAATAGAAAAAAGTTACAAATAAATCTTCAATATGAAAAATATGAAGCAATGAGTACATCCAAGCATAGATATTACAGAACGGTTTAGGTGGTGCAGTTAGACATAAATATTCATAAAGTATGTATAATCAGTTGTAGAATTATCTGTAATATTTGTAATAGTTTGTAATAATATTGTTATGCGGTATTTAAAAACACTTAATGTAAGATAATGATCATAATTAGGAAAAACATCTTACTATATTTAGATAAAAACAAATATCACTATAATTCAAAATTCTAATTGTATTTAGTGATAAGTTAACTATACGCATTTATATTCATTTGGTTTAGAGATTAATTTAAAAAATTTTAATGGGATCCACGCCTGAAAACCTCTCTCTCTACATCTTTGGCTTTTCATTTTTGAAGGGAGAATTTCCAGTCTTCAGCGCTCGTCACGGAGCCGTGTAGAGTCCTCCTCTCCCTCCTCTTTCTCGGTTTTGCTTTTCACCGACCGAAGAGACAGTATCTGATGGTTATTGGGAGACACATCTCTTCTTTCTCTGAGATCGGCTAGGTCTTTGTAGCGAGGGACCTCCATGAAGTTTTGGTGGTCCTTGTGGTTTGTCGCGTTTAGCAACTTGTGATTTTTGTTGGAGGAGGATGAAGAGGTTATAAAAGAGTCTGTAAGTCAACCTTCAGGGCCTAGGGTTTGTCCCGAATGGCGAGAGGGAGTATGATGACGGCAAATTCATCTAAAAGGATGGTGGTTCCCTGGATTCTCTATTCATGTAGCAAATTAATCTCTTAACTTATTTGTTTTCTAGATGTGTGTGATTTTAGGGTTCCTCTATAATGGCAAAGCATCAAGTAGCTTGTGGTGGCAGGGTTTCAGGAGTCGGTTCCTCAACTGGAGCCTGGCGTTTACAGCTGCAGGACATTTCTGATGGTGGTATTTCTCTGATGGTAAATCGTGGATGGATCTATGATGTAGTCTCAACATGCCAGTCACTGTGAAATTGTGGAAGCCACATATGAAGATCGAACATGGATTGGGAGGCTCATAGCTTCCATCGTTTTCTTTCCCATACATGCTCTTCTTCCTCCATAGATTTGCTTGATTTTAGCTTCTTGCCATAGCGTTGTAACTTTACTGTTATTGTGTCTTAGATCAGACCTTCTGTATCTGTTCCGATATCCCCATTTTAGGTTGATTATATATAATTAATTTAATTAAAAATAGTATATTCATAACCAATAACTTCATTTATGTATAACGGTTTTAAAAGAAAATGAAAAATAAGACACAAAAAAACAATTACAAAAAAATCTCAGAAACTATAAAGTAAGATTACAATTGAAATTTTAGAAACAAAACATAATAAAACGTCACAAATAAGTCTTTCATAAATATTCATCTAAGAAGATGGTAGTTTCCTTGGATTCTCTCTTCATGAGGCGGATTAATCTCTTAACAGATTTGTTTTTCTTGAGATGTGTATAATTGTAGGGTTCCTCTATAATGGCAGAGCATCAAGTAGCTTTTGGTGGTAAGGGTTTGGGAGTCGGTTTCTATACTGGAGCCTGGCGTCTACGGCTGCATGACATCTCCGAAGGTGGTATTTTCTGATGGTAATTCGTGGATGGATCTATGCGCTAGTCGCAACACGTATGTCAATGTAAAATTGTGGAAGCTACATTTGGAGACCGAAGATGGTCGGTGGAGTGGGAGGCTTAGAGCTTCCATCATCTTCTTTCTTATAATGTTCTTCTTACTCCATAGATCTGCTTGTTTTTAGCTTATTGCTATAACATTGTAATCTTACTGTTATTGTTTCTTAGTACATCAGACCTTTGTAATTGGTCTGATATCCCCATTTTGGGTTGATTATATATATCTAAGTTAATTAAAAATATTATATTCATAACTAATAACTTCATTTATGTATACATGTTTTAAAATTAAAAAAAAAAGACATCAAAAAAATTACAAAAAAACTCTGAAACTATAAAGTAAATTAATATTTTAGAAACAAAACATAGTAAAACATAGAAACTAAGTCTCTGAATATATAAAGTGATTAAATATTAATAATTAAAAATCAATTTCACAAGTAGAAAGCAACATCTGTAAAACTAGTATCTTACCATGTGTGCAAAGTTTCTCTAAAAAGAGGCATATCTTAAAGTACATAATTGTATTTTTTTCGCTGAAATATATACCCTAGAGATCACCACTTACCATGTATGCAAAATTTATCTAAAAAGAGTTGTATCTCATTTTTATTCTACTCTTTCCTACTTGTTATGTATTTTACTATTTCTTTTGATCGAATACTATTTTTGAGACACCACTAAGAGCAGGAGCAGCGGTGAAGAAAAACAGAGTCTCTCACGATACTTACTAGTAAATACCAAAACGAATATGTGAGAGTGTAGAAAACGTGAAAAACGATTTGTTTTAAGGAGTCGTTTGTACATAATTAAGAATTCTCTTTGCCATGCCAACGTCTGAGTGGTAGAATTTTTTATCATTTAAATTTAATTGCATAAAGATAATTATATAGAGATACTACTATAATAGATGTTAGAGAGTTAGATTGAGGTACGATACACTAATGATGCTCTAAGAACATCAGCATAATTTAGGCCATCTGCATCGGTAGAAAATACTTCAGTTTCTCAAAAATATTATTTTTATTCTTTCTTTCTTCAGTTCACTTGGATCATTAATAAAAAGACAGTTGTAGAACTAACCACTCAAAAGTATCTTCATCACCAAACGATTTTTATCATCTTTCTTTTTCTCCTTTTGAGATTTTTTATATTTCTATATTCGATGAGAAACGGTGGAAGAACTTCAACTGCGCGTGTTCTTAATTCTCTCGACCATAGTCTCTTATGCTTTTATATTTATAATTTTACTTAATTAATTTATCTGATTAATTCTTAATAACTGAAATTAGTTACCTAAATATATGCGATAAAAACTACTCCTTCCGTTTCCAAAAGTAAAATTTTCTAGACAATTCACGTATATTAAGAATATAATGAAGGTTTACAATTTATTTATTTATTTTTATTATACACTTTGCCGTAACTATGAATCAATAATATTTAGTCAATTCAAATACTAGTAATTGATGTATCTTAAAAGTATATAAAAAATATCTTAAAAATATAGAAAATCTATTTTTATGGAACAACAAAAGAAATTGTCCTATTTTATGGAATGGAGGGAATAGGTTTTGTACTATGTGTGCAAAGTTTCTTTAGAAAAGGCATATCTCATCTTTACACTCTTTTTGTTTCTACTTTGTTTTATTTTTGTATTATTTTCTGAGATACTCACCCTAGATATCAACCACTAATGGTGCCTTAAAGAACCACTTAGTTTTTTTTTATTTTTATGATTCGGTGAGCTAATCAACTCTTATACAATACAAGAAAACAATTTTTAACTAAGAATATTAACGAGGAAAATAATTCATCATAACATTATGGCGACATTACGAGGACTTTACAAGAAAACAATGGTTCCACGTAATTTCCTCGTAAAGTATCGAGAAAAATGTTTCCTCGTGAAGTTCTAGTAATTTTACAAGGAAACTACGTGGCTTTCTGTTTTCTTCTAAAAGTCGACGTAAGGTTGACTAGGAGTTTACAAGGAAGTATTAAATTGCAATTTAGCAAGGAAATTGCGAGGCTTTGTTTATTTTAAATTTAAAAACGTGTATTCTAACAACTTTTCCTCGTAAATTCCTAGTAAATGCTTACCTACCAAATCAAAAATTGCTGTAAATACGACCATTTGTGATTCATTTCAAACACACCAAAACTAAATCAGCTATAAAAAGTAAAAAAAAAAATATGTCTGGTCCTGAAAATATTTTCAAGTTACAGAGGTGGATGTATAAACACAGAGATAATAACGGGAGAGTGACGAAAGAATTCTCGAAGGGTTGGAGACATTTAGGCATCAAGCAGATTCTACACCGCTCACGCAGGAAAGCGGTAAGATGTTATGTCCTTGTCGGAAATGCAACAATACAAAATTAGGACCTCGTGAAAATGTTTGGAAGCATTTAATAAATAGAAGTTTCATGCTACATTACTATATTTGGTATCAACATGGAGAAGATTATAGTTGTAGGAATGAAACTAACAGTA
The DNA here is from genome assembly GCA_932364175.1 of Eruca vesicaria subsp. sativa. Classification (NCBI taxonomy): domain Eukaryota; kingdom Viridiplantae; phylum Streptophyta; class Magnoliopsida; order Brassicales; family Brassicaceae; genus Eruca; species Eruca vesicaria. The sequence continues at coordinate 11,756 of CAKOAT010154045.1, forward strand.
GTAATAGCAATTTTCAGGATGAACTGGTCGTTGATCATATTCATAATGAAAATAGTTATCACCAGGAGGAACATATGGTAGATTGTGATAGGGTTCATGATATGGTAGGTGATGCATCTGTAACTCATGATGATGAAGTTGAAGAACCTATCTTAGATGCAAAAAAGTTTTATGAAATGTTAGAAGTTGCAAACGAGACAATTTACATGGTTGTAAAGAAGGTCTGACTAAATTCTCGTTGGATGTTAGAATGATGAGAATTAAAACCGATCACAATCTACTTGAAAATTGCATGGATGCATGGGCAGACTTGTTTAAAGAGTATTTGCCAGAAGACAATGTGCTGCTGAATCTTATTATGAGATTCAGAAATTGGTTTATAGTCTTGGGTTGCCCTCAGAGATGATAGACGTTTGCATCGACAACTGCATGATTTACTTGGGAGATGATGAGCAGTTAGAAGAATGTCGATTTTGTAGGAAGTCACGATTCAAACTGCATGGACGAAGACGGAATAGGGTACCGTACCAAAGGATGTGGTACCTACCAATCACAGACATATTGAAAAGATTGTACCATTCTGAGGAGACTGCTGGAGGGATGAGATGGCAAGCCGAGCATACTCAGTCGCATGGGGAGATGACTCATCCATCAGATGCAAGAGGTTTGAAACATTTTAACAAAGTACATCCACATTTCGCTAGCAATAGCCGAAATGTGTATCGTGGATTATGCACTGATGGATTTAGTCCATCTGGAATGTCTGGGAAACAATATTCATTGTGGTTAGTCTTTCTTATGCCATACAACCTGCCACCGGAGATGTGCATGCGACGAGAGTTTCTATTCTTGATCATATTAATACCAAAGCATCCAAAAAGATCTCTCGGTATTTTTCTACAACCACTGATAAAAGAGCTAGAAGATTTGTGGTCAACAGAGGTAAGGACATATGATTGTTCAATGAAAATGAATTTTACGATGCGAGCAATGCTTTTGTGGACCATAAGTGACTTTCCTGCATATGAGATATTGTCTGGATGGACTACACATGGAAGATTAGCTTGTCCATATTGTAATGGAATGATAGATGTGTTTCAGTTGAAGAATGGTAGGAAGAGAACTTGGTTCGATTGTCACCGTCGATTTCTTCCACTTTACCACCCATATCAAAGAAACAAGACATTGTTCAGACACAAAAGGGTGGTCAGGGACACTCGTCCATATTTAACTGGAGAACAAATTGAAGCGCAAATCGATTACTATTGTGCACTAGAAACAGCTCCTCGTTGTGGTAATTGGCATGTTCCCAGTAATATGCTGGATTCTTATGGTGTTCAACTCAACTGGCACAAGAAGAGTATATTTTGGGAGTTTCCATATTGGAAAGATCTTCTTTTGCGCCACAACCTCGATGTGATGCATATAGAGAAGAATTTTTTAAGAACATCGTGAACACTATACTGAATGTCCCAGGGAAGACGAAAGACAACATAAAATCGAGGTTGGACTTACCCGATATCTGCTCAATAAGTGAGTTACATATAAAAAGCAATGGGCAAGTTCTATTTCTGGTATTCAGACTGTCATAAAAAAAGTGTCAGTGTTGTTCAACTTGGTGGCTTCAGAAGTGAAGTTTCCTGATGGGTATGTTTCAAATCTCTCAAGATGTGTCGAGAAAGGTCAAAATTTCTCCCGGATAAAGAGCCATAATTGTCATGTCTTTATGCAACGACTACTTCCCTTTGCATTTACGGAGCTACTACTAGCAAAAGTACATGACGCACTTGCAGGTAATATAATACGTAAGTATTAATTAATTTATATATATATATATGTACATACAAATATGACCTTACTAATGTGTTTAATTTTTGATATATAAGGAATTGGAGCATTTTTCAGGGATCTGAGCACACGCACTCTTAAAGAGGATGTTGTTCAACAACTTCATGAGAACATCCCCATAGTTCCGACTATCGAATCATAGAAGCGCGAGCTCTATTGTATCTACTTGCCCGATCATAGCTCTCTTATGGGAGTAGCTCCCCCCATTCGAGTAGGGCAAAAGAGGACAAGCGGAGGAGAAGAGCTAGCCCGGTGACGAGGAGTCTTAATCCCAGTCTAATCGAATAAAGGCTCGAGACCATTATTGAATATATTACGAACACAATTTGCCAAGAGTTGGTTGTGACAAAAGTGATTGCAACTTGGAGAAACTATATCCGCCGACATTTTTTACGTCATGGAGCACCTAGTTGTCCACCTCCCGTATGAGGCGTTGCTTCGTGGAACTGTACATTACGGATAAACGTATCAGTATGAAAGGGCCATGAAAACTTTAAAAGGAAAAGCCAAAAACCTCGCAAAAAAGTTGAAGGTTCTATTGTTGCGGAAAGTTTGACCGAAGAAACATCACATTTCACATCGTACTCCTTTGCACCAAAAGTGCGTACAAGGGAACGAGCTCGAAGAAGATATGATGATGCTGGTGTCGTGCCGACATATATAGAAAAAGATGTTCCAAACATCTTTTATCAAATTGGACGATTGCATGGGAAATTGAAGGAGGTTTAGTGGTCGAGTGATGAAGACGTTCGTAGTGCACATATTTATATTCTTTTCAATTGTGAGCTTCCATTGATTCGCTATTTTGAAAGGTAAACATATAAACACGTTCATACACACTTATATATTTTCAATTGATTAATTAACATAACATAATTTTACAGCAAATTTGTGACTTAAGTCGAAGAAGCAATCCCAGGTATATCGACAACTGAGTTAACCACAAGGAAAGATTAACACTTTATCAAGTGGTTGAGGAAACATGTATTATAACTTAAATTTTTATGCATACATCCCTGATAGTAAGTTTAATTTTAAGTAAATGTGATTTTTTTGCAGGTTGATTATGACGATCCCGTTTATCCCGCATGGTTTCGCGAATTACTTCAAGGTCCAGTTGCAAAGATCACCACATCATCGATGTATTTTACACGAGGCTACACTTTTCATACCTATGACTATGGTAGACACCGGGAGACAAGTAATTATGGAATATTTGTGATAGGCGAAACAGATTTCCATGGGATCTTGCAGGAGATTTATGAAGTTCAATTCACAGGATTATTGAAGCTGAAATGCGTCATCTTCAAGTGCGAGTGGTTCGACACCGTTGTCAACAGAGATTTCGGATTAACAAATTCGGTGTAGTTGATGTCAATGGTGGACGAAGGTAACAAATTCGAGCCTTTAATATTAGCTTCACAAGTGGACCAAGTTTGCTTCATTCCATACCCTCAGGTGATAACCTCAGGAATAAATTGGTTAGTTGTTATCAAAGTTACACCTCGTGGACGAATAATCGCTGGAGAAGAACCACCATTACAAGAGGAACGCACCAATAAAATTGAGGAACCTGAAGCACAAATTGATGAAATCCTACTTATCGATCCGCATAATCATGAATACGAAGGTGTCATGGATCATACAATGGACGAAGCTGTTGAAGACGAGTTTTACGAAGATGATGATGTTTTTAGTGATTCCGAGAATGGCAATGATGTATTCGAATGATGTTGTATGGCAATGATGTATCCGAGTTTTTAATATAAATAATTTTAAGACTTAATTAATTACGAAAATGAAATAGAAGTTTGGGAAGTTGGGATTTGGGTTTTAGGAAGATGTTGAGGTATAAGTAATGGAAGTTGGGGTTTAGGGTTTGTGGTTTCGAATTTTAGGGATATACAAACCATTCCTCGTAAAATCCTCGTGAGGTGAAAACACGGGCCTGGTTCTTTCCTCGTAACGTCCACGTAAGCATTTTCCTCGTAAAACCCTCGTGAGTGAAAACACGGGATTGGATATTTCCTCGTAAAGTCTACGTAAGCATTTTCCTCGTAAAATCCTCGTGAGGTGACACGGGACTCGTTGTTTCCATGTAAATGAAAATGTGGGACTGGTTATTTCCTCGTAAGGTGACTAGGGTTTTACGAGGAAACCAAAATCCTTATATAAATCAAAGCCATCCGATTTCTCTCATTTGTAGCAATCTGCTCTCATTTTCCTCTTAAGGTAATAGTAGTTAGGGAATTTAGATTAGGTGGTTAGTTTAGATAATTTAGATTAGGTGGTTAGTTTAGGGAATTTAGATTAGGTTGTTTAGTTTTGATAATTTAGATTATGTTTTTTTTTTAAATGTTACTAATATATTTATGTTTTTTTAAATGTTTTAATGTTTTAAATGGTTAGAGCGCAAAATCTTAAGGGTAAGCAGCGGTCGCCGCCGACCGGGACTCATTACGGGGACATGTTTGGCCGTGAGCCAGGTCCTCATACAGGCGGATTATCTTCTTCAGCTCCCGGTTCTTCGATTCCGGAGAGTGTTCCCGAGTGATGCGCCCTTGGGTAGAGCACCAAGCAAAACAGACATGTATGGCTTGATCATGAGAAGCAGTAAAGATATATGTTCATTTTTTGACTCATATCTTCCAAAACACTAGATTTATACGCATGAAATCAGTTGGAGAATGTACTCAACTCAATTACAGAGCTCCTCGAAGAAGAATCATATCAAACGGATTCAGATGTGGGAGTTAGGTCATTTACAAATCAGATGATCTTCAGTTCTCGCGAATTGAGACATGTGCATATTCAAGTGAGCTGGACCAACACTACCTTAGAGCTGGATGAACTGAGTGAACTAAGTGACACTATCTTGGAGCTGAATGAGCTAATTGACACTGAAGATGGAGCTGGTTCAGCTGCTGGGCGAAATGAGACTTTTCAGCCAAAAGAAAAGTTCATAAAAGTTTCATTATGAGTTTGTTTTACTCCAAATTCGACCAGCACTATCCTCAGTCCATTTCAAGCTCATTCTTATCAAGAATACCAAGAGAAAGTCAACAAATTAGTCCTGATCGTGGCTATATCAAGAGGCAGTCCAAGTTTCACTCAAAGACTTTATTTAGTCAAGTCTTTGTTTCTATTTTCAATGCCTTGTTTTTAGTACATTCTTCTTTGGAATTCTACAACTTGTAATCCTATAAATATGGCCTATGAGCCACGAAATTAATCAGATTGTTTTCCCATTTTTATGAGTTTATCTCTCTTTGTTCTTTGTAGAACATTTCTTAATTTCTTGGTGAGGTTATCTCCAAGTTTCGATCCTTCTTTTGTTGGACCAGTGCGTCACATTCGGCAATGATCAAAGTCTGGTAGTATCATTGGGCCATCCGCAACCCTTTGTGTCACAGTTCAATCCACCAGTTCTCCTTTTTTGCGAGTTCATATCCCTTTAGTCCGGTTGAGTGATCCTTTCCCGATCTAGGGCGTATCACCGAGTCTCAGTTTTCGCCACCCGTTCCCCCGTTTGCCTACACCACCCAGACATCATCATATTTGAGAAGAGATACCTCCTCCTCCTCCTCCTCCTCCTCCTCCTCCTCCTCTTCCTCCTCCTCCTCCGTCGAGGATCTTCTCGCTCAGCTCCTCCATGTGCACCGTCAAGGATCTTCTCGCTCAGCCAGGAAGAGAAGGTTTACGGGTCTTAGATCCCAACCGACCGGACAACACTTACTGGTATGTTTCATTTTTAATTTTTTTATTTATAACAAACATTAATTAACAAATTTAATACTTTTAGTTTCTTTTTTTGGTTCAGGTTTGGGGTTGACAATTGTATGGCTCGGAGCGTCACCGACTGTATCAAAGGCTACTTCCCCGATGCAGTTCCAAACTGGAAAATGACGCCCCTCTACACCAGAAAGACGTGGTTCAAAATGTTCGCTGTAAGTGATTCGTTTTAAATTATTTAAAAATTTTAATATTATTGGACTAATTGTTAATCTAATATTTTTTTGGTTACAGCAAAAATGGCGTTGGTCCATAGAAGTGAACGAGCGGGTGAAGCGTGAGTTTGAGCAGAAGGTGAAAGCACGATTGCTCGACATAGTCTCCAACTGGAAGGACGATTATGAGGTGGACGTTATGAGAAGAGGAAACCCTCTTGCCTCACATATTTGGTGTGGGATGGACTAATCCATTATTGGAACCAGCCAAAGTCACTCAAAACCTCCAACAACTGCTCCGCTAACCGTTTGACCAAAGATGAGTATGGCAACACGAAGATGCTCCACAGTTCAGGTCATAAACCTCACGTCGGAGTTCGTCTAGATATGGTAAATTTTTTAATAACTAATTTTTTAATATATAGATATATATTTTTTATTTTTTAATTAATTTTTTAAAATATTTTTAGGCTAAAAAGACAAGAGTTCTTCTATCTCTCAAGGAACTTTACGAGAGGACCCACAAAAACAAGGTTGGACAAAATTTGAAGATCATGGGTCTGAGCGAATCTACAACGAGGTTATTGCTCGGGTTGAGGAGCACCAAACCCAGCTGAGTCAGCAGGATCCCGATGGGACACCCGTCATATTATCCACACCTGACGTGGGTCGGATTTTCGAGGAGGTAAATTTGTTTTCTTATTATTATTATTCATTTAATTTATGTTTTTTTATTAACTAACATTAATCTTTTATATACAGGTCATCCTTAAATATTTATGCATATATTACTTTTCTTCTATTATTTGAATTTTTAATTTTTAATTTTTTAAAAATAATTTATTTATATATTTTGATTATTATTTATAATTTAGAAAAAAATAAGGTTTCCAGATAAATTCCCCGTAAATCTACAAGAGTTTTACAAGGAAAAGTTTACGTGGCATTAACGAAGAAAAGCATTACGAGGAAATCTTACATGGCTTTAACGAGGAAACAGTTACGAAGGCTTTACGAGGAAAATCTTATGTAGCTTTAACGAGGAAAACTTTACAAGGCTTTTACGAGGAAAGACTGTAGACAACTCTATGAGGAAACTTTTTCTTGTTAATTAACGAGGAAAGAACGAGGAAAGTTGAGTTACAACGAATGTGTCATGACGATTGATATTTTTCGTTATTTCCTCATAAATCCCTTTTTACGAGGAAATAACTAGGAAAAATCATTCTTACTTTATTTGTGTTTTCTTGTAGTGATACTTTATAATCAAGCAGAAAATTCGTTGGAATGTAGCAAAATTCTGCGGCTGTTTATGTTATCTATTTTGATATACATTTATTTTGTTATAGCCTCTTCGTTTTCATATTATATATATTATTTTCATTTGCTATAAATTGGACATAGCATCAGCAATGAAAGCACAGTGAAATCTCTATAAATTAATAGTGTTGAGACTATACCAAATTTTTATTTTTTTATTAATTTAGAGAGATATTAATTTATCGATATACTAATCGGACCAAAAACTCAATTTGGGACTATAGAATTATATTATTTTATAGAGATATTTAGTATATATTAATTTATCCAGTATTAATTTATAGAGGTTCTACTGTATGTGACAAAAAATTTCAGATATTAAAATGTATTATAAATATTAAAAGTAAAAAAAGAGAAAGACCAAAGTAAAAAATATGTGTGAATCGATTATGTGAGAAGATATTCTGAAAATAAAGAAAATATTAATATTAAATTAGTGAGAGATTTTGGAAATAGTTACACCATTAATGTTGTTCTCTGATTTACTCGGAAATATAGAAAGAAAAAAATAAGAGCATTCTATCACGTGTTTGATTACATTTTTAAAATGTCTTATTTTCCATTTGGCCAACAATGACATGTTACCTACCTAAGTAACTTAATGGTTTACAGTTTCACCAAATAATTTACTACCACCTACATAAAAGTCTGAATGATTTTTCTAATTACCAAAAAATGGACCAAATCCCATAATCCTCTCATATCCTAGATCCAATGTTTTAAAACCCGACTCGTACCCACAGTTGAACCGGTAAACCCGGTGACTCAGAAAAAATCTGGTTAGAGTTTTGTGAAAAACCCAAAATTTAAAAGTCCGCAAAAACCCGCTAAAACCCGCAAATTGAACCACCGTTTGAACTAATAGAAAATTTTTGCTCTTTCTTTTAGTTTTTAATTATATTTTAGATTTTCTTTTATATTCTAAATTTTCAATTAAGAAGTTATGTTTTCACTTTTCAGTTTTATATTTGTGATTTTTAGATTTTGATGAAGATTTAACTATGACACATGAAAAAAATGAAGTAAAAGATGGTAGAGAAAATCAAAATTAGTTGATGTGATTTGGTGTTATTTTATTTTTGTTATTGAGAATTTATTGTAATGATGTTTTGTTTTTGGTTTATTTTTAATTTGCAGTTTAATTTAATATTCACGTTAGATATTTAAATATTTATGAACTTTATGTCTTGATTTTTTTTTACATGTCATAACTCTTAACTTGTTTCAAAAAAAATTAAATAGCCTAAACTATTTTTGATATTTTGTATGTTAAATGAAAACAAAAATATAAGACTAAAGTTAAGTACTTTCTAAATGTTTTTTAAACATAAAATATATACATATCAAAACAATTACTTATGTTTTTTAATAAAATTATAAATATTAAACTGTATTTTTTATTTTCATAACTAATATATTGTTATATAATGAAATAAATTAATTTATTAATCTGCTGTTCACCCGCGGTCAAACCAGTGATCCAATAACCCGATAAGTTATTCGGTTCAGTGTACGGGTCGGGTTTAAAAATATTACCTAGATCTGATCATGAAATATTAGTCTTTTATTATATTTAATATATTTACGGCTTTAACTAACTCCTGAGATTTTTGACCAAAACACAAACAAAATGTCCAGAGATATTAAATCTCCAAATTCTCTAAATATTTTGAGCAATACCTTTTATTTAATATAATTTTAGAAAAAAAATTAAGATTTTTTAATACTATTATATAAACTTATTTAGAACATTTATAATCTTTTTTAACGATCTTATAGACAGGTTATAGAATTTGATATTTTAATATAAGAATAAATTCCATACAAAGCCTTTTATATATTGGATGATGTTTCTTATAAAATCTTAAGGCCATAAAGTCTTATGAACATTTTAATAATTTGATTTATGAACATTTATTAATTTGTTTCAAAAAACAACCAAATCATATGTACTGTGTTTTATAATTTAGGCATAAAACAATGGTCTTTGTAAAATATTATGTTGTAAAGTGATATTTTTTAGATTGATTGATTAATATACGTATATATATATATATATATATATATATATATATATATATTTTAGTAACAATGATGTGATCTTAAAGGTTTTGTAGGTCCAAAGACTAATCACCACAAAGTCCAAAGAATTCACGTTTTTTTATCACTTAAAACGTCCCAGATAGCCAAACTCGACCCCAAGCGATGATATTCAAAGCTGTGAATCCAGGTTGCGCTATTCAAAACTATATATATATATATATATATATTACTTTTTGTTGCTTATGCATTTTTTTATAACGTCCAAATCTCAACTATTCATAGCTAAATTAATGATCTTTAATGCTTTTTAAGAAAATCAGTTGATTATTTATACCATCAGAAATTCAGAATGCTTCGTATATATTGTTTATGTATGTAAACCAAATAAAACTTTGATGTTACAAAAAGATCAATAAATAAAATTTAGGATTCCAAAAGAAGTGATGACAATTCTTGTATATAGTAGAATATTGATCGGTGGTAATATGTAAAGATGATAATCCTGGACCACGGGCCTAGTCTATAAAGGACTATTACGAAAAAGTATTGGGACGAATTTTTTTAGGTCCGTAAATTTGCGGATTTCGTAGGCAGATTTTTCGAAACTAAGCATTTTGCGGGATGGGCCGAAACGGATCATGTGAAATTATAACTACCCGCATTTTTCTTCTTCTTCATTTCTTGTTGTACCTAAAAACAGGAAAAAAGTAAGAAAAGGACGATTCATGTGACTTCACTCGAGAAAACGTAAAGAGCTCCAGCGATGATGATTCGTTTCAGTGATGATGATTCGAGCTCCGGTGATGACGACTCTAGCTCCGGTGATGACGATTCGAGCTTAGGCGGTCTTTTGATTTAATTTTATATTGGCAGCTTTCATTTGATGTCTGATTTTATTTAATTTTGGATTCAGCAAACTAAAACATTGGTTATGAATTTATGAGCTATAAGATAGTGAAAAAATATTTTGCAATTATCTTTACTTTGTATGTTAATGTGTTTTGGGTGAGCCAAAAATAACTATAACTATTGTTTTGAATAAAAATAAGCAAATCAATGGCTGATGAATTATGTGAAGTTGAATCGACGATTTGAATCATCTCCCAGAGTGGCTTGAAGCGTTTTGAATCATGTCCCAGAGTAGCCTGAAGCGTTTTGGAGTGGCTAAAGCATTCTTATGTGTGTACTATCACATGTCCCGCGGGCCAATCTGTAAAAGCGTATACATATAGCAGGACGGGTTTGGACAATCATTCCGGAGATTATAGCCTGTGCGGACCTGACCCGTTGTGACCCACTTAAAGAAAATTTTGCTGCTGTCTGGGATGGGATGGGGCCAGGGCTGGGAACAAGACGAGTACTTACTATTTTAGCATTACTTGATATTTAACTTGTCTTGTACGAGTAATAAATTTTTTGACTTGTACTTGACTTATCAAAAACAAGTACTTGTTATTGTGAGTACTTACTAAAAAAATAAATTACTTGCAAGTTACTCGTTATATTTTATTACTTGATATTTGTGACTATTTGTAAGTTATGTGTAAGTATTTATAAGTTACTTGTGAGTATTTATGAATAACATAAATATAATTTTAAATATTAAAAATTACTTGCTGAATAATGTTATATCAAAAAATGAAAATAGGAGTTTATTTTTGTTGTTGTACAAGGAACAAACACGAGAATTAATATAAATAAAATATTTGTACATAATATAGATAATAAGAATGAAGAAACATATAAAATATTTCTAATGGAATATTATTTACTTCACACAATAACAAAAACATATTTTCCAATCAAGTAACGAGTAGTATCAAGTCGAGTAGTTATTTTTCTTTTACATATTTCTTACTTGATTTGTACTTGTAAGTATTTCAATTCCACTACTTGATACTCGACTTGATGATGATGAGTAATTGAAAAACGAAACAAATACGGGGCGAATAACGAGTTCAAGGCGAATAGCGGGTATTTATGCCCAACCCTAGATAGGCATGACAATCTATTTGCAGTTTCTAGTAATATGCATTTGTCATATGATAACGTGAGTTTAAATTCATTAAGGTGCATGTATGAAGTTCCACATAATAGTAATAATAAAAGATGAACAAACACAATATTATTAAGTGTTTTTAAGTTAACTAGAAAATTATTATGATTAAAGTTTCAAAGTAATATGATTGAATGACATTTTAGAAGTCTAATATTTTATGCTATAGTCTGGGGTTTGAGAGGATTATGAATTTTGGCGTCACAAATTCACAAAAATGAATAACGGTGGAATCCACAAAGTTTATGATTGTTATGTGTTTCGTAGAGTATGGAATTTGTTATTTTCAATTCATTGAACTTGGACTTAACAATATCTTGTACAGTAATAGTTTTTCCAACATGATCTATAATATTGCCCTCGAGATACTTCGCTAAAATATGTTGAGCTACATAAATACATACACATGATAATTGGTGCACATGTCATCATATTATTGGACTCTTATTGTTCTACAATTACATGTATTATATATATATATATGTGCGTGTGTGGATTATATATACATGTGCAGAACCAAAAGAAATACTGAAGAATAAACATATCATGTGTATGTGGTTTATATATATATATATATATGTGTGTGTGTGTGTGTGGATTACATATACTGTACATGTGCACAACCCAAAAGAAAAACTGAAGGATAAACATATCATGTGTATGTGGTCTTTTTCATGAAACCAAAAGATGGGACACAAAATAATTTTTTTTTTTTTATCAAAGGACACAAAATAGATTTTTCTAATATTTTATGTCTAAATGATTTATGTCATCTCAATGACCAATCTCCATTTTAGACTTAGTTATATTTTGCCCCATCTTTCTCTCTTTGGCCTTTTTTTTTTTTTTTTTTGACATCAAACGGCTGATCTATTACTCAAGCAACATGAGGTGGTCTGGGAATCCAGACCGGAATAGAACAACCAACGTACACAAGCTTACGGTAAAAAACCCTAGCTGTCTTAGCTAAAGAATCAGAAACACTGTTCTGTAATCTAGGAACATAAAAGATCTTGAAGTCAGGGAAACAGATCTTCAGCGTCTCCAATCTCTCCAGCTCTGTTGAGAAGTTAGGCCAGGCATGAGGATTCCTGAGCATCTCGATCATCTCCTTGCAATCAGTTCCAAAGCTCTGACATGGCGAATGTTGAAGCATATTCACCATTGCCCACCGCAGTGCCTCCAACTCTGAATGCAACGCCGACTCCACTCGATCAAAATTACGCAATCCCAGTAATTTGCCATTTCCGAACTCATCATTTAGCACCCATCCACAGCCACTGAAATCATTCGTAGAGGTCCAAGAACCATCCACCATGCATATATTACCCAGGTTTAAGTCCTGGTCGTCTTCTCCTCCGTTCCCAATGGAGACCGGAGTTTCCTTCTCATTTGCTTTGAACCAAGCTTTACATTCACTTTCTGCATAGCGCGCTAACTCCAAGGGGTCCCTATCAATGCCTCTGAAAATTTTATCATTCCTAGCCTTCCAGATGTACCAGATTAGCCAAGGATAAGGATCCCTATCCAATTTCGGTTCCATTACCGCATTCTTCCTCCAGAAAAGATAATCCATATTTGCGTACGTGCTCAGACCTGGAAACAGAACGGGATTGGTTGGCGTAGATGATAGTGCCCAAACTTGTATTGCAGGTGGGCATTCAAATATTGCATGATTGATCGTCTCCTCGGGTTCCCCACAACGAGGACAGTGATTGTCACATCTCATATGTCTGTAGTTTAGGATGCTCGTGACAGCTACATGTCCCGTAATCAATTGCCACATAAGATGACAAATCTTTTGAGGAACCCTGACCTTCCAAGCATGTGCTTGAAGCTTTGTGATACTGGGTTCACATACTTCAGGTTCTTCTTCCTTCCACAAAATATTTCGTGCTACCCAATATCCAGATTTGACTGTGTACTGTCCAGTTTTCGTATAGCTCCAACAGTACTTGTCCCGACGATGTGTTGAACTAATGGCCATACTTTTAATGAATGGAATATCCTCTGCCGCAACATAATCGTGAAGTCTCTTATCATCCCAGCACTTCGTTGTTTGATCAATCAAATCACTCACTCGCATATTCGGGTGCAGAACCGGTACCAAAGGAGTAGCAGGTCTTGCGGGTATAGTAGGAATCCAAGAATCTTCCCAGACTTTAACCTCATATCCTGAGTGGCCAACCTTTTAAACACACGCACATACATATACGTATGTATATCTCATCATCGGTATTCTAATTCTATGTTATCTTCAGAATCAGATAAGACTTGCGCAAAATATGACAATAAACAAAAGTTAAATCACATAAAAGTCAACGAAAGTTTGTATCCACATTTTTCCCCATCAAAATATCGTAAACAACATGTAATCAGTTTCATAATTGGGATATTTTGGTTATATTAGAACATGACCATAGGTAATTGTTATTTTCAAAAGAGAGCTTAACAGTTTAATTAAAAACATAGGCACACACAACAAATCACGGCTGCAAGAGGATCTGAAAATTAATCTAAATATGATATTTGAAATATCTGAATCCAATCTGAACTCCAGAAGATCTTGACCAAACTATATCCCAAAATATAAAATGCATGAACAGATCCTATACTACTAAACCCGAACATCAAAGGATTACTATGTTGTAACTATTTTATTTCACTCTTTCCAAAAAAAATATTTTATTTTAACTGATCTATTTTATTTTTAGCAATTTAATTACTTTCTGATTCAGAATGAAGCATATTCTAAAAAAAAATTGTTTAAAAAGATCAGTTTTTTACATATTTTCAATACATATAATAATGATAAATCGTAGATTTTAAGAAAATTAATTGTGTTTATTGAATTTTGATTGGTTATCATTTATGGGAAATAGTTAGCACACAAAAAAATAATACATATTTAAGATGATTTTTTAATATGGGTGATAATCCTAAATACATCTATCTTACTCTCTATGTTTCATTATAAGTGTTCTTTTAGAGTTATTCACACGAATTAAAGAAATAATTAATTTTACATATTTTCTATACAAAATTACATATATATCTAACCACATTTTAACAAATAAAAAAAATGTGTACTGAAAACTGTAAATGACATTTATTTCGTGACGAAAAATAATTTCTACAACGACAATTAATATGAAATGGATGAAGCATCAAATCAGACGGAGTATATTGTAAAAGTTTGGCTCAAGTGGATTCACACATCACGAGATTCAGCGGATATAGATTTGCTGTCTTATAAATCACAGAAGCTGTAGTTAGTACCACGGATCCACATAGTCTTTTCTTCTCTTTACCTTCACGTCTGTGAAATTATTCATCGTGGACCGCACAGACGGCAAGATTTGATTGGATGTATATGTATGTTGCCTTCGTAAATGACAGATCCTTAAAAGCTTAGTAGTGGAAAAAAAGATAGATTCTTCATAGCGAGTAACGGTTTAGAGGTGAACCACACTAAACCGTAGGCACTACAGTCAATGACAGTTGACGCATGTTTCGAATTAACTGTAACAGTCTTTAGATTCTCCAGCACTAAAAATTAAGTGTTTGTCATAAAATTAAGTAAAATGAGATAAACTTAACGAGTAATTAACACTGATATCTACCACCACGGCTGGCCATATAGCAACTAACATAGATCAATTAACCCAACCAGTTTTTGAGTTATTTTTATGTTCACCTCCTAGAAAGAACATATAAAAACCATAAAAACTGACATTATATTTTATTTATGAAAAAAATAATAATATTAATTGCCAAAAAAATTGACATTATAAAATTTAGTATTAGAAAAGAATAATGATTGCAGCAATTAGTTTTGATATTGTTAAATTCTAAACCTTAAACCTTATAATTCAAACTATAAACACTAAACTCTAAATCTTAGGATTAACGCTAAACCCTATAACTCAACCTCTAAACAATAAATCGTAAACCCTAGGATTAACATAAACTTAAAATTATCCCTAAAACATAGGATTTAGAGTTTTGGGTCTATGGTTTATAAGGTTTATGGTTTTGTTGACATCATTAGGGTTTAAAGGTAACTCTAAACCCTAAACACTGTCAGCAAACCCTAAACCCTAACAATCATAAACCCTAAACTATAAATCTTAGGACTTAGGGTTAATCTTATTAATCCTAGAATTTAGGGTTTAGAGTTTTATCTATAGGGTTTAGTGATAATCGTAAAATTTAGGGTTTAGTGTTTAGAATTTAAATTATAATATGTAAGGTTTAGAATCTTGCAATGTCAAATTCTTTTTCTGCAATCAATATCATTTTTTTTCATAAACAAGATATGATATATGTCAGTTTTTTATTAGTTAGTACCTAAGTGGTGAATCTTAGATTATTTCATCTGCCTCATAACAAGTAACAGTCATGTTAGCTTCACCGTTTCAGAGGTGAATCCCCACACTAATCCTAGGCGCTACAATTAGTGACAGTTGACACTTGTTTCGAATTAACTGCAACTATTTTTAGATTCTCCAACGATAAAAATCAAGTGTTTTTGTCATAAAATAAGTAATAGAGCTTAACCTGCTAACAGGTGTTTATTTTACTAATTTGTATTCATTTATATTTTATATAAATTAATTATTTCTATTTTACAATTAAAATAAATATAATTTCTTACTTATATTATGACATAGTTTTGATCTATGTATGTATTAACATTTGTAAGAGCATAAAAGTATGAAAATTATTATTTTGATCATAATTTTTAACCTGTATATTTTTATCATGTTTTTAATCTGTATATTTTATTTAAATTTGATATAGCTATAGTGGTGTATGTTATATATTTATATTGGAAAAATTTTATTCAAACAAACGAAAAAAGAATAATGTTGAGGGAGGATTGATTTTAGAGACAAATGTAACTTATATTGTTACATAAGTAGTTCATCTATATTATTGATGTGAATTAATGCTAATATTGATATGATGTTGTTCAAAAAAATAGCTATGCAATATATAAATTTAATTTAGAAAATATTTTATTAATTTTAGAGAAAGATATGAAAGAGATTAAGTTAGGAGTAATTGTTATTATATTAATTTTGAAAAAATATCTATAAATATAGTTTCATTTAATATATCAATGGCCTGGTAGTATAAATATAATGGACAATTTAATATAGTTTCATTTAATATAGTTTCATTTAATATATCAATGGCCTGGTAGTATAAATATAATGGACAATTTAGGGATAATCTAAATTTATACTTCGCTTTTAATAGATTAGATGAGATAAATTTAACCAAGAACTAACATTGATCTATCACCAGGGCCGACATTAGAAAACTGACCCCAACCATTTTTTAGGGCACAGAATTTGAGAGGATATACTTTTATTTAATTTTAGTATGATTAGGATTTATTTATCAATAAAATTTATAAGTAAAATAGAAAATTATACTAACAAATAGTATTAATAAAATTATAATTGACTATAGTTAGATAATTTTGAGAACATTGACTGACCTTACTGTTTAGTTAATTTCATAAAATCATCTTTCAATAGACATTAGTAGAACTTAATGGATTTATAACATTTTCATATAAGTTATATTATAAATATACAAATGATAATAGAAAAGTTATATACTTATTAAGCTAAAATTGTGTTTAGGACATCTGAAAATGTGGATCTACGACTACTGGTAGTCATGATATAAAGTGATAACTTTACAACAGTTTTCTCAACAACAATATTATTGACCGGGTGATTGTGATCGAGTGGTAAAGAGATGAGGCTGAGACCCCAACATGTTTCAGCTTCGACCTACTTGCTGTGTGAAACTAAGTTACAATTATTCATGGTCACCTAACATGGATTTAGTCTATGTCTTAGGGTACATTTGAATGTCTGGAGAAAGAATCTATCCGTGGACTAGAACTTCTTTTCGAGATTATTATGGGCCTCTCTATGAGTCTGGAATATTCCAGGTTAATCAGAAAAAAAAACAACAATAGTATTGTGTTTTTCTAAACGTAATAAATCGGAAAAGAATACATCTCTTATAAATTTTATTTCGGAGAGACAATATTATCTGATGTTTTTATTCTTATTTTTAATCCATATGAACAATCATCAACCACTAGACATCAAAAGTTGGGTTTTCCTAAATAGTTTTCTAAAGTGCAAGTGGCATCTTTTTAAAAAATGACATCTTCAGTAAATGTAAAATATCAAATGACACGACCATTGTTTTCTTATAAAAACAGACATGGTAGGATATTTTTCTTTGATAAAACTGCATAACATATTCTAAAAATGATTGACATGTTTTGAACTCTATGGATTCATTTTTTGCTAGTCAATGAAAAAGATTCATTCCTTTTGTAGCTCTAGCCTGTAGCTAAAACTCTTTGTTTCTTTTCCTGATTAATTGAACTTAATTATGAATAAAAAGCATCTTTAGAGGTATCAAACTGACAACCTCTATTTACATAAGTGAACAGATAACCAGAATTGATGTAATACTATTTACAAAACATCAAATTTAGTAAAATAATTTTGTTTTAGTGTTTTATTGAAGTTAAAATTAAACCAATAAAGTGTTTCTTTAGAGATGACCTTAGATGGTTAAATGGGCAGTATGTAGATAACTATTCTACACTTGAAGTAAAAAAACAACAACTCTATTTATAAGTTTATTTAAATAAATTATTATAGTTGTTGTCTATAATTTCATTTCTATCGACAGTTAAAGTCTCACTCAAAATATATTTTTCTCTCATGAAAAAATAATCTTAGCAAAGAAAGAACCACATTCTCTTTAGCTACTGCTCCAGTGGTCGATGTTTCTCACCGCCACTGGGAACGGTTTCGTCACGTCTCCGTATATATCTCCTCGGTTATAATCGCGGCATCTCGACATCTACTAGGAATGACTTCATATCTGATATATAGAGAGAAGTCGATGGTTATCCATCTCGGCGTTCTTCACCTATTCTTGGATGGAGAACCGAGAGCTGTAGAACTTGTCATATTCTATGTGGTGGTCGTGTTCCAGTCAGTCGGGATCCAGATTTGGTGAAATTTGATGGTCAAGTTCATTCTTGAGGTTATGCTATATTATGGCCGCTCCTATAATTTCCTAGTTTGTGGTAATATACTGCTCTTTAGTCCTATGTATGTTTATTGATTTTCTATTTAAATCTGATGGCTTGAGATTGCTCAGAGAATTTGTTGGGTTGTCTCATCACTTCTCATTCCCGGAGAGTGGTGGTAGTTTCTTAAATTCTTGTGAGAGTTGAGTTAGCAGATTTAAGTTCGTATGGTGGTGGTTGCAATGGTATCTTGTTGTTCAGTTTGTTTTCCGTGAGTGTGTCCGAAGTATTCAATTTGGTAAGGCTTCGTTTTCCTGAGAGTTTGTATGGGCTTCCATCTAGGAGTAAGTGGGTGTTGAGCACAACGCATCAGCATCCAAAGGTTGTGTGGATCTAGTAGCATTTTTTCTGTCGGGTTATGGGTCTTGTTTTTTTGGAAGTTATCATTTGGCGGGCATGAGCAGCAGCGATAAGTTGTGGTATCTTGGTGCAGGAGGTGGAGATTAGCGTGTAGCGGACTATGGGCAGAAACATTAATTCCTGATCATTGGGCTCTTCTAAATTCTAAAATCTGCTAAAGTAACTTGTTTACTAGTTTAAGACAATTGTTAGTCATTTTTTTAGCTTTGGTGTCGACTTTGATCCTTTTTGTTGTTCTCGCAAGTTGCTCTGATGTGGGATTTAGTTGCTGCCTTTATATGGTTTTTGTGTCTGAGATTTGCTCATTCATTCGCCTATTTGTGTATTAAATTGTCTTTTTTAAAATAAATCTCATTGGATGGTAAAAAAATTAATGGATGATTGGTTGGGCTTTAACTAGTAGTTTTAGTTTTATTTTCTATCTATAATCATATATATCACTAACTATGCTTTAAGTAATTTTTAAAACTAAAACCAAAAAATAAAAAAGTGGTTATATAAACTTATTTTCTAAAGCAAAAAAAAATATTGTTGTATGACTGGTGTAGAAATATCTTTCATTTTTCTCATTTAATTTATATAACTACATCAAAAAATTCTACAGACTAAATTAGACAATAATATTTTTACAATTACAATCTAAATAATTGCTTAGGCTTTAACTAGTAGCTTTAACTTTATTTTATATCTACAATCATATAAATCACCAATCATGTTTTAAGTAGTTTTTAAAACTAAAACAAAAAAATAAAAAGTAGCTGTTAGAAACCTTATTTTCTAAAGCAAAAAAATATTGATGTATGATTGTTGTAGAAATATCTTTCATTTTCCATATTTTCTCATTTAATTTCTATAGCTACTTCTACGGACTAAATTATAAAATAAAATTTCTACAGTTACAGTCTAACTAATTGCTTGGGCTTTAACTAGTAGATTTAGCTTTATTTTTTTTATCAACAATCATATAAATCACCAATCATACTTTAAATAGTTTTAAAGGCTAAAACCAAAAAATAAAAAAGCGACTGTATAAATTTTATTTTCTAAAGCAAAAAAATATTATTATATAATTGCTATAGAAATATCTTTCATTTTTCTATTTTTCTCATTTAATTTTTATAGCTAGTTAGCTACATCGAAAAATTCTAAAGACTAAATTATACAATAAAATTTCTGTAGGTATAGTCTAACTAATTGCTGTTTCACTAAGTTCTGGTTATATCTGGTTAAAACATTCAATAATTTTTACTTTTAAGTTTTCAGTAAAAAAAACAGTTTTCAGTAACAAAAAGAGATTATTGAAAACATAAATAAAATTACGTTGGGGAGGTGCATTATTGCGGGACCAACATGATCAAAAGTCAATACCTCCTTAGCGATATTGATGAATAGATAATGTTTTTTTCTTACTAAAATGAATAAATAATGTTGGAACAACTTTCGTCAAATGTAAAATAAAATAATATTCATAATGTTGGAACAACTTTCGTCAAACGTAAAATAAAATAATATTCACAACATGTGAATCGTTCCAGCAATTGCTGACCTTGCCATGAGGCACATTAGCAGAGCCATTGCTTCATTAACATCCTTTAAAGCCATCGGATGATGAAACTATGACTAGAAATCATATAAATCGTAAAACTTTTAATTCCTTATATATATATTTTTATAAATGTAACTAGACCGTCGTCAAGTATTTTGATCCAACCCATTGTCCCACATTCGTCTGTATACAAAAAGATTATTGTTTGTGTGTAAATGGCCCTAATAGAAATATGTGGAACAAAGATCGAAGCTAACATGTAAAAACGTTTCATGAAAATACCAATGAATAAATCTACGAAATCTCTGTATTTTTATTATTAAATTATATTTGTATCCAATTATCTAAATACCAAATAGAAGACAGAAGAGTGAAGCAGTGACAAAAAAAAAAAAAGACAGAAGAGTGAAGAAATTTAACTGATTTATGTCTAAATGTCGGGATTCTTTTGGTAACCATAAATGTACAAATATTTATTTTGTATTTCTATCAGAATATTTTTCCAATGATAAAAACTAAATTCTAGCTAGTGACAACTAGTCAAGTACGAGGCTTGTTTTGAAATTTTCAATGTGTTTTTCGTACTACCAAATTTTAGTTTTTATCCCAGCTAAAAGTTCTTTATTTCTAGTTTTTCGATTGTTTCAATTTTTTTAGTCGTCGAAAAAATTTCGAATTTCTTTTTGCATGGTTAAGTTCACTAGCATGATTCAAAACTTTTTTTTTCAACCGCTAAGTAACCATTGATTTTGAAATAATCATTTAAAATATTAAATAAATTATCAAATCATGTCTGAAACACAAATTTCTTACATCCATTTTTTTCAAACCTTACTATTTTGTACCGTGGTACAAATTCATTCAAATAAAGCAGTATAAAAACCAGTCAAGGTGTTCCAAGAAAAAACAGTTAAGATTAACTTTCCGCTGTTTTTGGGAACCAAACCACCAATTTGAAGCATCATTCAGTTTTTATATTATTATTATTTGTATAGAGATTTGATCTTATTTGTTAATCAATTTTACTAGATTTTGATCCGTGCTTGAGAAGCGCGAGTTTTATTTTGGTTGTAACAAAATGTATCAAATGATTCTATTTTTATTATATGATAGTTTTATATGTGAAATTTGATGTATATTTAACGTTTTAGTAGGATCTTTTCATTGAGTCTTGCATAACCGAGTCAGTGTGTGATTGAACCGAGAATCAAAAAATTAAGTGTTGTGAGAGTATGAAGAACTAAAACACATATTAGATTGAAACCAAAATTGGATGGGTCCATGGCCTATAGTAAATTTGAAAAATCAATACTATTGAAAATACCCAAAATTGTATTACAAATTTGTAGTTAAATCCAATAAATATGTTATTCGAATTATATAGTTTCTTTATGTTAGTTAAAATAATTACATTTATAATTTTTGAACAATAAAAATAATATTCAATTTTGACCTGCGCTTCTTATATAATTTATTTATGTTAGTTTAAATAATTACATCTATGATTTTTGAACAATTAAAATAATATTCAATTTTGACCCGCGCTTCTTATATAGTTCATTTATGTTAGTTAAAATAACTATATCTATGATTTTTGAACAATAAAAATAATATTTAATTTTGACCCGCGCTTAAAAAGGGTGGGTTTTTTTTGTTGACCATAAAATAAAATATTAAATTAATTTATGAGAGGCAAAGGTAACTCAAAAATAATTTTTTTATGAGAGTCATAGATAACTCCAAGTATATAAGGTATAATTTAAATATTGCAAGATTCTGGAGTGACAATTAGATTTGTTACTCCAAGTATCTCATTTTCTGTTTCAATATGCAGCAAATATAGTATAAATCAATTTTCGATTATTATATTATAGTATATTGATCTGTTTTATACAACACTATGTATTTTCATATAAATAAATTAGTCAATAAATCGTCAATAAAAATAAAATATTATTTAAAATGAAAATTATTGCGTGAAAACAAATTGCGATTTTGATTCAGCCAGGATTAACGCTCGAGAATCATCATTACACGATTGTTAAAACATAACTAAAAACATTATTTCTAAACAGACATAATCCTAAAACGGATCGATGGAGAATCAACATTACCTCTGCGATTTTGATTCAGCCAAGGTTGATGCTCAAGAATCATCATTACCTCTGCGATTATAAATAAGTTTTATAATTTAGTCTATACTATTATAAAGTGAAAACATTGAAAAAGATAAATACCGTTGTTTAAATTCATATGTCTCTGGTATTTCAGGATTAACAAACATCTGACTTACGTCATAAGCATTTGAGATTTGGACCTCACTTATAACCAAAAATAAATCATAAGCATTTGAGTAATTTCTTTTGCCAATCGAGGAATGTATGTCTTGTTACACGAGGCATGGATCTTACTTCCCTATATAAACATAAAACATTATCATTTAGGTTAAACTTTAACGAAATGAAGATATCTAAATCAAAAATCTACACAAAAGGATAAATTTACATTTGCATCACAAATGATTAGTTCCATGGACTCCCTTATTCTTTCATGAAATGTCTCCACGTGTGAAGGATTTTGACTTGGATGCGACAGCAGTCTTCCTCGGTTTTATATCGCTCAAGAAAGACACCTGCAAATTATTCGTCATTTTTGTTTTAGGGTTTTGAAGGGATAATAAATATAATGGTTAAGAGAGGCTATATTTATAATAGGTAGGGACGATATACAATTAGGTTACGCAAATATATGGGAGAATATTTCATACGATTTTTTAAAATATCTCTTTCTAGGAATAAGGAATATTTCTTGAAGATTTTGAATATTTAGGAAATTAAAAGTTTAACAGTTAATGGTAATCCAACTACGGTAAATTACCTAAATATATGGAATCTACGATATTGATTGTGGTTAATGTATAACTTGTAGGTAAAACAATTTCTTTATTTTAGTAAGAAGATAATTATAGAAAACCGTATTTGCAATATTTTCTTAACAATACGTATCTCGTCCATTAAATGTCAACATGAGAGTGATGATATTTTTTTTTGGTTGATATCACTATATGTCGTCTAATTATGGTATATAAATACAAATAAATTTAGTGAGACATAAAAGCATATTTCATATATGAAGAAAAACATGAAATGAAGGTCTATAACAGAATATAAATGAAATGAAAGTTTATAAAGTTCATGTATAATGCATATACCAAAAAATGTCAACCAAAAAAGTATAATGTTGGAAATCTATAGATTGAAATCGTGTAATATAAGATCTATAACACAATATAAATGTATGAAATATAGTATGGTTTATAAATTCGGGTAAATTTAGTGAGACATGAAAACATATTTCATATATGAAAATAGATCATGAAATGAAGGTTTATGTAGTTCATGTATGATGCATATACCAAAAAATGTCAACCAAAAAAGTATAGTGTTGGAAATATATAGATTGAAATCATGTAATATAAGGTCTACAACACAATATAATTGTATGAAATATAGTATGATATATAAATACGGGTAAATTTAGTGAGACATGAAAACATATTTCATATATGAAGATAAATCATGAAATGAAGGTCTATAACACAATATAAATGAAATGAAGGTTTATAAAGTCCATGTATGATGCATATACCAAAAAATGTTAACAAAAAAGTATAATGTTGAAAATATATAGATTGAAATCGTGTAATATAATGTGTATAACACAATATAAATGTATGAAATATAATTTGGAATATGATTATAAAGTTCATATATGATTTATATACCAAAAAAGTCAACCATAAAAGTATAATGCTGAAAATCTATAGATTGAAATCATGTAATATAAGGTATATAATACAATATAAATGTATGAAATATAGTATGAAATGTGGTTATAAAGTCCATATATGATGCATATACCAAATCGTGTAATATAATGTTGGAAATCGATAAATGTATGAAATATAGTGTAAAATATAATATGGTTAGAGTAATTAATGGGAGAAGAGAGAATAATTAATGGTTAGAGTAATTAATGGGAAGAGAGAATAATTAATGGTTAGAGTAATTAATGGGAAGAGAGAGAATAATTCGGGTATATGCAATATGTGATATGATTTGTAACAAATCCATATATATAGATGTAAGACGAAAATAAATTATCAAAATGCCATTAATGAAAGGTGCACACAACTTCCATCAGTCGATTTTTCAAGGGTGTCTTCACTTTTAATAGTATAGATATTTTCAAAAATATCAGTTAATATCGTGCCTAGTATATATCCATACATAACAATATTATCATCCTATATATATGTCCATACATAAAAACATTATTAATCCGGAACAATTTCTTATATAACTCAATATGTAACTAGATTTTGATCCGTGCTTGAGAAGCGCGGATTTTGTTTTGGTTGTAACAAAATATATCAAATGATTAGGTTTTTATTATATGATAATTTCATTTTTGAATGTGATGTATATTTAACCTTTTAGTAGGGCCTTTTCATTGAGTTATGCATAACCGAATCAATTTGTGGTTGAACCGAGAATCAGAAAATTAAATGTTGTGAGAGTATGAAGAATTAAAACAGATATTAGATCCATATGAAAAAATTGGATGGTCCATTAAACAAAAATTGGTTGGGTCCATAGCCCACTAATAGTGTTGAAAATCAATAATATTGAAAATGCCCAAAATTGTATTACAATTTTGTAGTTAAATCCAATAAAAATAATTGTTTGACATGGATAAACTCAATAAATATAAGAAATTTTTATCTAAAAATATGGATAACATGACCAAAATATCAAATTTTTACATTTTGGAAAGAACATCTTAGAAACAACTTTATAAAAGAATCGTTTTGGAAGATGAGATATATGTCAATCATATCAGAAGTACATTTCGGAATTGTCAAAACAAAATCATAATAAACTTCATTATAATATTAAGATTAATAAATAAAAAGATATATTTAAAAATCGAAAAGTTGTTTAAATAAGAGAAAAGATATATTCAGTATCTAAGCATTAAACTTCTAAAAAAAAGCAGAATCTATATAACATAATCTATAATAATACAAAACATAACTAAAACCATTATTTCTAAACAAACCTAATCTTAAAACGCCTAAAATATGAGTAAATCAAGCAAATATTATTAAAAATGAAAATTATTGGGTGAAAACAAAACCCAATAAGTCCCAAAAGCAGTTGACATGAATAAGGTGACTTTCAAAAACAAACTTGAAGGGAAATGAAATGAGGAAAATAAATCAAAACATAAACATGAACTTCATTCAACGGATCCAATGTTATCAATTTTTGGGGTTCTCCATTTTAATCGGCTTATTGTACAACTTTTTAGAGGTAGAAAGAAGCTCAGGTGCTTCCTTATCGTCTACTTTGCGCTTGGAAGAAGGAGTAGAAACAATGTCATCACTCAGACCTTCAAGAAATATGGGATCCTACACATTAAGGCCATATGATAAATATTCAAATACTTTTATGATTTGTAATAATCATAAGACATAGATAATAAGTTACCTCGCTTGTTTGGGTTGGATGGGAAAAAATTTCCTATATCTCACTTGTCATTAGCATACGTAGATCGTTCCAGACCTTTCCAATTTTATAGCATCCACCCGAAGCTGAGTCTTTCTGAACGTAGACTTCAAACATAAAAGTCTGTTCAATCAACTTTGTAATTGAATCGGGAAAAGGATCACTGTCTTCAAGCTGTCAAGTTAAATATTTGATATAGTATAATTTATCACCCAATATGTAATATGAATGCTAATGTTGAGAAGTACTAACTTCTTCCCCCAAAACCGTTTAGTAGAGTAGCAGCAGACTTGAGAATAACTCATGTAGCAATAGAATCCAATAACATGAATTGAGATTCACCAGTATCATCTTCGACCAATAAATGGATTTTGAATCTGTTGAAAAACAATAATAAACATAAATTAGCTTAGATTATATATAACTATATAAAAATGTTAAAAAATGAGTATTAGATAAGATTTTAATACCGTAGAGTAACATATGGTACTTTCGATTTGCATGTCTCACACCACCAAATGTGTGTAACAATTTCTCTCTCATTCAATTTTTTAACGGTTCTGGAATGTGGATAAACCTTCTTGTTGTTACAACTTAAACCGCCAAAATAATACCATCCCAATATGTATCAATGGCATAGATTGTCGCAACAACCCTACATAGTTTTTCCTTAAAAAAAAAAGATAAATCCATTAACAAAACAATAAAAGAGATGCAATACATAAGGTGTTTTGAAAATGAAATACCTCTGATGTTTCAAGTAACTCCCGAATATTCTTTTGAGTATAATGCATCCATTTATCTCGCTTCATCTGCAACTCAAGCTTGTTCTCGTTTGATTCAGCCAGGATTAACGCTTGAGAAGCATCATTACCTCTGCGATTATAACTAAATTTTATAATTTAATCTATTATATTATAAAGTGAAAACATTTTTATTGAAGAAGATAACTACCGTTGTTTAAATTCATCTGTCTTTGGTATTTCGGGATTGAAAAACATCTAACTTACATCCTAAGCATTTGAGATTTGGACCTCACATATAACCAAAAATAAATAGTAAGCATTTGAGTAATTTCCTCTGACATAAAACGGAAAAATGAAGTAAACTTTGGCTAAAAAGATTGAGTTAGTAGAAACATCTTTCCAACTATATAAACAATATTAATTTAGTACAAATTTGAAACAAAAGTTTTTATTTTCAAAGAATACCTCTGTATTGCCCAATCTTAGCAAATCGTAGAAGACATATCACCATGCCTTCTGTTTCTTGGCTAGCTGTATGAAGATTCTCAGCAAATTTACCTCAAAGGCAGCAAGCTAATCTTTGACCACTAATAGAATTACATATGGAGTTTTAAATCAATATATATGTATATGGGCATATATATTTATATTAAATATATAAAACTTACGAAATGTCCGGAGACTAAACTCCAACTTATTCATTTGTTTCCCACCACTACACCCTATGATTTCTAGATCACCCAAATCTTGAACTTTTCCAATAACATCTATATAAAAATATACTGGTGTTAGATAGATAAACAATGGAGATAATTTTAAGAAATGGAAGAAAACTGACCAATAAGGGAGTTTGTATCTGTGATACTTTCTATGATTTTGAAATCAACCAGATCAAGAAACTTGTTGTCATCACGGTGTGTAGAATCGGTGATTTTGGTGGTGCCATTAGAAGTTATGCGATACTTATGCTGAGTTGATCTGTATGCTCCACCAGCAGCAGACACACTGAAATGATCAATGTTCCTCCAATACGAATATGTTTTGCTAATTCAGGAATGTATGTCTTGTTACACGAGACATGAATCTTAGTTCCCTATATAAAAATAAATAAAACATTATCATTTAGGTTAAACTTTTACGCAATGAAATGAGAATATAGAAATCAAAAATCTATGAAAGACGATAAACTTACATTTGCATCACAAAGGATCAGTTCCATGGTCTCCCTTATGTCTTTCATGAAATGCCTCCATGTTCGAAGGATTTTGACTTGGATGCGACATGCAGTTTTCCTCGGTTTGATATCGTTCAAGAAAGACAACTGCAAATTATTCGGCATTTTTGTTTTAGGTTTTTCAAGGAATGATGAATATAGGGGTTAAGAGAGGCTATATTTATAATAGGTAGGGACGATATACATTTAGGTTATGCAAATGTTGGGGAGAATATTTAGAGGATTTTTTTTCAAGTATCTCTTTTGAGGAATAAATAATATTTCTTGAATATATTTTGAATTAGTTAGGAATTTTAACAATTAATAGTAATCCAACTACGGTAAGTTACAGAAATTTATGGAATCCAACCAAAAATAACTAACCACAATATTTATTATGGTTAATCTATTAACTTGTAGATGAAGCAATTTATTTATTTTAGTATTTGTAATATTTTCTTAACAAAACGTATCTCGTCATTAAATATCACTTATAGAATGATGATATATCGACATATTTGATATCACTATATGACTTAGATAACTATGGTTTATAAATACGGGTAAATTTAGTGAGACATGATTTGGATATTTCATATATGAAGAAAAAACATGAAATGGATGACATGAGAATGCATTCTCCATTGTCAAATGTCTTGAAATGAAGAAAAAAAATGAATGAAGGACATTTGGATGGATTCTCCATTCTCAAATGTCTTGAAATGGTTTTGAGCTAGAGAACTCATGAAAATGTCAATATAGACGATATATTAACTCGATACTACTAAAATAGGTTTGACATATTGATGAATTATGTAATATAAAGTGTAGTATGAGTTTAGAAAGTATAATATTTGAAATATAAGGTCTAGTACAACTATATGAAAATCTTAATATATAAAATATAGCATCATATCATGGTTAGAATGATATGAATTTGTAAAGTATAGTCTTTGAAATATAAGGTGTAGTACAACAATATGAAAATTTTAATATATGAAATATAATATCATATCATGGTTAGAATAATATGAGTTCATAAAGTCGATATATGATGCATATACAAAAATGATTAGTTACAAATCATATCACATATTTAATTATCGAATGTTATAAATCAGATCATATCGAATGTTACAAATCATATCATATCATACAAATCATATCACATATTTATGCATATACCAAAATGACAATGTTTTATATCAAATGTTAGAAATCATATCACATACTTAATTACTCTAACCATATTCTATACTATAACCCGGGTAATATAAATGTGTGAAACATAGTATGGAATATGGTTAGAGTAATTAATGGGAAGAGAGAATAATTCGGGTATATGTAATATGTGATATGATTTGTAATATTCGATAAATTACCAAAATGTCATTAATGAGGGTGCAGACAACTTGCATCAGTCGATTTTTCAAGGGTGCCTTCACTTTTAATAGTATAGATTGTGATTCGATACATTGCAATGCCATTAGTGAGTAATCAGTTTTTCTATAATGCATCTATATATATAGAGAGAAAAATCTATAATAGCAAAATTCTTATTAGGATTTTGCATTTTTTCGTAATTACAATATCAAGTGTAAGGTTGAGTAAAGATTCATAATTACAATATCAAGTGTAAGGTTGAGCAAAGAGTCTGAACCAAAACAAAATCAAACCAAATCCGATAATAATAAGTACTATCAAATCCAAATCGAAATGGGTTAAACATCTGAACAAGTTCAAAATTTTGATATCTAAGGAACCGAAACCAAATCCCATCTGAACCTAAATATTCTGGATATCCAAAGTTATTCGAATCAGATTTACATAGTTAAATATATTAGTTATTTTTAGAGTTAATATCCCAAAATATCCCAAATGTATAAGATATTTTAAAATTGTGCAAACTATTTAAAAATATATACGAATAATCCAAAGTAAATAGCTAAAATAGCTATACAATACTCAAAAACACCCAAAATACTTAAAATATCTATTGAATATTCATCTAAATATTCAAGCAAAACCAATTATATGTTAAGTTTAGATATTTCAACATACATTCTTTAAATCTATATGTTATATGCTACTTTATTTTTAGATTTTAAGAAATTTAAAGTATATATGCATTTTAAAGATTTCAAAATAATTTAAACGAGTTATCCAAACCCGAATCAAACCCGCAAAGATCCGAACCAAACCGAACCAACATTTCTAAATACTTGAATGGAGCTAAAATCTTTAATTTTAAAAACCTAAATAGACCCGAACCGAACCCAAATGGGTATCCGAACACCCATCCCTATTCATGCGACTACTTAAATTTTAACAAAATTAATATTGCTAAAACAGTTCAATTCAATAAGGAATATTCCTAAATAATAACGAACCAAAATTTTCTAATTCTAAATTCCCCAAAAAATTAATTATTAAAAAATCTGTGAAAAATATTTTAAATAAATAAATTATAATACGGGTCTAAATTTTAGTTCACCTAAGAAAAATAACCATAATAAATTTTAACCATAATTTTTCTAATTATGGAAAAAATTATAAGTAAAGTGTATAAATTATATTTTTGTTACTTAACAATATTTAACTTAGAAATTAATCCCTTTTTTGTTACTTAGAAATATTTAACTTGAAAATTAATGCCACACTTTCAAAATGCGGGGAAAAATCTAATCTAATTTTAACTCTAACAATTAAAATACATATTTGTTTTATGTTTAATTTTTCATATTCTGATAATCATGAGATCATGAGGTACCATTTGTAACAAATTATTCTAACTTGGTGAATATGCTGTCTATACAAACAAAAGGGTTTACGTTCGTAACACATGTAGAAGAGTTCAAGAAATATAAGATGTTTTACGTCTAAGATCAAAAGTGTGATTAGTAGTTATTGTGATGCTGTCCAAAATCCTATTTATTTCTAAAATACCAAATTCACATCAATAAAACTTTAATTATTTTTTAAAAAATTATACTTCTTGAAATAATCTAGAGCTATGTAAGTGTTTTGTAGAACCAAATATCCACAATAATTGTTGGGTTTTTATAAAAGGTACAGAAATAAAATTTAAAGTTATAGCAAAAAATCTACAATTTTTTTTACAGCAAAAAATTTAAAGGTACAACCATTACTAATCGGACCCCAAACGAATCCCCTGAACGAATTTTGTATGTGTTTTATCTTTGATTTAGAAATTGTTGTAAACGAATAATAATCCTGAGATGTATCTTATTTCTTACAGCTTACCTTTTATTTTAATTTTATTGAAGTGTAATATTACATTTCCGTGAGATCTATAACATTATTTAAGAAGTAAATTTGCTTAGTTGTCAACTTCTCCATGATTTTAGGTTATTTTACTTATTTTCATGTTTTAATAATTTATTATATAATAAAAACGAATTTATGTTAATAATATTATATTTTTAGAAAATATGTTAATTCTTTTGTATTAGATTGTCATCTTAAAAAATATATTATTCAATTATTATTTTAGAAGTAAAAATTTGGTTAGTTGTCAACTTCTCCATGATTTTAGGTTATTTTGCTTATTTTCATATTTTAATAATTTATTATAAAATAAAATAAAAAGAATTTATGTTAATAATATTATATTTTTAGAAAATATGTTAATTCTTTTGTATTAGATTGTTATCTTAAAAATATATTTTTTAATTATAAAATTTAAGTGAGCTTGCTGATTAATTTGTAACTTTCTGTGATTTAGGTAATCTATACTATTATTTGTTAATGATTTTTTGCAAGAAAGCTCTCACGTTGAAAGTTAGAACGGTTAATATCGTTTATACCCTTAATGAATAATTAAAAAATTTAATATAATTGAACATAAATAAAACACGAATTTCAATGATTTTAGATTTATCTTTATCTAAAACTATTTTATATTGGGTTATAAAGTTTTTATTAACCTTGAAAAATAATTATATTAGTTAATATACTTGAAAAATAATTATATTACTTAATATATAATTAATTATAAATTAAAATCGAATTTCATTTATTTGATAATTATCCTTATTTTTTTATATTATGTGATAAAGTCTTTATCAACCTTGAAAAATAATTATATTAGTTAACATATAATTAATTCTAAATTAAAAAATGAATCTCATGAATTTGATAATTATCTTTATCTAAATTTTTTATATTGTCTGATAAAATCTTTATTAACGTTGAAAAAATAATTCTATTTTTTAATATATAGTTAATTATGAAAAATCAATTTGCAAAGGATTTATGTATAGATAATTTATATTGTGTTATCCAAAACATTATTAAACATATTTTTTTATACTTTTTTGTTATGTCTAAAAACGATATTAATTTATTACTAAATGTTTCAAGTTTATGAGTATTTTCAAATATAAGTTGTGTAGTGAAAATTATTTATATGATGATGAAAATTTTGATAAATAAAAAGAATTTGTTTAGTTTATTATTAAATATTTTGAGTCTATGAACAATAATTTATTATAATTTACATAACTTGATTATATATTTATTTATAGATATTAGTAAAATTATTAAGCCCGCAAGTGCGGGCAAAACACCTAGTTTCAAAATAAAAAACAAGTAATCAGTTTTGAAATTTTGAATCTCAGAAAAAAGGAAGATAATAATCTGATTTAATTATTCAAATCAGATATACAAAAGCCATATACGTTTTACAAGTGAGAAGGGATCCAATAATAAATCAAGAACCATTGATGAACACCAAACCATAATCAAAGGTGTAAAGAG
>CAKOAT010154045.1:44424-68897 GCA_932364175.1 Eruca vesicaria subsp. sativa
TATCTCTCTCTCTCTCTCTCTCTCTCTCTCTCTCTCTCTCTCTCTCTCTCTCTCTCTCTCTCTCTCTCTCTCTCTCTCTCTGGTGTGTGTGATCGAGTGGTGAAACGACAGAGGGAGACGCCGATTTGAACTTCTCTGTGAACGAAGCGGAGAGATGTCAGGTCTTGAGGATATCAAGAACGAGACTGTTGATCTTGTATGATTCCGTTTTCTTTCTTTCTTGCTTAATCGATTGTTTTGTGATTTAACATGCACACAAAGTGTTCGACGGTTTGCTTGACTGAGTATAGATTTGTTTCGGTACTTTTTTTTTTTTTGAGAATTAGTTTCGTTACTCTTTTGCATGATTGTTCTCGTTATGGTGTAAGATCTCTCTTTTGATGATTTCGTTGTCTGATGATAATCTTATTCTTGAATCGGGTACTAATATTTTTTTAAAAAAAATTGGGATTTTCTCGAAATGATTTTCCCCTTATTTTCTGATGATATTAATTTCTATTTTCATGAATCCTAATTTTTCGATATTTTATTTTTGTAATTAAAGATAAAAACTTGAGGATTTTTAGGGAAACAGACCATAAAAGATATGAACTTTATTCGAGAGTTGAAGGTTAAAAAAAACAACTTTATTCGAGTTTTAATGATATACTCTAAAAATTGAAAAAAAAAGTAGATCTCCGCAAAACTATACACATGTGAAGACATTAAAAAAAGGGATAAGAAAGAAAAACAGAGCGTGTTTTATGTGCTACGTCGCAATAAAGTCTTTCGAATATTAATTAAAAGGTTTATTTATTTCGCTTGTGAAAGACTCTTTATTTGTTTTTTATGTATACGTTTTCTGAAAACCAGCTTCTAATAATATTCTATCTTCCTCCCATAAAAATACAATTTTTATAATTTTGGAGTCTTAAATGATGTATCCTTTCCGTAGTACGATTGTTTTAGCTTCTTTGACTTTTAGTAAAACGATATTCAACGAACGCTACTTTGAATTGCCTCGTAAACTGTAGAAATCAATTTATGAGTTTTGTTGTCGGTGATTTGATGACTGAAATACCCTTAACCGGACCTTGGCCTTCACGCCGGAAAGTAGCCACCTTTCCTGGAGAGAATCACGGGTCGCGTGTGTTACACGTCTCTAAACACGTGCATTATTAGTATTAGTAGTCGGCGTGGTGGTGGTGGTCCCCTGCCTCCTCCACTGCCAGATTCTTTTTTAACCTTTCATTGTTGTCAGTAACTTGAGTCAACTCCACACTTTCCCGAGTCGCCGAGTTAAATTTGTTTGCTTTGACCTTTATACCCTTTTGTTTTGTTCGATGAGTTACTGATCCAAACTTGGTTGATTTCTCAGGAGAAAATTCCGATTGAGGAAGTTTTCCAGCAGCTAAAATGTACAAGGGAAGGGTTGACGACGCAGGAAGGGGAGGACAGGATTCAGATATTTGGCCCCAACAAGCTCGAAGAGAAGAAGGTTTGAGTTTGTTTTAAGCGTTGTTGTTTTCTGATATTAGATAGCTTTTGGTTTTGTGAGTTCCTAAGTCTTTTCATTGATAATGAACAGGAAAGCAAAATTCTCAAGTTTCTGGGGTTCATGTGGAATCCGCTTTCATGGGTTATGGAAGCTGCGGCTATTATGGCCATCGCTTTGGCCAATGGTGATGGCAGACCTCCGGATTGGCAAGATTTTGTTGGTATCATCTGTCTGCTTGTCATCAACTCCACAATCAGTTTCATTGAAGAAAACAATGCCGGAAATGCTGCAGCTGCTCTCATGGCTGGTCTTGCTCCTAAAACCAAGGTAATGTGTTGCAGAATGCTGTGACTTTACTATTGTACATGACGAGCTTAACCTGTTTGTTTGTGATATTTCTGTTTCTCAGGTCCTTAGGGATGGAAAATGGAGTGAACAAGAAGCTGCTATTCTTGTCCCAGGTGATATTGTTAGCATTAAGCTTGGAGACATTATCCCGGCCGATGCTCGTCTTCTTGAAGGTGATCCTTTAAAGGTTGATCAGTCTGCTCTAACTGGAGAGTCCCTTCCTGTGACCAAGCATCCCGGTCAAGAAGTTTTCTCTGGTTCAACTTGTAAACAAGGAGAAATCGAAGCTGTTGTTATAGCTACAGGAGTTCACACCTTCTTTGGTAAAGCTGCTCACCTTGTGGACAGCACTAACCAAGTTGGGCATTTCCAGAAAGTTCTCACATCCATTGGAAACTTCTGTATCTGTTCAATTGCTATTGGTATTGTGATTGAAATTATCGTCATGTACCCTATTCAAAGAAGGAAGTACAGAGATGGTATTGACAACCTGTTGGTCCTCTTGATCGGTGGTATCCCCATTGCTATGCCAACGGTCTTGTCCGTTACTATGGCTATCGGGTCTCACAGGTTGTCTCAGCAAGGTGCCATCACCAAACGTATGACTGCTATTGAAGAAATGGCAGGAATGGATGTCTTGTGCAGTGACAAAACGGGGACACTAACCCTCAATAAATTGAGTGTGGATAAGAACTTGGTTGAAGTTTTCTGCAAGGGCGTGGAGAAAGACCAAGTTCTATTATTTGCAGCCATGGCTTCTAGGATTGAGAACCAGGATGCCATTGATGCAGCTATGGTTGGAATGCTTGCGGATCCAAAAGAGGTATAACTCTTCTCGGTTTGAATTGTTTCTGTAGTTTAGTGAGCATTTGAGAAAACAATTTCTTATGTTTCACATGAATTTCTGTAGGCTCGAGCTGGAATCAGGGAGGTTCACTTCCTTCCATTCAACCCTGTGGACAAGAGAACGGCTTTGACTTACATCGATTCGGATGGTAACTGGCACAGAGTCAGCAAAGGTGCTCCTGAGCAGGTAATGAATCTTCAACTTTCCTTTGAAAATGTTAGTTTCTTCCTTCATTCGCATTACTAATTTGATTTTCCCACACAGATCCTCGACCTAGCCAATGCCAGGCCTGACCTTAGGAAGAAGGTTTTCGGTTGTATGGACAAGTACGCTGAGCGCGGTCTTAGGTCACTGGCAGTTGCTCGTCAGGTACTTATTTACCAGTAATCTTATGTTTTCAGACTTCTTTTGCCTTTTTTAGCATGGAAACTAATGTTCAGCTGTTTGTTCTTATTACTTTTTAGGTGGTCCCCGAGAAAACAAAAGAAAGTCCAGGGGGACCATGGGAATTTGTTGGCCTGTTGCCTCTTTTTGATCCTCCAAGACACGACAGTGCCGAAACCATTCGAAGGGCTTTGAATCTTGGTGTTAACGTTAAGATGATCACCGGTAACTATACTTAATTCATCATTTTCTATTTCTTGAAATCCATGGCTATTTAGATGTTCGCCCCTAACATGCGCTCTAACTACGTTGCTAGGTGACCAACTTGCTATTGGTAAGGAAACCGGTCGTAGACTTGGAATGGGAACCAATATGTATCCATCTGCGGCTCTTCTCGGTACTGACAAGGACTCGAACATTGCATCCATTCCTGTTGAGGAGTTGATCGAGAAGGCTGATGGGTTTGCTGGCGTCTTTCCAGGTTATAATTTGCTTTCGATCTTAAACCTCATCATATGTTCGTTGAAATAATCTTTTTTTATATATATATATATTGATCCAAGGTTATTATGTTTCTATTGCAGAACACAAATATGAGATTGTGAAAAAGCTGCAAGAGAGGAAACACATTGTTGGAATGACTGGTGATGGTGTCAACGATGCTCCTGCTTTGAAGAAAGCTGACATTGGTATAGCTGTGGCCGATGCAACAGATGCTGCTCGTGGTGCTTCAGATATTGTTCTCACCGAACCTGGACTGAGTGTTATCATCAGTGCAGTGCTCACTAGCAGGGCTATCTTCCAGAGAATGAAGAACTATACCGTGCGTATTCTCTTAGTTTGCATTCTTACATTACCTTATACACACTACTTGTGTTCCTTCCTAGAAACTAATAATCTCCTTTTTTCCTGCTTACGACAGATTTATGCAGTCTCAATTACCATCCGTATTGTGGTAAGTACACACCCCATATATCTATCTCTTGTGTAACATGATTTTTCTGTTTTCTTTTGTGTGCTGATCGTATTGCGTTACAAATTTTGCAGTTTGGTTTCATGCTTATTGCTCTGATATGGGAATTTGACTTCTCAGCTTTCATGGTTCTGATTATTGCCATCCTTAATGACGGTAAGCAAATGTCTTTACTTTACTATATGGCCTCCTAATACTTTATATGCAGTATCTTATGTACATGTTTCTATCTTTTAGGTACTATCATGACAATCTCAAAGGATAGAGTTAAGCCATCTCCCACACCTGATAGCTGGAAGCTCAGAGAAATTTTCGCCACTGGAATAGTGTTGGGAGGCTACCAAGCTGTTATGAGTGTGATTTTCTTCTGGGCTATTCACAAGACTGACTTTTTCTCGGTAATCATCATCATTTTTCTTTTTCTTTTTGGGTTAATGACACTTCAGGGACTATATATATTTATATTGCCTAGGAAAATTAAATTCACCTTTGATCTGCAGGACAAGTTTGGTGTGAGGTCAATCAGGGACAATAATGATGAGCTAATGGGTGCTGTGTACCTACAAGTTAGTATCATCAGTCAAGCGCTTATCTTCGTCACGAGGTCAAGGAGCTGGTCGTTTGTTGAACGTCCTGGGGCGCTTCTGATGATTGCATTCGTCATTGCACAACTTGTAAGAACATCAAATACTCATATTTTCAGGAAAGAAAGCCATTGAATGAATTCCTCTCACTCTTCTTCCCAAATGCAGGTTGCGACTTTGATTGCAGTGTATGCGGACTGGACATTTGCAAAGGTTAAGGGTATCGGTTGGGGATGGGCTGGCGTGATTTGGATTTACAGTATTGTAACATACTTCCCACAAGACCTTTTGAAGTTTGCCATTCGATACATCTTGAGTGGGAAGGCTTGGACCAGCATGTTTGACAACAGGGTACACTAAAAAAAAAATTCTCTCTGATCGCTGTTTGCATCCTGATCGGTAAAAATCTTATGCTAATTGCTTCTGCTGTTACTTTTAAATAGACTGCTTTCACGACCAAGAAAGATTACGGTATTGGAGAAAGAGAAGCTCAATGGGCACAAGCTCAGAGGACACTGCACGGTCTGCAGCCAAAAGAAGAGGTCAACATCTTCCCAGAGAAAGGAGGTTACAGAGAGCTGTCTGAGATCGCTGAGCAAGCCAAGAGAAGGGCCGAGATAGCTAGGTAAGTACTTTGATTAAATCGATCTCACAATGGAAGAAACTGGAGTTTACTTGATTCTGAAGTGAATACTTTTTGTTGTGACAGGCTTAGGGAGCTTCACACTCTGAAGGGACATGTGGAATCAGTTGCAAAGCTCAAGGGCTTGGACATTGATACAGCAGGACATCACTACACAGTGTAGTTGTAGTTGAACACAGACTGTACCAAAACCAACCAATCATGACTCCTCGTTTGTATTTTTTTCTTCTTCTTCACAAGTCTCTCTTTTTAAGATCGCAGTAGAGGGAAGAGTACTTCTGTGTATTGCCATAACTCTTCCAAATAACTATTTTCATTGTTAGTCATTGTTCTTAAACTTCTACTTCGAGCTTCGCAAAATTTGCCTTTGAAGAAACAAGGCTCTTGCCTTGGTGTTTTGGCACTTTGGCTACACCTTTTTTTAATGGCCTAATGTGAGCTTATTAACTATTATTACTGTCGCGTTTCTGATTTATGTTTCTTTTATATATTTAATCTTGATATCCTTATATTTGAACAATATTGTTTAATTTACTCCTAAATTAAAACACGATATATATATATATTTATTTATATTATAAACAATATTGTTTATATTATTGTTTTTTTTTAAATCATATATATTTTGCTTATGTACAAAGATAAAAGATGTCTATCATGTGAGATACATTGAGATTGTAGTGGGGTTTGGAAAAGTCAAGAATGACTTCAAGACACGTGCAAAGATATGGATGATGATTTCAAATCGTACCACTTGCTCTTTGTAATCCAATAATCCATTGTGTCATTATTCCTCGAATTTATTTCACTTTCTCTAAGCCTTGAATCATTTGTATTGAGAAGTTATGAGTAGCCTTTTTTTACTTGTGTGTGGTGCACTAAGGGTATTTTTTTTCCAAGTTGTTTTGTTGTAAGAAGTAATGAAAAAATCATCAGCAAGTGTATATATGATTATTATATAGTATATTGAAACAAAAATATTATATAATTCATAAATGAAAAGTAAGTTGAAAATCCCAATGTACTCAAAATACAACAATGCAAAGTGAGTCGGTGTTAAATAATCAATTTTATCTTTATTTTGTATACTCTAAAATATCAACTACAATAGTATTATTAAAACTTTCTTAAGAAAATGTAAAGAAGACAAAACAAAGGATTTGGGTTACACATGCTGTTTTTTGGATATATCACAAGTTCACAACCAGCCTCAATTTCACATCAACAATATGATCAGTGAACATATGATGACATGCACAAATAAATATAGTTGGGCATAAGCGAGCTTCTAAAATTCATATTTTTCCAAATTGAAACTTTCAATATGTCAAAAGGAAACATAAAACCCCACACTTTCGTTATAAGATTTTTTTTTTTGTCACCGTCATTTACGTTAGAAGATAAAAACATACTTGAGAAACAATCTTTTTAACGTCTGAATAATTATGATATTAAAATGAAAAATATTATATAGAAGATTTTACAGCCAACACTTTTATCACCCTATGAAAAACAACTTTAAGAAAAAGAAAAGTTTAGTTTTGAAGAAACATATGTAAGTTTTTGAAAATGTTATCCGTAATCATATTTTAGAGAAGAATTATATGTTCACTTTCTTGAGAGTTAAATAGCCAGTTTTCTTTGTTTAATGTGAAGGACAATGCATGTGAAACATTTCATTATACAATAATCAAGAAATATTATCTTGAACAAGTGATTTTAGAACAATCATCTGCAACTCAAGGCATACAATGTAGCTTCCGACCTCACTCAACATATCCTCCATATTCATCTCTTCTCCTCCTGGCAAAAGCTTTTGCAATTCCTTCAGTTTCTTCTTTATCTCTGCTCCTTCGTCTTTGCTGTCTTGTTTATGACTAGATCTTTCTAGAATCATGGACGAGTAACTAGGATCTTCATGAGGGGAAGATAATAGATTGTGTTGCAAGAAACGGCTCCACGCAAATTCTTGAGCAGACAAAGCCAAAGCCATGTCTACTTCATGTTTCACGGTTTGCTCGAAACTTTTGCTGTTGATTTGTGAAGAGCATTTGTTCATGTTGATCTTCTTAAGAGCTGGAACCAAGTGACTAGCGTATCTTCTCGCAAAGACTGCCTTCAAGTTCTTCTTTTCTTTGAGAGAAGAAACTCGTTTTCTTTTGGTTATAATTTGCCTCTCCATATGATAATTTGTTTGCTTCGTAAGAAGTCGACAAAATAAATACTTATATTTATAGCAAAACTCAGAATATGGAGAGAGCAAGAGAGAGGGAGAGATCCTACGATTGTTTATAATGATATGTTTTGATGTTGTGGAGTAATGTCTATATATATAGCCTTATAGGTAAAGCTCATGTGATGTTCAACAAAATCTCACTTTATGAAGTTAATTCTTTGGATATAATGACTTAATAAGTTTAAGAATTTGACTACTATTTAAATATATAAAAGAAAATTTCAATATGATTGAGTTTATGTCGGCAAGTACTCTCTAGTTACGAGTTCTATTCTCTTATGATTTGTGAAACTATGAGTTAAATTATGTTATGAATTAGACGACCCCTTTTTTCTTTAGACACTATTTGTTCTTTAGACACTATTTGTACAACTTATAACAGAAAATATTATCAATAAGGTTAATAACCAAATTTGGACACAATATGTAAAGATATTTTAGTATAATTTTTTGCCATTTTTAAGTATTAAGAAAATTTTTTAAGCAGTTCAAGGATGATATTAATTGAACATAAGATTACAATTGTATTTACTTAAAAGAAGGTAATTAGGTTAGACTAACACAGACAATAATCGGTATAGCATCTTAGAAATGAATTGAGAGATGATTCAGTTAGAGGGAGAAAATTAAGGAGAAAGTAAATAATGGGTGAAGGAAGAAAAACACACACATGGAGTCACATGGAAGAGCTCTAATTTTGCATGCATCATACCTACCCTAAAAGAGAGGTGGCTTGAGTTCCATCTTTACCATGTGACTCCATTGCCAGAATATGAAGACATCAACACTCAAAACCCCACCTCCTATTAATACATTCACATGTCCCCCTCTCTCTCTTTCTGTACACACACACATCCACACATATTTGTATAGTTGTATGCTGTCTGAGTCTTTGAATGTAAACATGTGTGCATGTGTTTGTGTGTCCTTGATTTTACCCATTTGTTCTCTCTTTGTTCCTTACCTCTAGTTTAATTACTCCCCTTCGATAATTCTCTTTAGCATGTACTTGTGAGGAGGACCTTAGAATTATCAGTTTGATCACTACCCACATTTTTTCATTTTCTTGCAATTTAAAACCAAGAGAGATAAATTAACTTAGTTAATATCACTGTTGTTATTGATACAAATTAAACCGCTTATGTTGATAGATACAATTTTTTGGTAATACATATAATTCATTAGCTTCTGGGGAGAGGAAAGCCCTCATAGAATTGAGTACGTTAGGGTTAAGCATATTTCGCAATTTACTAGTTTTGGATATGTTGACAGTCAATACTCAATACCTAGATTTCTGGGAACATGTGTAACTCTCTCCGTACATACTTCTAAACGAACATATAATTAAGAGCATTCAAATATGATTTGTAACCAATATATAGGATATAATATAAATTTAAAACTATTTTGTCGTTTTGAATGATGAGAAATCGATCAACGCTGTCAGAAAATCTGTACAAAGCCCGTGATAGTAAATGGCATGTTATGATTTGCTGATTTTATACTCTTTCATATTACTGAATGTATATTGTGATTAAACAAAATTGGAAAAAGGGGACCCAAGATATGGTTTTGGATTGAAGAGGAGCATGTGGATTGAAATAAGTGCATTGTTTGTATTCTTTAATTTGGATGCATTTCCGCTAATGCCACCACGAACTTTACCACTTTGATTCCTAAAGCATTCATTATTTCCACTGTATAATATATCGTTCATAATTTGTAAGAACATATGGTTTTGAAGTATATAATTTTTTTGAAAAATCATGATAAATTTGTGGATTTGTTGATAACTTGTTCTGCTGGGGTATAATTGTATAAAGTATACCCCGGCCTTTTTGTAGTTTTTAATCACAAAACATGTAGGAAAATGTTAATTCAATTTGTTGTACCGCTTAAATTTACAACTTGAAAGTAGTTTCTGAAAACTTATCCTGTTCTAACCATTAGAAACTCCATCTTATTGTAGAGTACCAGTTGGAGCTGTTACCAAAAAAAAAAAAAAAAAAGAAAAGTACCAGTTGGAGCTTGTAGTTGTTATAACCACAAGCTAGCCGTAAAAATGCTAGAGGTCGTAAAGATAACTTTGATCTTACAATGGGGTTGATTAAAGCTTAATTAGCTAGTTGTATAATTCTTATCACCTTCTCTTTGTGTAAGTATTATATTCTTTCTAAAGACCAATAAGGAGAGTAGATTGGCGCTCAAAGAGATCGTGAAACGATATGAATTCGAAGGCTCAGACCTCAGATCAGATGATTAATGCCGAGAAATCCTCCATTATCCTCTCCAAAAAAGCTACGGGCTCTTTGTAAGAAGCTGTGAAATATGATTTGAAAATTCAAAACGGAGGAGGGGGGGAGGGGTGTAGAGGTGTGAACAATCATAAACCTCCTTCCAGTGAAAATGAAGACTTATCGTGCTTTATTGATGCTGCTTGGAATACTACTACACGTAATTTAGGGACTGAAGAGACGATCTAGATATGTACCTATCTGGTTTCAGGCATCAAGAAACTTTGTTATTTCGGTTTTAGTGGCGGGGTTGTTAGCTATGCGCAAGGCAATTTTGGATGCTTTTGTGGCTAATGCCCACTCTCTACTGATTTTCTCTGATTCGCAGGTGTTAGTTAGGATGCTGCAAGCTAAGGGCTCAAGTAAGGAGATTAGCGGCATTCTTATTGATATTGAAGCTTGCTTTTTCTATCTTATTCATAGATCATATAATTTTGAGGTTGCTTCTGTGGCAAAATCAGCTCTCTTCTTTATCAACTCATCCTCCCTTGCTGAGGAGTTAACTTGTTGTCTTTCTTAATTTCAATGAATTGTAGTTTGACCAAAAAAAAAATGTTCCTAGTTGCATAAACAAAACCCATTTATAACCATAAGTATAGGATGCTTTTAAAAGGCTAATCCTCGTGCTCAAAGTATTTGGAAAAATGATAGGTACATATATTTAAAATACATAATGTATAAAAAAAGAGAAATGGCTAAACAAAGAAGGTTTCAGAGTGCTTGCCGTGGTTCGTTGTGATCGTGTGTTAAGAAGAAAGCATTTTTACGGAAAAATATTCATTGTGAAATTATCAATAAATTTTTTTTTTGAACAATTTTATTGATAATTACACAATGAAATTATCAATAAAGTTAATCATCAATATCGCATATGTTACAAATAGTTTATCATCATTTGTAACATAGATTATATAAAAGAATATATTTATCCATTTCTAAACTTAAGTTTCACCATTGTTTTTTCTTCTTTAATTAACTTAAACATATGGAAGCAATACCGCTCAAAATTCATTGCCGATATACTAAACTACACCCACCAATCATGATTCTCCCTAATCTGAAATTAGACACGTTCCCCCAAAATTGTAGTTTGCCTAAATTCTCTCATTGCCTCTACCCTCAAATAGCCAAAAAATCACTGGTCAAATATGTAGTTAGTTTATATCTATATATATATTTGTGTAAATCAAATCAACATCCTCATCAAATCTCACAACAACAAGAACAACGACAACAAAATGTCTACAAAATCAATCATTTTACCTTTTCTTCTCCTAATCATACTTGTCTCCACTTCTCAAGCAAGTCGTCAGCTCTGGGAAGGACTGAACAATCATTTGGGATCCAAATCCGGGCTTAATGGAATTCCTGGGTTTCATGGGAAAGTAAATTGGATGAATCCAACACATACATGCACAATGCAAGGACCTTGTCAGGGTAAGAAGCTCACGTGTCCCGCAGAGTGCTACAAATCATCCAACGTTAACAAGGAAGGTTATCAAAGCAAGAGCAAGAGCGGAGGATGTTCATTTGACTGTACTAAAAAGTGTATCGCCTCTTGTTAATTTGGACATAATATATATATATATATATATATATATATGTTCTTATGTTATATTATCTTATTGTCTATATACAGTATGTTGTTTCAAAAAAAAAGAAGAGAGTCTATATACAGTATGTTAAAACGGTAACTGTATTAACTGGAGAGTTTGTTTCTCTTTTGTATAGATACATTTTGATTAGTAGTGTTATATGATTCTATGTACATAATATGTTTACGACTGAAATAATATTTTTGCGTTTATTAAGTCTTATCTGTAGCTTGATTGAAAAGTAAAAAGGTAAACAAGGTAATTTAACACTTTTTAACACTTTGATTTAGAGGATTTACATTACATAATTTAGTCTACATATATCTAAAGATGAGCAAGACAGTAAGTTATCACATGGCTCTTTTACTTTGGATGATAAAAATATTCATCTATGCCACTAATAAGTCAAATTATTAATATTTTGGTTCCGTGCATGTTTTTTTTTTTTTTTTTATCTTTTGGAATTATACATTATTCTTTTTTTTTTTTACAACGAAAGGCTGATCTATTACTCAAGCTTGAGTTGGTCTGGTAATCCAGATCGGAATAGAACAACCAACAAACAAAAGATCACGATAGAAGGATCTGACAGTCTTAGCTAGGTGATCAGATACCGCATTTTGAGATCTAGGAACATAAGAGATTTTAAAATCTGGGAAACAAATCCTTAACGTCGAAATCCTCTCCAGTTCCGTCGAAAAGCTTGGCCATCCCTGAGGATTCATGAGCATTGCTACCAATTCTTTGCAGTCCGTCCCAAAGCTCTGACATGGCGAATGTTGAAGCATGTTCTCCATTGCCCACCGCAGCACTTCCAGCTCCGAATGCAAAGCCGACTCCACTCTACTCATAT
Organism: Eruca vesicaria subsp. sativa; assembly: GCA_932364175.1. Classification (NCBI taxonomy): domain Eukaryota; kingdom Viridiplantae; phylum Streptophyta; class Magnoliopsida; order Brassicales; family Brassicaceae; genus Eruca; species Eruca vesicaria. The sequence goes on from CAKOAT010154045.1 coordinate 56,659, forward strand.
TGCGCATCCCCATCAACTGGCTATTCCCCTTACTATCCTTCCAATCCCAACCACAACCAGAGAACTGATCCATAGAGGTCCAAGAACCATCTATCATACATATATCTCGTAGGCTTATGGCCTGACAGTCATTATCCCCGTTCTCATGTGTACTCACAGCTTCTTTCTCATTAGCTTGGAACCAGGCAAGACACTCACTCTCAGCATAACGAGCCAGTTCCAGAGGGTCTCTATCTATTACCCTAAATAGCTTATCATTCCGAGCCTTCCAAATATACCATATTATCCAAGGATAAGGATCCTTGTCTAGATCTGGCCCACAAATGATCTTCTTCCGCCAAAAGAGGTAGTCCATATTCGAATATGTGCTCGAATTATACATTATTCTTTATATAGGTGCATTTCCGGAAAAATATATCCATATATATATATACAAAAAATATTAACTGTAACTTACAAATGAAATAAATTATTTTTTTTTAAATCACTAAATTATTTTAAATGGTAAAATAAATATATGATTTGCAACTTGCAAGTAATGTGAATATAAGATCTAAGATTATTGTATCTTAATAACTGTAAATAATAAATAAAAATGTTACATATTGGCTTACAAAACTCAACTACACTTTCAATACTGATATGAAATTAAAATATATATACTTTAAGAAGCCATCGAGAGACAGACACAATATAAGATAAATCTACAAGAAATAATGAAGAAAAAATTAATTTGGAAGACTTTTTTTTGGCAACTTAATTTTATTAATAGATAGTTAGAAATGATACAAATACATATATAATACAATAACTACATAGTGATAAATATAATAATGAAAATGAGCAGGGGGAACTATAGATTATATGAAGGAAACTGTAAAAACAATTTTCCTTCTGAAGTTTTCTTGCGAGCTTGAAATCTTCGTCACATCATAAATACCAAATTCTCTTGTTGTATTACATTGACCTTATTCCACATGAGAACTATAGATATACACCGGTTTAGAATTCAGTCTATTGATTCAACCATGAAAATAAAATATGGAATAGTCAACTTTCAACGATTGTAAGGATATCACCATACAACAAAGAGAAACCATTTTCTCTTCCATATTGTCGTTTTTTTCCATGGTGTATTCCATGGTTTCAACGATAGTTCAAACTGTACCATATATTTTGTATCGAAATATACATTCTAAAAGATTTTTCATCTATTTCTAAAGTTGATCTTCTACTTCTGGTCTCATCATGTAATTTCTTCAACCAGTCTAGTAATTCTTCTGGATCCCGAATTCTTCAACCAATGCACCATTTACATCTATGAAGAAATGGTGTTGCATTCAAAAATTGACAATATCTTTTCAAACTTACATCGCAATAGACATTTTCTACCATGGAGATGAAGAATATTGGAGTAGAACCGCCGTAAAACTGTCCCACACCAACACCATAATTGGATTCCAATAACCCGTTTTGTACAGAACAATGATGCACTTAACTTGCAATTGATGATGTTTGAACTGGTTCAAGATCGTTAATACCTAGAATTTAATTGATGACCATCACCGGCAAATCAATGCGGTTCATACCTTTGGTTATAAGAAAGAGAGGAAAAAGAACACTATACATGTGTCTTTAGATAAGAGCCAAACCCATGACCAATATCAACATCAAACTCATCGTGAAGATGTTAAAGCGTAGAATTATCACCGGAAGACACTATTATTGCCTTGATCAGAGCAAGACGCCACCACCTTAATTAAAAAAAATAATAATTTGAGAGATTATACAAAACAAATAAATTAAAAATAGGCAACGCCATTATAAAAATATAACACAATCTTGTTAAAAATCACAACAATTGTATTAAAAGTCACCGAGGCTGGTCTTTTACAACAAACAAATGAAAGAGAAATGAGTAATAAGAATATATAAAAAGTATCAAAATAACGATCCATACATAATATTTTAATTAAATCTTTCAAACTAAAAACAAATTAAAAAAGGGAAAATTTCATTTTTACACTTTCTTTGGTACCACTATTCAACATTACCATCAATCAAAGGATATTTTCAAAAATACCTAATTCATTAATGTTTAAAAGACTAAAATAACCTTTCCTTATCTTCAATCCATTAACACCTCTTCTCAGATCCATATTCTCTCGCGGAGATGCGCTGTAGCCGTATTCATGTGCTTCACCGTGTCTGTCTTTAACGAGTTCGTCGTCTTCTTCATTCGGTTTTGTCTTCATCAAACCTGTCATTGATGTATTAATGAGCTTCACCGTGTCTGTATTTAACGAGCTTGTCGTCTTCTTCAACAAGCTCCGGCTTCATCTTCATTGAGCCTCGCCGTCGCTGTATTCATCATTTTTACTCTGTTTGTCTTTACGAGTTTGTGTCTTACTATCAATCGCTCTTTCTACAATGAATTATGGAAGTAAGGATTTTCAAATTAGCTTCTCTCTTTCTCTTCCAAATATGTTGATTTAGGTTTTTTTTTGCTGATTAGTGACAGTGCTGTCTGTCTTTGTTCCTTACACTTTCCGGAGAAGTTTCCAGTGAGTCAGTTATTTCAATGAAGTTAAGTTTGTTCTTCGAGAGGCGACAGAATGAGAGTCATATCGAGAGTGATTGAGTCATATAAATCTGTAAAGGTTGAATCAGTTTTGTTTAAGATTCATATTTTGTTTACATTCATAGTTTTTGGGTGTTTTCAATTTCAGTCTCTGCAAATGTACAAGCTTGAAAACCAAGTACGCTGAAAAGAATATTCACAAAAAATGATGACTTTGGATGATGTACAGGTAAAGATACTATGGAGAATTAACTTATTTTGGTTTCAAAGCACTAGTTTCTTAGTTTTTTTTTTTTAATTTACAGGTGCTTAACTTTGTTTCATTTACTTGGTCCACTGTGTCTTCAAAATTTTACTTGTCGCCAAGTAGTCTGCCTCTCATGATCTCTTCCTAGAAAGGCCATTGCTTGGTATGTTAACTGTTCATGTTTTTTTTTTTTTGTGGGTTTTATATCTTTCGGTTTTGATTTGTGTTTTATCTGTTGTCAAGTCTCTTGGGGTAAGAAAGTGCTATTGGTTGGTGGAAAAACAGATCCCAGCAGTGATAGAGTTTCAGGTTTCACATTGCTATTTTTTTAGATTCTAAAGTCAAGATTTTATACTTTACACTCTGCTTAAGACGGTGTTGTATGTTTGTATATATTACTTGCAGTTTGGTCATTTGATACTGAATCCGAATGCTGGTCGCTAATGGATGCAAAGGGAGACATACTGGTAAATTTTCTAAGTCCTCTCAATATTATTTACAAGTTATTGGCTCGAAGAAACAAGTTTTACTCGTTTAAGTAATTGAAGGTCAGCCGCAATGGTCACACAGTGGTGAGGGCTAGCTCGGTACTGATCCTTTTCGGCGGTGAAAATTCTAAGAAGAGAAAACTAAACGTTCTTCATATGTTTTATCTCAAATCATCTACATGGCTCCCTTTTAACTGCATGTGAGTTGTTTTTTTTCTCCTTCTTCTAATGTCAGTTCACATGAAACTCTTGTGATTTCTTGAAACATTTTTTTGATTAATAACCAGGGGAACACGACCGTGTGCAAGATCAAATCATGTAGCTACACTATTTGTTAACAAGATTCTGTTTGTGTTTGGAGGTTTTTTTTTTTTGTCAACTGCATATCTTATAAAATAATAAAACTGGCCTACGGCCTAAAAGGTTTAAAAGTTTAGCCCACTTGGGCGATAAAGCCCTTTAAGGTAATTTTTGCCAAACAGTCGGCCTGCAAGTTTTTAGAACGAGGAAGAAAGACAAAAGCGATATCGACGAAAACAATGGAGATTTGGCGGATATCTTGGAGGATTCCGTAGATCTCTTTGATCTGTGCGTCGGTGTTGATAGCTCTGATGAGCGTTTGGTTGTCAGAGAGGATTTTGATCTTTGGGAGACCAAGATTCGCTGCTGCGATGATTCCGAGTTGGAGTGCTAAAGCTTCTGCGACCAGTGGTGAGTTGATGAAGTCCTGTGGTGCCGATCCCTGCTTACTGATGGTATTTTTAGAATCTGAGATGATCCACGCTAGGCCCGATTTGTTAGAGGTCTTATCCCAAGCCGCATCCGATTTGGATGTAGGGATCTCTGTGGCGGCGTGCTGAGATGGTCCATTCAAAGTACATCCAGGTACATTCAGTGAAGATCTTGAGCCTCCTTGCGCAAAACACCATTCTCGTGCTAACTTTAGCCCTTTTGTAGCCACATCCTTCTGTGGGATTAGACGATTTTCGAATAGTAATGTGTTCCTTGCTGTCCAAAGCGCCCAGCAAATCCATGGGAGGATTGCTCCTGAGATTCCAGTGGGGGGTAGACAGGTAAACTTTCGAAAAGCCCGTGTTATCTCTTTGAAATCCGTAGTCGTAGGGAAGGAGATTCTGTTAAGTAGTGGTATTCTGTCCCACACCTCTTTAGCAAACGGACACTCAAAGAAAATGTGCATTGCTGATTCCTTTTCATTACACCTCACGCATTGTGTTTGATTATGGAGTCCTCTGTTTTGCAGATTTTCACCAAGGGGTAGAGCGCTTTGGATAATGGACCATAAGAAGACTTTCATCTTTGGGGAGCAAGTAATGGACCATACGTCACGGATCCAATCAAATGTGTCTGTGGTCTTCTCCGTTTTCTTTTGACCTGCCATTGAGGCTATTGCATAGCCTGATTTGGTAGTGTAGATTCCTGATGTTGTTGGTGTCCAAATGAATCTATCTTCTGCTCCTCTATTGCTGGGATGGATACAGAGAATTTGCTCCGCCAAAAGGGGAAGTATCTCGTGAACTCTTTTCGTATTCCATTGCATTTCATCAGTTAACAGATCCGATACTTTTAGGTCTAGTTGGGCTTCTGGGATAGGTCCTAACGGTTTTAGGGGTTCCGTTAGAGATATCCAGGGATCTTGCCAAACTTTTGTTGTTATCCCATTGCCTATAGCTTTTCCGATGCACTCTTTGAGTAGATTTAGGCCATGTATAATGCTTCGCCATCCATGTGAACAAGCTGATGATGCTTCCGCTTTCATAAATGCTTGTTTGTGACAATACTTTCCTAACAGAATTCTTGCTAGTAGACATTCTGGCTTCGTTAGGATTCTCCATGCTTGCTTCGCCAGTAGGGCTTGATTGAATAGTTGAATATCTCTGAAACCTAGACCTCCTCCTGCTTTTGGTTTTGACATTTTATCCCAACTAACCCAACACATTTTCTTTTTGTCAGCGGAATCATCCCACCAGAAACGCGTTAGTACTGATTGTATACGCTTACAAAGGCTGGCTGGGAGCTCGAACACGGACATGGAGTATGTTGGAATAGCTGTCAAGACAGATTTGAGCATAGTAAGTTTACCCGCTTTTGAAAGGAATCTCGTTGATCTGGTTGAAGCACGTTGTCTGATCTTGTCCACTAGAGACGTGAAGAGATCACGTTTTTTCCTGCCAAAGTGTTCAGGGAGTCCGAGGTATTTCCCTGAGCCACCTTCTTTTGATATGCCTAGTAGGTTTTTGACTAGAACTTTTTTCTCTTCTGGTGTTTTTGTGGAGAAAGTAACAGAAGATTTATCCTTGTTTATCCTCTGACCAGATGCTTGTTCGTATTGCAGGAGAATATTCGTCAGTGAGATGCAGTTTTCCTTAGTGGCTTGACAAAAGAACATTGTATCATCTGCAAAAAGCAGATGATTTACCTCTGGAGCGTTTCTGGCCACCTTAATACCGCGTAAGGTTCCTTTTTCACTTGCCTTAGTACATAATCCTGATAGGACCTCTCCGCATAAGATGAATAGATATGGGGATAGCGGGTCTCCCTGTCTTATACCCCTCTGTGGCCTGACTGATCCTTTAGCCGTGTCGTTTATAAGATAGGAATATGAGACCGTTGAAATGCATTGCATTATCTAGTTTACCCAAATCTCATGAAAACCCATACGTAGCATCACTTGTTCTAGGAAGTTCCACTCAACCCTATCGTATGCCTTGGACATGTCTGTTTTAACAGCCATGGAACATCTTACTTGAGCTTGCGATGTCTTCAAATAGTGTAGTACTTCATGTGTTATGAGTACGTTGTCTGAGATAGCCCTTCCTGCTGTGAAAGCTGACTGGTTTTCTGAAATGACCCCTTCTAGCACCGGTTTAAGTCTCAAAGCTAACATTTTAGAGATGATTTTAAAAAACACATTGCACAGTGCTATTGGTCTGTAATCCCCTACTGTTTTGGCCCCTGTGTGTTTTGGAATTAACCTCACATGTGTTTCATTTTGCGAGGACCGGAGTACTCCTGTGCAAAAGAAGCTTTGGATCTCTTGGGTCACTGCTGGACCCACCACCTCCCAGTTTGCTTGAAAGAAACTAGCTGAAAAACCAACGGGACCCGGGGCTTTATCTGGATGGATTGCGAAAGTGGCTTCTTTAACTTCCGCTGCTGATGAACTTCTTATAAGCAGCTCATTTATTTCCGGTGTTATGCAGGGTTTAATGGCTTCGTTGACTGTGTTGGACCCATTATGGCCCGAAGTTTTGAAGAGGTTGTTGTAGAAGTTACAGATCACTGAGATTATTTTATCCTCTTCGTAATGTGCCAGACCCTCATCATCTTCCAAGACAGTAAGTCTATTTCTTGCTTGTCTTGCCTTTGTTGACGCATGGAAATAGGAAGTATTAGAGTCTCCAAGAGTTAACCACAGCTGTCTACTCCTTTGTTTCCAGAATTCTTCTTCCTTCTTATAGTTTTGGAGTAAGCTCATGTTCAGTTGATAGATTTGTTCCTCTTTGACTTCAGGATCCATCATCGCCTCATCTAGTTGCTCTTTTAATTTCTCCAATGTTTGTCTGCTATTCTCATAAAATTCTTTGCTCCATTTACAGATTGCACGGCGGCAAAGGGAGAGTCTCTCCTCTACATGTAGATGCGGCACACTGTTCCAGGTATCCTTGATGATTTGTGTGACCTCCTGGTTATCTTTAAGGCGTCTGTCAAACCTGAAGATTTTATTTCCTTTCCTCCGAGTTGTGTCCAGGAACGTTAAGAGAGGACGATGATCCGAGCCTTCGTACTTAAGATAGTGGCTTCTGCAGGAAGGATATAAATCAGCCCATCCACTATTACACATTGCACGGTCCAATCTGCAAAGGACGACATGTGAGTTTCTAACTCCTCTTCAGGAATAGAAATTTCCTTGGTGCTTGATGTCAAAGAGATCGTTTTGTGACAGGAAAGTTCGAAAGGCACAAAACGTCCCTTCAGGTCTTACGATTCCTTCACTCTTCTCTCCATTGTCAATGATTTCGTTGAAATCACCCGTCAGGAACCAAGGGCTCTCCCCGCTTGTGTGAAGGTTTGTAATTTGGTTCCACACCGGGAATCTTTTTGTATGATCCGGTTCGCCGTATACGAAGGTACTTTGAAAAGACTTCCCTTTATGTGTTATCTCTGTATCAATAAAGTTGTTTGAAGACGTGGTGATCGAAATTTCGATGTATTTTTTCCATATTAGGAGTAAACCCCCTCCTCCAGGGCTATGGGGGGAACTTCAAAATGATTCTCCAAGTTCAGCCAGTCGAGAGATTTAGCAATGACATCCATGTTGTTTTTTGTTTCCATGAGGAAGATGATGTCCGGTGAATCCTTCTTGTGGAACTCCCGGAGTCGCTGAACTGTTATGGGATTCCCCAGCCCACAACAGTTCCAGCTGAGAACAACTAAGGAATCGGACCTAGAGGAAACCGAAAATCCTGTTTCCTCTTGTTTGTTGCAGGGATAAGTTGGATAGGTGGGTTCCTTTGGGCCTTGCGATATTCTTTTCCTTGCTGAGTACCTCTTGAGGTTGATATCGTAGGATTTCTAAAGGTGCCATCTCCCAGTGTTGCTGCTTCTTGAGAAGGTAAGACTACGTTCTTGTACCCTTTTGAGGTTTCCGCTACTACTGCTGGTGATCTTTGTATTTGGGAAATTTTTCTCTTTTTTGAACTTGTTCCTTTAAGCACGTTAGGGCTGGATCTTACTGGTCTTCTTTTTGTTGTTTTTGTAGTTCTTCTTCTGACCCTATTTTGGAATTCCTGGAGTGTTTCCTCAACTAGAGGTGTATCATTCTCCCTTTGTATATTTTCCTGTGGGTACTCTCCTTCCTCTTGTGGACTGATGATAATCGACTTGAGTTTTGCAGGAATGCTCTCCTCTGGTTGATCCTTATCTTGTGGTACAGTGTCTTGCTCGTCACGTCTTTCAATCCGATTGTCTTGGTACTTTTCGCCTTGACGTGGAGGTGGCGTGTTGGGGTTGCTGTCTCTCGAGTTATCAGGAGATTGTTCGTTTGCTTTGGGTGAGTGTACCTCCAGAGATTTCTTACTGTCTTTGTTGAGCCATAGGTTGGGGCATTCAGTACTACTTACTGCTTGCATTGCTAGCTCAAAATCCATTCCTGGAGGGCTTTCTTGTTGGATGCCACGCTCCCATGGAGATAGGGATCTTCTGTGTTCCCCATTTGTAGCCATTATTGCATTTACTACACTGTCAGTTTGTCCTTCCGCTTCTCCCACTAAGACTCTTTGACGTCTTGCTACCGCTTCTATCGGGTCAGAAGTACTCAGGTATTAGAGTGTAGCATTCTGTACTTCCTGGAAAATTTTATCCCTTGTACTTGAATTGTCTAGTTGAGGGCTCTGATAATTGGACTTCTCTTTATCAGGTGCGATACCGTTGGCTCTCATGATGTATGACGCAGTTTCCTCTGTTTGATCGTTGGTATCGGTAGCCAGGACCCTTTGTCTCCTAGCCGCTGCTTCGGTAGGATCTGGGTGGTTTACATACCGTAGCGTTGCTTCATCCAAGTCCTTTCTTATTTCATCTTCGGTTTGATACCGCGTTGGGTTCTGCTGAGAAAGATCGTTCTGCGACTGGTGTGGATTTTTAACTCTCCACTCCCTAGTCTCCCTTTGAGGGAATAGCGGTCGATTTATTCCATTTCTCGCGTCTCTTGTTTCTCTTGTTCTGGTAAACGATGGAGATTTGTAACCTGTCTCATTTGTTTCTTGTTCAGCCGGAATTTTCCTCCAGGTTACGTTATCAGATTTTCCTGGTCTTGTCTCGGTTGGTGGGGGTGGTGGGACTCTTGTCTGCTTAGTAGAGACTCGATTTCCAAAAGGATTGCCGTATCTGTCGAGTCTCTCTTGGTATCTCTCTTGACCTCCCTTATATCCTGAGTCTGCTTTGTCACTCATGGGTTTGTCTAATGTTTTTCTGGAGTTATTGAGAATAGGAGTGTGTAGTCTCCTGTCTTGTTCTGAGATTTTGCGGTGGTAGTATGGTTTATACTCCAACTCTGGATCTTTTCCTGTGGTTGCAGTTGCTTCGAGCTTGCTTTCTTCCAGTTGAGGGCAGTCTTTCTTCAGATGCGACAGAGAGTTGCAAATATCACAGTGATTTTCCAGTCTTTCATACTCCAGGTGAATGAGACTCTCCTCCCCTGTGTCGAATTCTACTATCGACTTTTTAGTTAGCGGTTGTAAGCCATCGATTAAGACTTTGACTCTTGCGGTTTTCTTTGCCAGTTCATGGTCCAGGAGTGTTCCTAAAGCCTTTCCTATGTAGCAGACCATATCATCCATCCAAAAGTGAAGAGGGAGACCCTTAATACGGATCCAGAACGGGATCTGGGAGGGGAAAGTCGGAGAAATAATCGGTTCCCACCTTTGTAAGATGACCATCCAATAGTTATACTGGTACGGTCTATTGTCAAGCACTCTCTGGAGATCTTCTTCTCTGTCGAACCTAAATTGGAAGCAGCCGTTTCCATGGCCAGATCCGGTAGCTCGGCCTTGGATGTGCCATTTGCGAGGTAGTGCAGGTATGAGCGCATAGATCCTTTGCTCCTTTGGGTTGGTGACTCTACCGATGAGTGTTAACGCATTATCTTTGATTAGGGCTGAGTTATCCACATTAGGGGCTTTGATGCGCTTGATGAGTGGATCATCTCTTGCTTGGATATGACCCTTTCCCTTTTCCTCCTTTGTAAAGCGGTGTGCCATGGCTTAGGTGATATGTTTGTAGGATGTGAAAGAGATGGAGGTTGTTGCTTGGAAGAAAACGGGAGAAAGCCTTTGATTCCGAGAAAACGCTTGCAAGATCTGGTGAAGATTTTTGGTTGGATTTTGGAGTTTGAAAAATTTCCGTGGAGGATGTTTCTTCTGGAAAAAGAATAGGGCTTCCCAGCTGGTGCTTAGAAAAACCCCGCGGTTTCTTTCCACTCTTGGTAGCTTCTTGATGTGTCGTTTTCAGGTAAATTGACCGTTGGGGTTTGAGCTATGCTGTCTTGGGAATCGTGTCTGGGAGAGTCCTTTCTCACCGAGACATCTCCTTTTTCACGGTTTTCTGTTTTAGATTTCGTTATTAAGTTTGTGTTTGGAGGTTCGGGCAAGAATAAAACATTTAATGACCTTATACTCACTCGACTTTGAAACCATAATGCTTTTCACCGGCACCATTATTACTAGATAGAGTATTATTATTTTTCTTGACAATTATTATTTGTTATCTTGTCATCATCAAGTTCGTATATCATTAGCAAAATTTTATAAATCTGTATTAGGGTTACAAGAGTATAAATTAGTTACAAGTGTTTATAAATCATTTATAAGGCTTTATAAAATTTATAAGGGTTTATAAAACAATAAAATGATCAAACCTTATGCAAATAATTTATAAGTCATTAGAAGACAACACGTTGACGATTATGAAACTTTTATGCACGAGTTATACTGAATAAGTTAATAAGTTAAATATTTTCATATAAATATCATATAAAGTCTTATAAAACTGATTTAATTTATAAAATCATCTAAAACCTTTGCAAACTTTATAATACATTATAATTATAATTATATAAAATTTAAAATCTTGAAGAGTTTACAAATACCCTAGGTGAAGTTTTATAAGAATTTATAAATATTTTATAGGGGATTATAACATTATTTATATGAACTTATAAATATAAACTTAGAGAAATTTTTCAACGTTTTTTTTTAAATCGACTTAATAAAATTGTTATAAGGACTAAAAAATAATTTATAAGACCTTATAAAATCCAGAAAACTTATACAATATTATAGAACGTTGACAAATTTAATGAAATAGATTTAGAAACTCTTATAAGAGTATATATAAAATCATTTAATAATCCTTTATAAAGGATTATATTGTTATAATCCCCTATAAAATTATTTTATAATGATTTATAAACTATTTATAAGCTTTAAAAGTCCTTTATAAGTGTTTATAAATAATTTATAAGGGTATAACACATTAATAAGGTATCTACATTTATAAGAGTTAAATCTATTGGTCTACGAGGAATCTTCTCTACTATTTCAAAACCCCTGAGAAAAGTTGGAAAATTGATGAACAAGGCTTGACTCCCGTTTAAGAAAATACCATGTTATTTTTCTAGTTGATAACCTCGATAACATTTTCTCTTAAAAACTTCATGAGCAGGCATTAAGTGAGGCTTCCCAAACTCAAGAAATTCAAGATTTGTCAGAGAGTGTGAAAGTTTGGCTCAAGGAGTTTTCTCTTTTTAAGGAATCATATCTAGACAGACTAGACCTCGCCCAAACCTCTAATAAATTCCTGGAAGGTGAGTTCCTCTCAGATTCAGTCCTCCCGATTCGGTTAGCAGCACAAAGAGCAGTCAGTCGGTATGAGGGGCTTCTCACACCTGTTAGTCCTCGTGAAAAGCTCTTCAGAAAGTTGGTCACGTGGATTGGGCTTATGAAACACCATTTCAGCTTGCTAATGAAATCTTTCTCACTAAATCATGTTATGATCTTTGGTTGCTGAAACTGAAAGAATCAACGTGCCAATATCATATATGTTTTTCAAGACTAGGCTTGGCATTTGATTGCCCGAGTGAACCTGCATATGTTCAGTTAGTATAAACAAGTGTGAAAGTTCATTCCATGTGTATATATTATCACGTTGAATTTTTGAAATTAAACACATAATCCCTTACATCATGTTTTCTAAACCTTCAACCTGATTTGTATTACTGTCTCTATAAGGATTTAAAAAATCATATCAATATTCTTCATATCTGTATCTATAAGAGCTTATAAATATATTTTAAAAGCTTATGTAAGATTTTTATAAAGGGTTTATAAAACAATTTATATGGATTTGC
>CAKOAT010154156.1:0-55490 GCA_932364175.1 Eruca vesicaria subsp. sativa
ATCGTAATTTCGTCGGAATGTTGGTCCATCGGAAGTCCTCGGAATTTCGTCGGTGTGTCTGACGAAATTCCGAGGAAATATTTTTTTCCGACGAAAAAATTCCGACGACCTTTTTCCTCGGAATGTCCTCGGAATACGTCTATTCCGACGATATTCCGAGGAAATTGGCCCTCGGAATATCGCTGTTTTCTTGTAGTGTCTCGATCTCCTTGTTGAGATACTCTTTCTACTTCCTCCCAAATCACTAGTCCGATTCCAAACTGTGTCAAAGCTGTGGTTCTCTACCATCCGCAGCAAACTTTTCGTAGACTTGTTCCTGGCTAGGTCAAAGGCTCGTCCCCACATCCTTTTATCCTTGCGAAGCTATGGATCCAAAGATTGTTTTGTCTTCTCGGCGCCTGAACATGACAACAACGATGATGACAATTCCTCCACAGTCATGGCCAGATACGAGATACCAAACTTGGAATCCGGCTACTACTTGGCCTCTGGTTCTGTCAACGGTTTTGTCTGCTTCAAAGGTGATGTTTCTAGTAACCGAGATTCTTGTCCGATCAGCGTTTATAATCCCACCACTAGACAAATGGTGAAATTGCCAGACGTTACACCCAACGGAAGACGCATATACGTACGTCTTGGCTACGATCCAGTCGAAGATCAATACAAGGTGTTGTGTGTGATGTCGTTCAGCTCTAAAAAAGCCAAATATAACCAACTAGAGGAGCATTTAGTTTGCACTGTGAGTTCATCTCAGAAACAAGAGTGGAGAAAGATCGAGAACACGACCGGAGAAAACTATTACTATTCATGTGTCTACGGAGGGATATGCATTGATGGTGCTCTATACTACGGAGTTGGAAAGCCAAGAATAGCTAAGTTCAACGTTAGATCAGAGAAGATTGAGTTTATTAAAACACCCAAAGAGTCTCTTATCTCGACAACACTTGACTCCAGTTTTATAAATTACAATGGAAAATTGGGCGGTGTAGATTATTGTTCTTGGGAAGAACATCCGATGACATTGTGGGTTCTTGAGGATGCGGAGAAACAAGAATGGTCGAGGATGACGTATACCATACCTTCAACTTGGCGTAGGAGTTTCCTAAAATTCAAAGGAGTTATTCATACGGGCGAGCTTATGGTGTTCTATCCATGGTTGAAGTTATCTCAGCCATTTTCTGTTGGCTATTATGATTTTAACAAAAAAAAGTATAAGAAAAGTAGAGATCCGAGGATTGATGAATGATGACTTCAGATGTATCCATGGGATCGGTCAGCCAATTACTGGGGAGAAGTTTTGTTTTACAGGCCACTTTGAGAATATTAGGTTCTTGTGATGTTTTTTTTTTTTTTTTTTTTTTGTAATAATTAGCTTCTTCCATTCAATTTGATCATGAGTTGATTATCATCAGGGTTTGTTATAAACGATTAATTTCTGTTTTTTTTTCTTTTTGAAGATCTTGGGTTGTTTTTTTATTTGTCAAAATTTCTAGTTGTGATGTAGTGTAAAATAAACAAACAATCAACGAGTACGAGAAAGTATCATTAAGTTCAAAGAGTATTAGATCGTTACGTACTAACAAAAGTCCAGAAACACTATCATTCAAAAACAGACAAACGAAGAAGTGACACGTGATGTTTACAGCTCAGCTAGGTCAAAGACTTGGTCTCGTCCAACGTTCATGTTATTCGACTTATAACTCACCAAGGAAAAGTTGCATGTTTAAGCTATGACTCCTACCATTCATACAGTCCCTTAAGCTGGATCCCTTATCGTACAGTCCCTTATCTTTTAACTTAAAACGTTAAGGGACGTCCCTTATATAAGGGATTTAAGGGACGTCCCTTAACGTTTTCAATTAAAAGCTAAGAGATCGTACGCTAAGGGATTCTGTTTTAAGGGACCTGCAATAAACATGTTCTTAGTAACAAGGAATGGTCGAGCATTGTTGACATGTGGTGTGCATTGAGAGTGGAAATAAGATCTGTTACCTGAGGAGAAAGTTTTTTAAATGCATACCAACGAGTCTATAGTTGTTTCAAGATCCTTTTAAGTCATCTGAGCTCTTTTGTGTTTACTATTTTGCTATCTCATTGGTTGAAAACACGTTCTACGTTCACAGTAGTTAGTATGTCAATGTCAAGACTCAAATGATTTGGTTTTAACATTATCTTAATGTACTGTTGACTAGTGAATGATTTGGTTTTGCAATTAATACAATATATATCAGTGTCATGAATGATTTGGTTTGCAACTAATACAAATATTATATGTCACTCTCATGACTAATGAATGATTTGGCTTATATTAGTCATAAAAAAAAAGCTTAGTAGATCTCATCCAGAAAACAAAAAGTGACCAGCAAAATGAGAGATGTTGTAATAATCTCTAAGACCATTGTTCGACCCGAGAGCTTCGAAGATGGACCGGATCCGGTTAAGATCCATCTCACTCCATGGGATCTCTTCCTTCTTCAATCCGATTACACACAAAGAGGACTTCTCTTTCCACAACCCGACCCGGAAACAAACATAATCTCTCAACTCAAGTCCTCTCTCTCCGTAGCTTTGAAGATTTTCTACCCATTCGCGGGTCGTCTCGTCAAAACCGAGAACGAAGACGATAAAACGGCGTCGTTTTACATAAACTGCGATGGCTCAGGTGTCAAATTCATCCACGCTTCGGCTCTAACCGTTTCGGTGAATGATGTTTTAGAACCGGTAGATGGTATTATTGTCCCCGGTTTACTAAGTGAATTTTTCCCGGTTAACGGAGTTTTAAGCTGTGAAGGGGTCTCAGAGTCGTTGCTTGCGATTCAAGTAACTGAGTTAAAAGACGGAGTTTTCATCGGATATGGTTGCAACCATATGGTTACAGACGGATCTTCCTTCTGGAACTTCTTCAAAACTTGGTCCGAGATTTGCTATACCGGGTCTGACCGGAAAAACTTTCCTCCTTTAAAACTCCCTGGGTGGTTTTTACGCGGGATAGACTACCCGATTCGAATCCCTATCTCGGAGACGGTTATATCACCGGTTCGGTTTGTTTCTTCGGATTTACAAGACAAGATTTTCCGGTTCACGAGTAAGGAAACCTCCGAGCTTAAAGAGAAAGCCAACAGTGAAGTTGATTCAAAAATCTCATCCCTTCAAGCGGTTTTGGCGCATATGTGGCGAGCGATAATTAGAAACCGTGATCTGAATCCGGAAGAAGAGATTTATTGTAGGTTGTTAATGGATATGAGACGAAGGTTAAACCCTCCGCTTGAGAAAGAGTGTTTTGGGAACGTGGTTGGATTCGTGACGGTCACGGCAACTGTGAGAGAAGTGGTTAACAATGGGCTGGGTTGGGCTGCTTTGCAGATTAATAAAAGTGTGGGGTCACAAACGGACGAGAATTTCAGAGTGTTCGCTGAGAATTGGGTGAAGAAACCGAGAATATTAAACGGTAATTTGGGTAATAAGGCTATGATGAGTAGTAGCAATTCTATAGGTGTTTCTGGTTCTCCTTGGTTTGATGTGTATGGGAATGATTTCGGTTGGGGTAAACCGATCGCGGTTCGAGGAGGACCGGGTAATTCCAGCGATGGTAAACTCGTTGTTTACTCGGGAGTTGAAGATGGAACCATTGAGATTCAGACGAGTTTAACGTCTCGCGTTATGGAAAAATTATCGACGGATGCAGAGTTCTTGAGGCATGTGTATGTTGGATATGCAAAATAATGAAAAATAAAAATGTTATTTGTCTTTGTACTAAATAAATAAAGAATACTTTGTTTGGGTTATTCTCGGTACTTTCTTAAGATTTAGATGACTACTGGTGCCAAAATTGATTATTACAGTCATTAATGTCTAATCCATGATCAAGATTGTGATATTCATCATCTTTTTTTTTTGGTTTATTCCATGGAACGTTTTGTTGTGAGCTAAGAAGAGATGTGAGTATCCACTACATTTAACATATACAGAGTAACTTTAAAAAATACTTTGTTTGGGTTATTCTGGGTACAAAGACAAATAACATATACAGTCTCTGTTTCAAGAAAATAGTAAAAATGAATATGAATATATGTTATTTACTGTTCATTCACGATTTTGGTAAATAATGTTTTGGTGTTATTATTCTTTAAACATATAAGTAATGATAATGAGCCATATGAAAATATATTTTTGTCAGAGACCGGCTTCGATGGCTACGTCAGCTCTCTCCTCCTTTCCTTCTTGTATATTATGTCTGTGTGTATGCGGTGTTTTTTTTTGGGTTTATACTCTTGGTGGTTTAATTTGAGTGGTATATTTAATGAAGCATTTCGACGAGGTGCATGGCTTCAGATCTGACCGTCTGTTTCCCTCTGTTGAAGCCGGAGGTCCGGATCTACTTGATTGACGGTGGGATTTGTTCCCTTCTCTTGGTGTGTTTAAGCGTGGGTAGAAGGTCTTTTGTGACGAGTTGGTATTAGCTTGAAGTCATGGGACTGCTGCTTATGTTCGGTTCTTGCTGGCATGGTCTCTTCATCTCAACCTAAGTTCGCTATTCGGGTTCGTCTTTGTGATTTGTGTTCGCTGTAGAGGTATCTACTAGACCTTTCCTTGTCCTCTATGGATTTGGGAAGTGGTTTCTAGACGAAGCAGCTGACTTGTTCTTCAGTTCTTCTCTCGAGGAGGTGAGCAGTCTTTGTTCTGTAGGTCATTTGGCAGTTTCGCGCGTGTAAGAGCTGGTGGTCTTCTTTGACGTTTTCTCAAGTGAGTTTTCAAGTTCTTTGGTCCTTAGTGATGGGTTTTGGTCATGCAAGTGTCGGATGGATAGTATCTGCTGGAGTTGATGTAGTTTGACCTTGCGATTGTTTATGTTGTTACTGCCCTAGTTTAGCTTGGTGATGTTCCTTTCAGGGTTGGGATCGCTCAGGACATTTGGTTCTTAGACCATCTTTATCCCACAAACTTACAAATGGGTTTCTTAAATTTTTACTTTTTAACTAAAAAAAAAAAAAAATTATAAAATATACCAATGGCGGGCCACCACGTGTCTATGGGGCCCGCAAACAGTACCAAAAACCATGAACAAACGTTTCTTCTCCTGCTACTTGTGCAACTCGTTTCTTTCTTTTTGTGGTTGCCCACAGCTTACTTTTTGGGTAAAAACCATCTTAAAACCATGCGATAATGGTGGTCTTAGTTCAGTTCCAGTGCTACAATAATGTTCTATGAAAAGGTGGTGAGGTATTATTGGATCATTAGTTCCAGCTCTAGTTCCTTTGTCTCTCTCTATATTACTTGTCTTCCGTTTTAAAATCTATCAATTGTTTTGGTTAGTATCATGTTTCCCTTTTTTTAAGTTACTGTCTCCGGGGATTTTTTTCATGTTCCGCCAGTTTATGTATTCCATTTGGTATTATTTTTAATGAATGAAATAAATTTTGAGAAAAAGAAAAGAAAATATATTTTTGATAACTATGTAATTTTTAATGAATAGAGATAAATGTACTATTTCAAAATAAGTAGTTTTTTCTCGAAAGAAAAAGATTTATATTAAAATAAGAGTTATGATTTTATCCTTATTTTGGTGCATTTTTCATTTTTTTCATTTTTTCAGACATCAATATTATTAAAGCTGAAGTACCTTTTGGTACTGTTTTGAAATAAGGATAACAAAATAAATGAAATATTGTTTGTAAACATGGATAGTAGATTAAAAAATTGTAACCTCAATTTTGTAATAATTAAAAAAGACTACATGCTTAGGTGTCACTCAATTAGGTAGTCAATTACATTCAATTGAAAAATAAGTAGGTCCATGTTCGATTTTTATATGTCGTTAGATACATTCGTTGGTCAAATTATATGATATGATGATATGATATGATATTTATGATAGAAACATTTTTGATTGTTCCCCTAGATATAATTACTATTTTATTTTCTTTCCATAAATAAAACCTACGGAATTACCATAAATGACTAATATATATATATGACACTTAATTATTCTAATAATAAATATTTGATAACAGTTTATATATCCTCCATCATTTTTCAATAATTTTATATTATTAAAATAAATTAAACAATCAAATTAGCTATAAAATTAAACTTTAGATTTTTTCGTATAGGTTATATTTTGAATTTTAAAAAACGAGAATAAATAACTAAACTATTAAAATTATTATGTTAAAAATTAATGATCAATAGTTTAACATTTTTATTATAAAAAGATATACATGATTTTAAAACCATATNATATTAACAATCGATAATATGGTTATTTTTGGTATATACCATACAAACCGAATGAATGTGATTTTATAAAAACCATAGGATTTGGATATGGTTTGATTTATAACTGATTAAACTGAAACATGTAAATATGTATATATTTATAACGACGCATGAATATCTATTTGTTACATGAGTTGAACTATAATTATAATTTGTAAATGGCTAACAATTTATTACAACTGAGACTTCTTATTTTGATCTTTTGCTTTTTTAACAATAGCTAAATTGAAGTAAATAATATAAATTTGATGGACAACAATTAGTTGAAATTCTTTACAACTTTTTTTTATCTTTAAACAAACAGAGTTGTGTTCAATCGAAGACATATTGGTTTGATGAACACTAAATATGGAAGAATATAAAAACTTTTCTTTCATGCTTCTGTTTTGTTTTTTATTTTTATGTTCAAAATTTAGTGTTTTGATATTAATTCTAGATTTGATCATTTTATTAGATGATAGAAGCCTTTTTTGTTTTTTGTTCTTTTATTTAAATATATAATATTTTTTTAATAAATGACTCTGTGACAATATGACTCTAAATATGATCATATTATAAATTTGTATAATATATAATATGATCTCAAACTAAATAATTATGTTTTTGGTATAAAATTGAATAAACTGAAAACCGATGGTATATAAACCAAATCAAACTGAAGTACATATAAATTTAGAATAGTAGTTATATTTTAATAATCGAAATACCAAAAAATCGAGCCGAACCGAAACCCGATATCCGGATTGAACACCTCTAATCCGAATGAAACCAAACTATTGTTTCATTTTTCAAAACATAATAAAAATAATAGCTTCATCCCACGCAAGGCGCGGGTCTTATCCTAGTACTTTCTTATATTGGAAATTAGGAATCTACCATAAGATATATATTAGGGACCCAATAGTTATCCGGTTAGTTCTTATCCTAGTACTTTCTCAGAATTGTTGATTTGGTTTTGGGTGAATTAGCCCAATTAACCGAAAAGGAGGGAGGAGGAGGAGGGGGAGGACTAGGAAGAGGAGGGGGAGGGAGAGGAGGACATGNGAGAGGGAGGGGGAGGAGGAGGGGGAGGGGGAGGAAGAGGAGGAGGGGGAGGAGGAGGAGGGGGATGGGGAGGGAGAGGAGGACGGGGAGGAGGAGGGGGAGGGAGAGGAGGACATGGAGAAGGAGGAGGAGAGGAGGAGAAAATTACAGAGATGAGAGAAAAGAGAGAGGGATACTATTGGAATTAATAAAAAGGAAAAATGTCTAGAGTATTTATCTAATATATTTGTTATTTTCATGTATATGGAACGTAAATTCTCTAAAAAATTCAGCTGTATTAACGATAGAAATGATTGTGACAAATTATTTTTTGAAAAGCCTATAGCCCTATAAAGACCGGGTTTGGACTTAGAATTCTAGACCTAAAATATTTTCGGGCTGGGTCGGACTTAAATATTTACGGGCTGGGTTGGACGTGCCAGCCTGAATTGACACCCCTAATGTATATATATATAAAGCCTTTTGATGTTATATATATATATATATATTACCTAGGGTTGTGGAATTCACCACCAAGCCGTCGTCATGGAATATCGACAACAGTCTCTTTTGCATGACGGAAACTCAAAAGAATCATTCCTCTCGATCTCCTCGTCGAGATACTCTGTCTACTTCCTCCCAAATCACTTATCCGATTCCAATCGGTGTCAAAGCTGTTGTTCTCTACTATCCGCAGCAAAATTTTCGCAGACTTGTTCCTGACTAGGTCAAAGGGTTGTCCCCACATCCTTTTATCCTTGGGAAAATGCTATGGATCCAAAAAGTGTTTCATATTCTCGGCTCCTGAACATGAAAACAAAGACGATGAAAAATCCTCTACAGTCATGGTCAGCGACGACATGAAGAACTTGGAACCAGGCTACGATCCAGTCGAAGATCTATACAAGGTGTTGTGTGTGATGTCGTTCAGCTCTGATAAAGCCACATATAACCAATTACAGGAGCATTTAGTTTGCACTCTGAGTTCATCTCAGAAACAAGAGTGGAGAAAGATCGAGAACACAACCGGAGAAAACTATTACTCTGTATACGGAGAGACATACATTGATGCTGCTCTATACTACGGAGTTGGAAAGTCAAGAATACTTAAGTTCAACTTTAGATCAGAGAAGATTGAGTTTATTAAACTACCCAAAGAGTCGAAAACACACCTTTCGACTCTTATAAATTACAAGGGAAAACTGGGCGGTGTAGATTTTTCTTTCGAAGAAAATTTTATGAAATTGTGGGTTCTTGAGGATGTGGAGAAACAGGAATGGTCGAGCATGACATGTGCCTTAACTTCCACGTGGAAAGATTTTCTTGGGGGATTTTACGTAAGGTCCAAAGGAGTGATTCATACGGGCGAGCTTATGGTGTTCTATCCTTATTTAAGGCCTTGGTTAAAGTCATCTAAGTCATTATATGTTTGCTATTATGATTTTAACAAAAAGAGTATAAGAAAAGTAGAGATCGGAGGAATGGTGGATGATGATTTCAGAAGTATCCATGGGATCGGTGAGCTAATTGATATGGACATATTATATTTTCCAGGTCACATTGAGAATATTAGGTTCTTGTGAGTTTTTTTTTTTGTTGTTGTAATAACTATTCATGGATTTATTAGTTTCTTCCATTCAGTTTGATCATGAGTTGATTATCAGCGTTTGTTGGAAACGTTTAATTCTGGAAAATATTATTATTACTTTTTTGAAGATTATGTTGCTTTTTGGTCAAAATTTCTAGTTAGTGAATGGAGTTTAAATAAACAAACAAACAATCACTAACATTTATCAGCAGACAAACGAAGAAGTAAACCGTGAAGTTTACAGCTCCTTTCAATAGGTGTGACTACGTATACAAGACGCTAAAGATCATCATCAAACCATTCACAACCAGCCAGATTCAAAATCGTCTACACAAGAAACATCCTCTTGAGTTTGGCATCATCAGCAAATATTCCGTCCATACGTTCCTACTTTCTAACTAAGGTCAAAGACTCGTCCGCGTCCTCGTCTCGTTATAACGTTCAAACACTTTAATATTCCTTAAGCGTTTCGTCTTCTTAGTTCTTGTTCCAGAACACCAAAACGTGGAAGATGACAAACCCTCCACCACAGTCATCGGCAGACACGACATGACGATCTCAGATCCTTGTCTACTACATCAGATCTCTGTCCTATAAAAGTTCTGGTTTGCTGCATACGTGGTTCATGGATAGCTGTCCCACCACTAGACAAATCGTTAACATTACCAGATGTTACAACTAACGTAAGAGACATATACGCACGTTTTGGGTACGATCTGATCGGATATCAATACAAAGTCGTGTGCGTGGTGATGCTTGACGGATTCCACAGGACCACCTCCGTACAACGGACGATATACATTAAGAGCATTTCGTTATCACAGGATCTCTACGAAAAAAAAGTGGAAAGTCATTAAAGATCCAAATCCTTATCACGATATGGTTTGCGCTGTATACTATATATGGAGTTGGTCATAGCTAGATTCGATGTTAGGTACGTAGAACAGTATAAAAGATAGAAGAGTATTGTGAACTCTACAGTATGCAATTTGGGAAACCCAGCTTTTTCGAGTGTACCATTTTCCTCTCGGGTGAAAGAATTGCTAAACGTTTATACTAATCAAATCAAAGTATTATTCAAGGATTAGAACTGAACCAAATTTAGAAACTGAGCTCTGACAGCATATAGCACATGTTGGCTCTGATCGGTGACCATTAAATAACAATGGGATTAAAAATGAAAAAGAACAAAATAGTAAAAAGGGATATAATATATGTTATTTATTGTTCATTCACAAATCTGGTAAATAATGTTTTCGTGTAATTATTCTTTAAAAAATAAGGATAATGAGCAATATGAAAATATATTACAATGTAATTTTAACGAATAAAGATAAATGTATTATTTCCTTTTTTATTGTCTTTGTTGACAAAACAAAATAAGTGGTATTTTCTGGAAAGAAAAAAAAATGTTTATTAAATCAGTTTTTATTCTTTCTTTTTTTTGCACTTTTTCATTCTTTCCGTATGTATATACGTATATATATATATATTATTATAGGTAATACTATTGTTTTATTTTTATACATTATCATCTAGGGTTGTGGAATTTACCTCCAAGCCGTCGTCATGGAATATCGGAAACAGTCTCTTTTGCATGACGGAAACTGCAAAAAATACATTCCTCTCGATCTCCTTGTTGAGATACTCTTTCTACTTCCTCCCAAATCACTTGTCCGATTCCAAAGTGTGTCAAAGCTGTGGTTCTCTACCATCCGCAGCAAACTTTTCGCAGACTTGTTCCTTACTAGATCAAAAGCTCGTCCTCGTCTCCTTTTATCCTTGGGATACTACGACGGATCCGAGGAGTGTTTCATCGTCTCCTCGGCTCCTGAACATGAAAACAACGACGATGACAAATCCTCCACAGTCATGGTCAGCGGTTTGGAACCAGGCTACTACTTGACCACTGGATCTGTCAACGGTTTTGTCTGCTTCAAAGGTGATGTTTCTAGTAACCGAGATCATTGTCCGATCAGCGTTTATAATCCCACCACTAGACAAATTTTGAAATTGCCAGACGTTACACCCAACGGAAGACACGTGTACGTACGTCTTGGCTACGATCCAGTCGAAGATCTATACAAGGTGTTGTGTGTGCTGTCGGTCATCTCTAAAAAAGCCAAACATAACCAATTACAGGAGCATTTAGTTTGCACTGTGAGTTCATCTCAGAAACAAGAGTGGAGAAAGATCGAGAACACTACCGGAGAAAACTATTACTATTCCCGTGTCTACGGAGGGATATGCATTGATGGTGCTCTATACTACGGGGATGAGAAGTCAAGAATTGCTAAGTTCAACGTTAGATCAGAAAAGATTGAGTTTATTAAAACACCCGAGGAGTCGAAAACACACCATTCGACTCTTATAAATTACAATGGAAAATTGGGCGGTGTAGATTTTTCTTTCGGAGAAAATTTTATGAAATTGTGGGTTCTTGAGGATGCGGAGAAACAGGAATGGTCGAGCATGACATGTGCCTTAACTTCCACGTGGAAAGATTTACTTGGGGGGTTTCACATAATGTCCAAAGGAGTGATTCATACGGGCGAGCTTATGGTGTTCAATCGTTATATAAGGCGTAGGTCAGAGTCATTATATGTTTGCTATTATGATTTTAATAAACAGAGTACGAGAAAAGTAGAGATCCAAGGAATGGTGGATGATGATGATTTGAGTTGCATCTATGGAATCGGTCAGCTTACGACGATGTTATGTTTTCCAGGTCACATTGAGAATATTAGGTTCTTGTGAGTTTTTTTTTTGTTTGTAATAACTATTCAAGGATTTATTAGCTTCTTCCATTCAGTTTGATCATGAGTTGATTATCAGCGTTTGTTGGAAACTATTTAATTCCTGGAAAATCTCAGGCTTTATTCAAAATTTCTAGTTAGCAATGGTTTTAATTAAATAAACAAACAAACAATCGTTACCTACAAACTAACAAAGTTCCACCTAACATAAGAAACATATACGCACGTTTAAGGTACGATCTGGTCGGACATCAATAAAAAGTCTTATGTGTGGTGATGTTTGACGGGGTTTCACAGGACCAAAGCCGTACAACGGACGATATACAACAAGAGCATTTCGTTAACACAGGACCTCTACAAAAAAAGTGAAAAAAAAAGATTGAGAAAGTCATTAAAGATCCAGATCCTTACCACAATATGGTTGGTGCTGTATACTATATATGGACGTTAGGTTCGATTCAAGCATAGCTAGATTCGATGTTAGGTACATATAACAGTATAAGAGATAGAAGTGTCATAATGAAATTAGCATTGGGTTTAGAAGATAAGTGACCTATTTTTGATAATTTGTTCTTCTACTTCTTTCTCATTCGTCGCTGCCATTGTAAACACACAATATAAGATGCATGCTGTACACTCTCTACGTAGTAATCGTCTCCAACTTGGATTAACTTATCCTTGACTACATTCTTCATCCATCCATCCAACTCTTAATTAGCTCCTCTAAACTAATTATTTATCTTAACCCATCAGGAGAACTCTTCAACGTTCTGCAGTCATTTATCTCTTTTTTTTGTTGTGTAACTTTGCAGTCATTTATCTCCAAATGACAGAAAACACGACATACAATCTTCTTCAACGATCCACTCCTCAAAATTATATATCGAGTATTGTGAACTCAACAGTATGCAATTGGCAAACCCGGCTTTCGAGGGTACCAATTTCCTCTCGGTGAAAGAATTGCTAAACGTTTCTACCAATCAAATCAGTATTAATTCAATTAAAACTGAAGTACAAAATTATACTTATCTATTTTTAAATCAGTGTACTTATAGTTTTTTTTTAAAGAAAAACTTTTTCTTAACATTTCATTTATTATATTTTCTAATAATTCAACAACATTTATTACATTAATAAGTAATAACAAACATAGTTTACCTATTTAAAGTTTTATTAGATCTTTTACATTCTTTATTTTTTCAATATTTCTTAAATACTTTATTACTTATAGTTACCATAATAATTTGACAACATTTATTTTACATGTTAACCGTAATAATTCAATATGTTTTACTGGAATTTTCCATTGTGACAAGAATTAAAATGATTAATAAATATTTTTATTTATTTACACGCATTCGGTATACGTCCAACTACAAATCATTTCTTTTGGGTATCATTTTTTTCTGTTTTAAAATTAAGCTTCATTCAAACATTATAATTTTTGTGATTTTGAATCAGGTTCTCGCTGATTTGATGAGTATGGTTCTGATACTAATATGTTTAATAATCAATCGCAAATTCAATAGAACAACAATATAATAAAAAGCTATAAAAACATGCGCCGGGTTTAAAACAATTAATTAAATATTAGCATGCACAAATAAATATTATATTTTAAATAATGATTTAAATATTCAAATATATTATAACGTTAATAATATCTATCACTAATGATGTAAAAATATTTTTATTTTTTAAAGTTGCGCGGATTAGTCTAGTATATATTAAAATCAGTTTTTATCCTTATTTTTGTTCACTTTTTCCTTCTTATATATATATATATAGATATATACTAGTATAACCTCCCGTGCTTCGCGCGGATCAATTAATTTACTGTCATCCAAATTATCTGATTATAAAATTGTAATGCTCGTTAACATATCAAACTAAATTTATTTACTAAATTTCTAGTAAGGATCAAGCTATGGTTTATTTCTTCAGACTTTAATAATTGTTAGCAATCTCTTCTAAAAATATTTTATGTTGCCTCAATTTTTGTAGATGGTTCTTTTTTTTACATACGTTTTCTCCATCTATAGCATATAAGTAACAGAACTTTTAAAAATCCAATAGAAAAAAACAGATGGGTATCTTTAAAATTTTATATTTTTCTTTAGGAGAGTAGTTGCACGAGAACATGTAACTGTTTACTCAGATTTTCCATCACTAAAATAATAACAATGAAGGATTTTTATCAGAAAAGAAAACAATGAAGGACTTACTTGCCTTCTTCTTTTTGATAACGTGATGTGGCTCCTGGTTTTGATACTTCAATTAACAAATTAGAAGCTCTTTGGTTATAGATAAAACGTAGAGTAGAAAACCAGTACATCTGCAAATTATACAGGATAGAAAGAACACAGTTTGATTGATGATAAAAAGTAACGTGGGATTAAAATTCAGAGAAAAAATTGGAATTTAGGAAATTGAAGATTTGGAGTGCATAAAAATAAGAGATAAAAAAAAGAAACTCTAATTGTTTTTAATTTTTAACCTTTAAAGCTTCGCCAAATGTCACAATATGATTAGTCAAGTGACTTGTGATTTAATATATAAGAGATACATATATATTATTTTAGTATATTACATTACCTAGGGTTGTGGAATTCACCGCTAAGCCGTCGTCATGGAATATCGGCAACAGTCTCTTTTGCATGATGGAAACTGCAAACAAACCATTCCTCTCGATCTCCTTGTCGAGTTACTCTTTCTACTGCCTCCCAAATCACTCGTCCGATTCCAATCCGTGTCAAAGCTGTGGTTCTCTACCATCCGCAGCAAACTTTTCGTAGACTTGTTCCTGAATAGGTCAAGAGCTCGTCCTCGTCTCCTTTTATCCTTGGGATACTACTACGGATCCAAAGAGTGTTTCATCTTCTCGGCTCCTGAACATGACAACAACGACGATGAGAAATCCTCCACAGTCATGGCCAGAGACGACATGAAGAACTTGGAATCCGGCTACTACTTGGCCTCTGGATCTGTCAACGGTTTTGTATGCTTCAGAGGTTTTGTTCCTAGGAACAGCGATTATAATCCGATCATCGTTTATAATCCCACCACTAGACAAATGGTGAAATTGCCAAACGTTACACCCAACAAAAGAAAAATGTACGCACGTCTTGGCTACGATCCAGTCGCAGATCAATACAAGGTGTTGTGTGTGATGATGCTAGACGGTGAAAAATGCAAATATAACCAACAGGAGCATTTAGTTTGCACTGTGAGTTCATCTGAGAAACAAGAGTGGAGAAAGATCGAGAACACAACGGGAGAAAACTATCACTCTTTCTACGGAGAGACATCTGTATACGTAGAGACATGCATTGATGGTGCTCTATACTACGGAGTTGGAAAGTCAAGAATAGTTAAGTTCAGCTTTAGATCAGAGAAGATTGAGTTTATTAAAACACCCAAAGAGTGGAAATCACACTATCCCACTCTTATAAATTACAAGGGAAAATTGGGCGGTCTAGATTATCATTGCGAAGCAAATTTTATGACATTGTGGGTTCTTGAGGATGAGGAGAAACAAGAATGGTCGAGCATGAGGTGTGAGTTAACTTCCACGTGGAAAGATTTACTTGGGGGGTATTACGTAATGTCCAAAGGAGTAATTCATACGGGCGAGCTTATGGTGTTCAATCCATCTGTAAAGCCTTGGTTAGAGTCATTATATGTTTGCTATTATGATTTTAATAAACAGAGTACGAGAAAAGTAGAGATCCAAGGAATGGTGGATGATGATTTGAGACGTATCTATGGAATCGGTCAGCTTACGACGATGTTATGTTTTCCAGGTCATATTGAGAATATTAGGTTCTTGTGAGTTTTTTTTTGTTGTAATAACTATTCAAGGATTTATTAGTTTCTTCCATTCAGTTTGATCATGAGTTGATTATCAGCGTTTGAAGATCTCAGGTTGCTTTTTTCAAAATTTATTGTTAGTGATGGAGTTTAACTAAATAAACAAATAAATGTTACCTACAAACTAACAAAGGTCCACAATCACTATCATTCAAGAACAGACAAACGAAGAAGAAGTAACCCGTGATGTTTACAGCTCAGATCATAGGTTTGACTACGTATACAAGACGGTTTAGATCATTCATCAAACCATTCACAACCAGCCGCAATGGAAGAATCGTCTCAGGAAACTACACAAGAAACATCCTCTTGATCTCGTTTTAGTCTTCCAGCGCAACCCCTCATCCGATTCTAAGCAGTGTCGAAGCCTGTGGCTCCTCCATCATCCGAAGCAAATATTTCTTCCAGACGTTCCTAACTAAGGTCAAAGACTCGTCCTCGTCTCCTTTTAACGTTCAAACACTTTGATTTGCCTTAAGCGTTTTGTCATCCGTAGACACGACATGATGCTCTCGGATCCTTGTCTACTATACATCAGATCTCGTCCTGTAAACTCTTAGCTCCTCTAAACTAATTATGTATCTTAACCCATCAGGAGAACTCTTCAACTTCCTGCAGTCATTTATCTCCAAATGACAAAGACACGGCATATAATCTTCTTCAACGATTATCCACTCCTCAAGATTATATATCAAGTATTGTGAACTCTACAGTATGCAATTAGGAAACCCGGCTTTCGAGCATACCATTTATCTCTCGGTGAAAGAATTGCTAAACGATTCTACTAATCAAATCGGTATCTATTCTATTAAATGAACTATAAAATTATACTTACCTATTTTTAAGTTAGTTTTTACAGATTTTTTTTTTTAACTTTTTCTAAACACTTCATTTATTAAATTTTATAATAATTCAACAACATCTATTACATAAATAACAAACAGAATTTACCTATTTAAAATGTTTTATTACATCTTTGACATTCTTTATTTTTTCCACATTTTCTTAAATACTTTATTAATTATATTTATCATAATAATTCAATAACATTTATTTTACATGTTAACCGAAATAAACTAATAATTCAGTATGTTTTAATGGAATTTTTCATTTGTGATAAGAATTCAAAATGATTAGTAAATATTTTATTTATTTATTTACAGGTACTCGGTATACGTTCAGTTACAACTCACTCCATCTTTTGGAGATCATTTTTCTTTCTTCGTGTCTACTGACACCTATCTTTTTCCTGTTTTCTTTCTATGTTATGCCTCCTTGTAAGCTCGAACTAATTCCAGTGTTATAAAAAAAAAAAAAAAAAACTTCATTCAACATTATAGTTTTTGGGTGGTATTGAATCAGGTTCTCTCAAATTCGATGAGTATGGTTTTGATGTATAAAAACCTCAAGATAAATAGCTAATATCTGTGAAACAGCTTTGAATATTGCTACCAAAAATAACTATATTACTAATTCAAATCAGGTGTTTATATTAGAACTAAAAATATTTTTAAAATAACCAAAAGTAATTATATTATCTGATACGATTATTATGTATAAGTATCTAAAAATATTCAAATAAGAAATATATAATTAGCTATATGGTGACACGTGTAAAATATATAATACTAATCATAAAAACATATATTAATTTATAAAACAAAAGTAAAAACTAAGGTGGGTGCACATGTCAATTTCTAGTTCAAAGATTAGAACTGAAACAAATTTAGAAAATGAAACAGCATATAGCACATGTTGGCACTGATTTGGTGACTATTAAAATAAAAATTGGAATATGAAAGAAAAAAAAATAACAAAATAGTAAAAAGAATGTGAATATATGTTATTTATTGTACAGTCTCAAATTTGGTAAGTAATGTTTTCGGTTTATAATTCGTTAAACATCTAAGAAATGATATATGAAAAAAAAAATATTATTTATAAACAACGTAATTTTTATTTAATAAAAATAAATATATTATTTCATTTTTTATAGTCTTTGTTGACAAAACAAAATCAGTTTGATCCTTATTTTTGTGCACTTTTTCCTTCTTTCCGTACATATATATTCTTTTAGCTAATACTATTATTTTTACTTGTATATGTATTACCTAGGGTTGTGGAGTTCACCACCAAACCGCCGTAATGGAATATTTGCAACAGCGTCTTTTGAATGATGGAAACTGCAGCAGAACCATTCCTCTCGATCTCCTCGTCGAGATACTCTTTCTACTTCCTCCCAAATCACTTATCCGATTCCAATCCGTGTCAAAGCTTTGGTTCTCTACCATCCGCAGCAAATTTTTCGCAGACTTTTTCCTCACTAGGTCAAAAGCTCGTCCTCATTTCCTTTTATCCTTCGTTGGCTATGGATCCAAAGAGTGTTTCATCGTCTCGGCTCCTGAAAAATCCTCCACAGTCATGGCCAGATCCACGATGCCGAACTTGGAACCAGGCTACTACTTGACCTCTGGACCTGTCAATGGTTTCGTCTGCTTCGGAGATGTTTATGATCCGATTACCGTTTATAATCCCACCACTAGACAAATGGTGAAATTGCCAGACGTTACACCCAACGGAAGAAAAATGTATGCACGTCTTGGGTATGATCCAGTCGAAGATCAATACAAGGTGTTATGTGTGATGATGGAACACGCTAAAAGGAGAGATAACGAACTGGAGCATTTGGTTTGCACTGTGAGTTCATCTCAGAAACAAGAGTGGAGAAAGATCGAGAACACGACCGAAGATAGCTATCACTCTGTATACGGACATATATGCATTGATGGTGCGCTATACTACGAAGTTGGAAAGTCAAGAATAGCTAAGTTCAACGTTAGATCAGAGAAGATTGAGTTTATTAAATTACCCAAGGAGTCGGAAATAAACTATTCCACTCTTATAAATTACAAGGGAAAACTGGGCGGTGTAGTTTATTCTTGCACAGAAAATTTTATGACATTGTGGGTTCTCGAGGATGCGGAGAAACAGGAATGGTCGAGCATGAGGTGTGACTTATCTTCTACGTGGCATGATTTACTTGGGGATTGCGTAATGTTCAAAGGAGTGATTCATACGGGCGAGCTTGTGGTGTTCAATCCATTTATAAGGCATTGGTTAGAGTCATCTAAGTCATTATATGTTTGCTATTATGATTTTAATAAACAGAGTACGAGAAAAGTAGAGATCCAAAGAATGGTGGCTGATGATGATTTGAGACGTATCTATGGAATCAGTGAGCTTATGACGATGTTATGTTTTCCAGGTCACATTGAGAATATTAGGTTCTTGTGAGTTTTTTTTTTTTTTTTTTTGTAATAACTATTCATGGATTTATTAGCTTTTTCCATTCAGCTTGATCATGAGTTGATTATCAGCCTTTATAAGAAACTATTTAATTCCTGGAAAATATTATTATTTTTTGTTTGAAGATCTCAGGCTTTATTCAAAATTTCTAGTTAGTAAAGACCATCATTAACGCTGAGTTTCTTAGAAATCATTTTCTTATTTTTATTATTAATTTTTGTCTGACTTGTAAACGCTATGGTTTGCTGCATAGTGGTTCATCGATCGCTATTTGTATCCCACAAATCGTAACACCTGGTAATGTTACACCTAAAAGAAGAGACATATACGCACGTTTAGTGCTATATACTATGGAGTTGGTCATACAAGGATAGCTAGATTCGATGTTAGATTTCATACAAAGATCCAACTTCATCAGAATTCAAACATAGAGACAAGAAGCGATTTATTACCACCCAGGAACACGTAATTGGATCCTACACTACCTAATCGAAACATCCTTGTACCCTTTCGACCACAACGAGAACAAGATTACTCTACCAGACAGAAAGACTTGTTTCTTGAACCACATAATTCTATCACTACTGTATCTACACCGACCGGTGCTTATTCTCATTCCAGACAGACCGAAAAGCAAGGAAGACACGCATTGCATCTTGAAAATTGAGTTTATTTAAGGACCTGAGAATTGAAATAAACATACGTATGAATATTTCAATTTATTTTTATTATTTAAAATTCCTCATAAAACTATATCGAAAACCTTTTTGATATAAAAAGGTTGAAGGAATTGTGTTATTAATTAAAGTATATTAAACTTTTATTAATATAATTTAATATATGAAATTACTAAAATACAAGAAAAGCTATATTTCAAAAATATTATTTAATATTTACTTTTTCATATAGTTTGATATCAGTGCCTTTCAAGTTAACAATTTTTTTTATATAGGATTGAGGGCCAAAACATTTTATCCTTGGAACTTGATAAATGCCAGGACCAACTCTATATCTCTATACACTATACCCATTATCGAAAGCATGTGACGGACCTAATGCTAGGAAGATGGACACTGACGGGACCATTTAGGACCATGGGATGTGAGTGCATGAGGCACTAGTGGGAAGACTAGATAGTATATGAAGTCTTTTTTAAAAAACTACTCGCCTTTTTAAAGTGATGTTTGCCAAACAATTTTTTTTTTTTTGCCAAACAATATTACTGTGGCACTAGATAGTTTTTGTTGTATTATGTTGTTTAAGAAGCGTTCCACAAGTCTATTGATACTGTTATCACCAGAGAAGAAATTTTTTTTTTTTTTTTTGAAACTGAGAATATAAATTACTCATTTCTTCTTACAAATATGTTCGAGGAGTTGGACGCTCTAATACTGTATAGTGTATAATGACTTCTGGCGTAAGAAAGTTTTCTTTTATGCTTTTGTCAAAATATTTTAATTAATTATGGACTTTCGTGATTTAAAACAATTTTGTTAAGATGTTTAATTTTGAGAAGTGAATAAAAGTATCTAAAGATGAAGTTTTTATTGTCAAAATCTAAAGATGAAAATATGAGTTGTAAATTGGTAGAGAAAACAAGGCGACCAGGTGTAACAGTTTCCTCCGATTAAGATGAAAATATCTGTATTTTTATATGATATATGATTTAATTTAAACAAAAAATATATATATATATATTCATTTGACTTTTTTTAAAAAAAATGAATTTATATTGTAAGATTTTATATTCATATGATTTTATAAATATTGGTATTTGGTTATAACAAACATTTCCAATCATTGATCATAATTTTTTGTAAATGAGATTTTTAACAGTTTTAACAGTTTATAGTCTTTAAAAAAGATTTAAAATACAATTTATATGAAAAATTGATTTTAATGATATAAAATTAAAAAAAATTTAGAGGTTTATGCAAATTATTATTAACATACTGTAGAATAACATTTTCTTTAAAGCTTTTCAACCAATTAATATGAATACGAAAAACAGTTTTGCTAAAACTCGAGTAGTTTTTTTAAAACTTATTTCGGATCTAAAACTTTAAAAAATTCAAAGATGTTCATATTATTCCTAATAAAAAGATTCGATAACATATTGTTTCATTAACAAATCTTTATTATTAAAATAATTTGATAGATTGTTTTGATAACATATTGTTTCATAATTTAAGGAAAACTGAATTATATTTTTATAGATCACTAATTAATTCTATAAGTAATTTAATAAAAGGTAATATATATTTAGATGAATTAACTTATTTATCTAGGATTCTAAAATTGTTTTAGCGCTGATACATCGTACATGGCATATAATTCAGATGTTATTTAAAGGCAAATTTCGAAATAATTATTTACCTTCTTGCTTTTTTATACATGACATTTTCTCCGGTCTTCGTTTCTTTTTCAGTCGGGGTCACGTTTTTCCTTTATCTTTTTAAATGATTTTCTTCGATTTCATACCTTTTTTGTTTGCATCTCTATTTTTTTTTTTAAGATGATGAAGTCTCGTGATAAAGTAGGATGCTTAAAACTACGTCACTTTTCTTAGGATCCCTTCTTCTTCCTCTTTTTTACCAATATGAAGTCAATCATATCTTCTTTGTTTGCTCTCTCTTTGCTTTCACTATCATCAGCACATGCTCAATGCCATTTCCCAGCAATCTTCAACTTCGGCGACTCTAACTCCGACACCGGCGGCCTCTCCGCTGCTTTTGGCCAGGCTGGTCCTCCTCACGGCTCTTCCTTCTTCGGCTCACCTGCTGGGAGGTACTGTGACGGTCGCCTTGTCATTGACTTCATAGGTAAATCTATTAGTTAATACTCTTCTCAAACGTATGCGTTTACGTTTTAGTGACTTGTCTTCATTTCTTGACGCAGCTGAGAGTTTTGGATTGCCATATCTAAGTGCGTTTCTAGACTCGGTTGGTTCAAACTTCAGCCACGGTGCTAACTTTGCGACGGCTGGATCTCCCATAAGAGCTCTCAACTCCACTCTTCGTCAAAGTGGTTTCAGTCCATTTTCACTTGATGTTCAGTTCGTACAGTTCTCCAATTTTCACAACAGATCCCAGACAGTTCGCAGTCGCGGTACGAGACTCTTACTCACTCACTCACTGTATCGTTGAGATATGATAGAGATAATGTGTTTGACTTTGTATGTTAGAATAAGGAATGTGTATTCGAATATCCTCACGAATTTGGATCAGTTTATTCGAGTTGAAAGTATTTTGAACTAGAAACCTAAGATTAGTTTAGATATTCATTTTTCTTGGGTCGGATTCGGTTCAATTCCACCCTGATTGGGATGAGTTTGGATAATTTATTTGGGATTGGTTTTTTATAATAATGGATAGAATTCAGTTCAGATATTTTGTAGCTAAACTACCCAAATTTATCGGTTCCATTCCACCTTGATTCAGATTAGTTTGGATAATTTTATAATAATGGATACAATTTGGTTCAGATATTTTATAGCTAAACTACCCAAATTTTTTGGTTCAATTCCACCCTGATGGATGAGTTTGGATAATTTATTTGGGATTCAGTTTTTATAATAATGGATACAATTAGGTTCACATATTTTGTAGCTAAACTACCCAAATTTATCAGAAAATGTTCCAAAGTGCCTTAAAAATCTCATTACATACCGTTTAGATTGGTTGTTTTTAACTACTTTGTGCTAACAAGCTAGTGTTAGAGAAATAAAGTTTTTTTAGACACCGTAGTATACAGTGGAATAATATTTCAAAAACGTCAAGACTTTATACACGTTTTGATAGTGTTTCCATATTATTCATCACCAAGTCAAAATGTAACAGGAGGAGTTTATAAGACGATGCTGCCTGAAGCCGACAGTTTCTCACAGGCATTGTACACTTTTGACATTGGACAAAACGATCTCACTGCTGGTTACTTCGCCAATAAAACCGTGGAACAAATTGGAACTACCGATGTTCCTGAGATCATTAGCCAGTTCAAGAATACTCTCACAGTTAGCCTCTCTGTTTTATACTCTGTTCCTATGAATGCATTTGCTTAAAGGTATCATAAATATGTTTTTTTAATATTTTTTGGTGACAGTATATTTACGCACAAGGAGGGAGATACTTTTGGATTCACAATACAGGACCTATCGGTTGTTTAGCGTATGTGATCGAATGGTTTCCGCTTAAAGCATCAGAGTTTGACTCACACGGATGTGCCTCTTCCTTGAACCATTTGGCTCAAAAATTCAATGACGCCTTGAAACAAGCAGTGATAGAGCTTAGAGCGTCCTTGTCTGAAGCCGCCATAACTTACGTAGATGTCTACTCTGCTAAGCATGAGTTGTTTGTTCACGCACAAGGTCACGGGTTCAAGAGATCATTGGTTTCATGTTGCGGTCATGGAGGTAAGTACAACTACAACAAGAACATTGGATGTGGGAAGAAGGTTACTGTGAAAGGCAAAGAGATTTACATTGGGAAGCCGTGCGATGAGCCTGGCAAGGCTGTGATATGGGACGGTGTGCACTTCACGCAGGCTGCTAACAAATTTATATTTGAGAAGATTTCACCCGGGTTGAGCATGGCCTGTCATAGGCAGTGACAAAAACAAAAAGAAGAGAAAAGCTCTGCTTCTTTTAATGAATTTGTTTTTATAATTTCTTGGACTCATGTGATTTGGCTCTCACTGATATGAGCTTATTGAGAATGCAGTAAGATTTTTGGTGAGAAAGGTTTCATCATTATCAACAAAAATTTACATAATCAATCATCACTACAAAGGATGTAAAACATCATAGAATACAACCGAATACAATCATTATTTATATGGAGGATGATCGAATAAAACTACATATCCTAAACTAACATCCTATAACATACCAATAAGTTTATATAACAATATTGATCACAAAACAAAGAATGTCATTTTAACATTTTTTCTTCGGTATAAAAAACAAACTTATATTATAAAGAAAAGTAGAAATGGATTGAAGTAGTTTTTCATATATACTACTATAGAAGTAATTAAATAGATGAGTTGGAAACAACATTTTAATTCCTAGTGAGATTTTGATTAAAAACAAAAACAAAAAATCTTAATAATTAAATCTAAAGAGATAAACTGGCTATAATGGAGAGTTAGGTCTGGGTTTCGAGTGATGGATCAATATTAAAAGATGCAAGAGTGTTTTAGTGTATGTTTTGTTTAATATGGTCTCCAGGTCATGTGTCACCATATGTTCTATAAATTTAGAGTTTCCATGTTTTCAAGCACTTTTTATGCTTGGACTATTTCTGTTAGATAATAAACAAAGATTGAGCCTATCAAAATACTGCTATACTATATTTTACTATTTTAATAAAACTTAAATATTGGTGTTCTATTAGTGTTTATGGAGTTTTAAAGCTTGTACAAGTTATTGGAGGTTAAAGAATTTTGGACATTTGACAGTTTTCATGCATTGGAAACCTGGATGAGATGGAGGGTTTCCCATGATTCAATCATGAATCATGCTTAAACTTGAACACAAGATAACTGAAGATGCTAGCTTTTACTCTAAATGTTTTAGGCAGACCCGGCTCACCTTATAGCATGATATATAAATAAAATCTTCTCATATAACTAGATTTGGATCTGGAAGAGGATCGGAGTTTTAATCTTAGGATTATTGTAAGCCCCAACCGCCCACGGCTAATGGGCCATCCACGCCCGCTCTCTTGGCCCGTGGGTCCCATCCCGTTCCAACGGTCGGTCCGTTAATTTTCTAAGGCTCTAGAGTTACGTTTACTAACCCTGTAATCACCACATGAAATTTTCTCGTGCTTTGGCCTCACTTACACGGTATCGCAAATCACTTCCCAATAGTTCACCCATCATTTGACTACTCCAGCTCAAGCACGCTTAACTCTGGAGTTCTCTCTGGATGTGCTCTCGAAAAGGTAAGTGCACTTTGGGGACATAGGTAGCCAAATCAATCCTCTTAAACCTTTCCATATATCACAACTCGGGATGTTACAATTCACCCCTCTCAAAGAACGCAACGTCCTCGTTGCGTCCCACGACAGGTCTCAAGACGCCTCTCAGGTCAGAACTGAGATGACTAACCAGCTCTGATACCACTTGTAACGCCCCGATCGCCCACGACTAATGGGCCACCCACGCCCATTCTCTCGGTCCATGGGCCCATCCCGTTCCAACAGCCGGTCCGTTAATTTTCTAAGGCTCTAGAGTTATGTTTACTGACCTTACAATCACCACATGACCTTTCCCCGTGCTTTGGTCTCACTTACACGGTATCACAAATCACTTCCCGATAGGTCACCCATCCTTTGACTACTCCAGCTCAAGCACGCTCAACTCTGGAGTTCTCTCTGGATGTGCTAACGAAAAAGTAAGTGTACTTTGGTGACATAGATAGCCAGATCAGTTCTCTTAAACTTTTCCATATATCACAACTCGGGATGTTACAATTATCCCATCACCATCTATGTTATTAACGAAAAGGTGGTTGTCCTCAAACTCAAAACTATAGATTTGCAAAATAAAGAAACACAAACTTTCAATTTATGTTCCAGAGCACTTTACAAAAACATTCTAAAGTAACGCACCAACAACATTTCATATCGTAAAATCATAACCCAAAGGAAGCAGCGAAACGGAGTAATCACGATGAGCCTTAGAAGAAGATTCCAAGTAACCTCTCCCATTAACATAACCAAACAAAAGACTACGCTGATGCGTTACTGTTCTGTCTCCTTCCCTGTGCGCCACGTCAGCATCACCAACAAGAGCCTTGGTCCGTTTTTGCATACTCATCAAAACGTTATGCCACGTGTTAACCCTCGACTGGACCTTTCCGTGAACCCCAACGTTCATCTCCGACAAGTCCTCCCCTCTCACGCCCATCACTTCCTCTGGCTTCGCACCGTCGAGGATCCAAATAAGACAAGAACAGAACCCTTTGGAGATCTCTGAATCGCTGTCTGCTTTAAACCTCATCCTACCTAACTCGTCCATCTTGATCTCTAACCAAACCTGAGTCGTGCATCCCGTGACTCGGTTCTCGGGAACACGAGCCGAGTCGTCGAAGGGAGCTAAAGCCGTTGCGTAGTTCAAGAGACGTTTAACTCGGTCGATGGGTTCGGTTAAGGACCGGAACTCGGACACGAGGAGGTGAAGCTTGTCGGCCGTGGTTGTTGTTCGGAAGGGAGCTTCAACGGAAGCTGTCGCGAAAGAGACAGGGAAGTCATGTTTTGGATTCTGTTTCGAAACGAAGTTGAGATTGATCCTTTTGGGGAGCTTGGGAGAAAAGTTAGGGCTATGGAAAGGTTTTAAAGATGGTGTTGAGGTAGAAATTATTAGAGGAGGAGAAGAAAGGATGTTTAACGACGATGAGTTCATGTTGGGGTACAAAGGTAAGAGGAAGACGAGGGAGAGAGAGATATTTAAGGATGATCAGAGGAAAGCTCCTTAAAGTACGCGACGAAGAGAAGACGGCGATTAGAAAGTATTCTCTTTATAACGCGCCAAAACAAGTGTTTTTGTAATATTTTTTTTTTAATACAGTATTTGGTTTGTAGATGTGTTAGAAATAATTATGGTGAATTATTTAAAATAATAATCTATTTTTAAGTTTTGATTATTTTTGTTTAACGATTTTCATATTGCAAAAACTTATTTTCAGAAGCTATGATGGTGATTAGAAATCTATTTGAGGTTTCTGTAGGAGCATTTGGGTTTTTCACAAACTAATATAATAGAATAATAGTAAAATATTAATTAGATATCTGAAATTTAGAGGTGCTCTAACTAGTCAAAAGTTCGAAACGATTGTTCTTTCTCTGTTTCTATTAAAACATTTATCCTGTTTTTGTTAGACATAAAAATTGATTCACTATTTTGAAATTAGACTTTCTAAAAGTTGTTTTGACATTTGTTTTTACTTCATTTGAAATCATTTTATAAATCTAAGATTCTTTTCAATTTTTTTTTATAAAATATACTTTTATAATCTGAAATTAAATGCTTAATACAAAACTGTTCATGTGTGATTGACTTTTTTATATACAATCAAATATATATATATATATATAAAATGAAAATGTAAAAAGAAAATTAAAAGTTAAGTAGTTAAGTACTTTTTTTTTTGGACAGCCGTTCGTTGTAAAAAAAAATAGTCAAGTAGTATCAGGTAATAGAAATTTAAAATTATGATGCTAGTTAGAAGGAGAACAAGAAATAAAGTGTGATGCTAGTCAAAGGGATATAATTTTACTATTATTTTACAATTTTCTTAATTGTTATTGTGATGAATTATTATTAACTGGATTCAAAAAAAATAATTAGTTAAAAATCTAAATTATCTTCTTGTTCTGTTTTTTTTTTTTTTTGACAAAGGGTTCTTCTTGTTCCCCTTGTTCTTTACTTTTGTTTGCCACTAGTCCATCCGCATTGTGCATTTCACCAGATTTTGTTTTTTTTTTCTATTTTTCAACAAAAATATTTTAGTTACTCACAAAAAGAATTTATTTTTTTGGTATAATATTTACAAAAAGAAAGCTTGGCTTGCAGAAACTATTTTTTTCTTTTAAGAAAATTAAACTAAGGGAATAACCTGTCGAATTGAGAAAAATGTTCTCAGAATCTGATAAACCATCGAGATAAAATATGACAATGATTTTTTTTCTACATCTTCGAGAGTTGGGGTCGACCCCAAATTTTTTTTTTTTTGCCAAACGGACCCCTAATAGATCTTGAACGAAAAGAAAATAAACTTGCATTGCTTGATTATACTTGGATGCTTATTTATAAATGAGTATGGTATAGTGTGATTAAGTGTATTAAATTACTAACGCTCCATAGGTCTGTCGGTTAATCTATAACGTTTAAAAATGTTATCATATGGAGTAGTTAGCTAGTAAGTTGTATTGTACATTCCATTTGGTTTACAAATATAATAGACCGAGTATTTTAATAAAATAAATTATAGCAACACCTATCTTTCATCTTGTTTATAAATAATGTTACCATATAACATAAGTTTAACACCATAGATTCGTTGAGTTCAAAGAAAACGTTATAACTTATACTCACATAAACATAATTCTCTACAAAGATTCTTCAACTTTCATTTTTAACAGTGAAAAGTAAAAGAACCTTTTGTTGTAATATGAACCACTTCTTATATATATAGTGCAATATGATTATGAAACTGTAAAAAAGATTAGTTGGAGACTGAGAGTTATATACTTATATTTACAAAATATTATGCAGAGACCTATATAATCTATATATTATTTTTTATAGAAAATATATCGTATGTACATAGATTATGTAGAAAATCGTTTGAAGGTTGTCTGTTTTGCTTTGTGTAAGAAGATGACTACTGATCTGCTATTTCGTTATCTCATTATTTCTTTTCAGTATATAGCTGAGTTTTACTTTTATGTTTTGCTGATCAATAAAATTGACATTCTGATTTCTGACTAGAAATAAAATACCATATTTATACAGGAATGAGTTTGGATTTGTGGAGTGATATTTTGTTTTTATAATGGAATTATTTAGAAGAGTGGGTTAGTGTGAGTTCAGTCGATGATTCAATCACGACCTAGTCAACTGAAGAACCGAATTTCAAAGAGAGCGGCTATGTATTATTACGACTTAACAAAATAGATTGCAAAACAAAGTACGAAATGTTTTGGATCATTTGATGTTATGGAGAAGATACGCT
Source organism: Eruca vesicaria subsp. sativa (assembly GCA_932364175.1). Lineage (NCBI taxonomy): Eukaryota > Viridiplantae > Streptophyta > Magnoliopsida > Brassicales > Brassicaceae > Eruca > Eruca vesicaria. Next base: position 28,559 of record CAKOAT010154156.1, read on the forward strand.
GAACAAAGTTTGAGGCCGCCTCTAGAGTGACGAATCTAAAATGGGACGATAGAGGTGCGTGCATATATCGCTCTCTTTTCCACAATAACTGTTTTAGTTTCTCATAAATCAATTCTGAGAAAAATCAAAAGCATATTCGATTCGACTACTGATTCTTTGGAGCCCATAATGTCGGAAAGTTGACTTGGGAGACCATTTAAATAATTCAAAGTTGTTTTTCTTTCGTCACAGCTGACGGTTACTCTGGAGTGTCCCAGCTATAAACAGTTTTCTTCTTTCTTGAACTCCATTGTGTATGTTTTAACATTCGCATCGGCTTGTATATTATGTGTTCAAATTATAAAAAGAAACTGAAATATGACTTCTAACAGTAGTTGGTTTTGATTGGTGTCATTTGGAGGGGATGGTAAAATCTGTTACTACCATGTAACCAACCACCATGGTAAAAAATATTGTAGAAATAATGGAGTTGGATCTTTTTAGTTAATTTTTTTTGTTTGATATATAATCAGACCCGGTCCGGAGCACAAGAAGCCGGCCATTTAGGACATCCCAAAACATTCTGATCTTTTACAAAACTTTAATTATATATAAGTCATCATAAAAGGAAATTATATGTAGAATGAGGACATACATTTGCATTTTAGAATAGGACATTACATGTTTTTTCCAAAAGTTTGACTGGCCTTGTATATAATTTAATTTTCCTACAAAGTATGTAGTTGGTTTTACCAAAAAAAAATATGTTGGTGGTACCACTTTTATTTTATAAGTAGGTGGTACCAACTTTATTTGTTTAATAATTATGAGTTTAACAAAAAAATCTGAGTTTTCGTTTACTCCGGTAGGCCTGGGTAATCGGTGGGCCAATCGGCTTTCGGTTTGCATACAATCGGATTTTAGGTTTTCGGGTTTACGAAAATCAACCCCATTCGGATATTATAAAAGTTCAGTCCGATATCGGTTCAGATTTTATCGGATTCGGTTCGGATTTTGTAATTTTGGCTAAACCCGGTTGAATCCGAAATATTTACGGGTTTCGGTTCTTAAACGGTTGTTCGGTTCTTAAGCACTAACTTGTACTGGGTTTGACTAAAACAAAGAATGATGATCAGCAAAAAAAAATCTACTAATGGTGTTGTTAGTTAAGTGTCGCATGACGATCTGGTTTAGCTGTGAATTGTATTACACTAACAAAACAAACATTTGATTCTTTTACATCTTTTTGACGTTTTGTTGGGTCTTCTAATTTCATAGTTACATATATGCCGATCAATTTAACCTAGTTATTAACAAGTTGAGCTAAACTTAACACAAAAAATACTATCTAAATCTAAAGACTTTTGATTAAACAATACGGAGAACACAAATGTGAAAGATAAAAGAAGCTAGGATTAGACATAGGGTTGTGTCTCGATCGGGTTTCAGATGTAATCAATTGGTGGTCGGATTTTAAACCGATCCGAACCGGCATCCATTATAACTCAAAACAGGAACCGTCTGGTTTATTAAGAAGATCCGAAACTGACCCATACCGACTTTATCGAACCGGGCTCCAATCGGTTGATCGGTTCTCGGATATATTGCCCAGGCGTACTCCGGTCGCTCGTAGAAGACAAGAAAACATGCTCATTAGTTGGGTCTGGAATGTCGGCTTTCTTTATTGGGCTCGGTTCTTACATTCTTTTAGCTCCAATATGGTTTGGTTTCATTTGAAAAAGCCTATGGGCTATGGCCCAGACCCATCGGTTAAATGAATATCAGACTTTTATCAAAAAAAAAACATCACTTATTTTTCCTGAAATAGGTACCTATATAATTGGCACTAATGTATGTGATCAAAAATAATATCTTCCATCTACTGAAATCAACTTCACAAAAACAGAAAAAAAAAAAAATCATTTGACGGATTCAATTGCATTTTGCAGGTAAACATCAACCTCTCTCGATTAGTTTAAACCCTAATGGAAATTTCCAAAGCAATTGATTGAATCAGTCAAATCTAATGTAGTTTCTTGTAATTTTCCGAACTGCGTTAATTTACTATTTCTCGCCGGAAAATCTCTCATCAGAGTTTCCTTGTAGTTCACGGCGATCCTAATAGTCCTCCTTGAAAGCAACTGTATGATAATAATAATAATATTACTTTATTTTTTTTAATGTAACCACTGAGAAATTTACAGATTCAGACAGATGTGAAAGGATAAGACTTTTGATGGAAAATAAACAAAACTAAGACTGGTCTAAGTCAATAAACTCTAGTCTATATATATATTTCTGTCTGAATCATTCATAAAGTAGGGCACTTTCTTGTTGGGTTTGTCTGAATCATTGACTTATGCTTCTTGAAGTGTTGCAGGCGATTGTGTTGTTCATCTTGTTCTGGATTTGGTTGTCTGTGATGGGAGGAAGCAGCTCTAAAGACTCGCCAAGAGGCAGCAGAAGCAGTAGGAGGTATCCAGGTAGCCCTTCTGCGAGCTCCTCGTCTGCTTATTCTTGGGGGCATCATGGAGACCAGAACGGCTCTTATCGCACACCAAGCCATCCATCTGCAAGCCCTGCACCTTCCTATAGTAATAATAATCCTCGATGGCAAACTCAGAAGGTTCTTGAGAGGAAGTATTCACGGATTGGTGATAACTACCGCTCCATTGATGAGGTTTGAATTACAGATCATCACTTTCTTTTGTGTGAGTTTTTGTTTTGATTTTGTTTATGTCAACAGGTTACTGCTGCTCTTTCACATGCTGGTTTGGAGTCCTCGAATCTGATTGTTGGTATTGATGTCACCAAGAGCAACGAGTGGACAGGTTAGAGAAGTTGTTATTATCTCTATGTATAGCCAATGTCTGAAGTAAATGCTGACTCTGATTTGATTTTAGGGGCGAGATCATTTGGTAGGAAGAGCCTGCATTACATTGGAACTACTCCAAACCCTTACCAGCAAGCTATTTCCATCATTGGAAAGACTTTATCGGTTTTTGATGAAGATAACTTGATCCCATGTTATGGATTCGGAGATGGTAATAACCTCAAAGAACTGTTAAGTTTGTTGGTTAGTCTGTGATTATAGATTTTTAAGGTTGGTTTTTTGACTATGCAGCTACAACACATGACCAGGATGTCTTTAGTTTCAATTCCAATGATACTTTCTGTAACGGGTTTGAAGAAGTTCTCATGTGTTACAGAGATATTGTCCCCCAGCTACGCCTTGCAGGTTTGAATGAGATTAAGGGTTCCTTTTCCTCTGCTTATGTTCTTACCCTTGCTCTACGTTTTTGGTGATATTATCCTGGTTATGTAACAGGTCCAACATCTTTTGCACCTATTATCGAAAGGGCAATGACTATTGTGGAAGAAAGTGGAGGCCAGTACCATGTTCTTCTCATAATCGCTGATGGACAGGTAATGAACGCTGTATTGTAACCATATTTTGAGTTTCAGTTATAAACATTCTAAGAACGGTTTTTATGGTGTTAGGTGACAAGAAGTGTTGATACAGAGAATGGGGCAGTCAGTCCACAAGAGCAGCAGACCATTGACGCCATTGTTAGAGCAAGGTAATTAAAATACCATTTCTCCATTCTCTTGTTGGTCTCTGCTTTGTTTCTAAACTGTGATGGATTCATCTTTGCAGTGAGTATCCATTGTCGATAGTTCTTGTTGGTGTCGGAGATGGCCCTTGGGACACTATGAGACAGTTTGATGACAACATCCCCGCTCGTGCCTTTGACAACTTTCAGGTAATAACAGTGTATATTTGTGTCTTGTCCTTGCAAATGAATCAACTGAAGAGTTTTTTTTCATTAATATGAATCCTCCAGTTTGTGAATTTCACGGATATAATGTCAAAGAACGTTGATCCAGCAAGAAAAGAGGCAGAGTTTGCTCTATCCGCGTTGATGGAGATCCCATCTCAGTACAAAGCCACCCTTGAGCTAGGCTTACTAGGGTGAGTAGTTTCAGATTTTTATAACTTCTCAACAGCAGCTGAGCCATTTGAGCTGATATAAATCTCTTCCCTTTGTTTCAAATTTGCAGAAGAAGAACTGGAAACTGTCCAAACAGGTTTGCACTTCCACCACCAACTTATGCTACTCAGTCCATGCGCAACAGCCCAAGAACTTCTCGATCAACCAGCTTTCAGACCAGAACACCACAACCATATGATAATGGTGTTGCCGCCACTGCACCAATTCCAAATGCTCGTAATGATGAAAAGATTTGTCCGATATGTCTAGTGATACCAAAGAACATGGCTTTCAATTGTGGTCATCAGGTGCATTTCCAGTCTATATAACTTTAAGGATTGCACTTCAAACAAAACCATTAATTTTCTTGTGTTTTTTTTATTACAGACTTGTTCAGATTGTGGGGAAGACCTCCATGTTTGTCCCATTTGCCGAAGCTCAATCTCGGTTCGTATCAAGCTTTATTAAGATAACTCTCTCAGGAGCTGAAAGGGAGGTGATCTGACATCTTTCAGAGCACATCTTGAGTGATTTTTCGAACTAGTTCTCATCAATTGTGGTGGAGATATGACCATTTGTTTCTACTTTGTCTATAATTTTTCAGTTTTGCATTCTCATTGCACATGAAAAACACACAGTAGGGCGAGAGATGTAAGTAAAATAAAGGATCTTTGATTCTGTTACAACAGACTCGTGTTATCAGATTTTGTTTATAAGAATTCAATCTTTCTTTTTTGAAGAGTCTTATTGAATGTTCTTTTCCCATGATGTATGTACACATGTCTCAGACAACATCTATACCTTTCTTGTCTGAAATCTATAGTCTTCAACACAGGAGCCGTAACTGAACCTGATTCACTGTACTAATTGACATCTTATGGGTCCTGTTAATGAACTTTGGACCAAAATGGTTCAAGGGTATATCACTATGCCATAAGCTTTGATCATAGAGAGTACAAAGCCCACTTCAATGCCTCGTACAAGACCGTCTTTTACTTTTATTCGTATACGCTTCACTGTTCATTGTGTATGAAGCTAAGATATACTTTCCCCTGAACACAAGTCTTTCTTTTTAAGAATGCTACTTGTCCTGAGAATCAATCATTTACTTACTGTACCATGAACGCGACTTGGTTAGAGAATGAACCAATTTTCAGGCTTACAATGATGGTTAGTAATCTAGAGTGATTGCTCTTCATCAAGAAAAGTGTTGCCACAGTAAAAAAGAAAGGACGATTTATAATGGAAAAGATAAAGTTACTGTTTCCATATCTCTGTACAAGATTCCTGTCAGATTGTTGAACAATCTTCAGTTTCAGAGACCCTACTTATATCTTGATCACGCAAACCAAGAGACAAGACATCAACACAATCATTACCATGGACTCCACAAGAAGCATCTCTGCTTTGAACGAAGATATCATAGTTGAGCAGCTACTTCGTACCCATGATCCAGACGGTCGCTGGATTGATTCCGAAATGCTGCTTCAAGAAGTTGAAGCCATCTTGAGCTTTGTTCTGGAAAGTGATGTGAGGCTCTCTACCCCTTTGGCTTGTTCTAGTCTTCAGATACTTGTCTAGATGCATGCTAATAACAAATACCACTTAATTTCAGGTTTCTAAGCTGCTTCTGACAGAGAATTGTATGACTTACATTGAAGTTTTTGAATCAAAGGAAACACTAGCATACGCTATCTCCAGAATCTCCGTTGAGGTAACAGATCATCCCTTCCATCTCAAACCAATTCAAAAATGCCTGGGAAAGGAAATCTTGAAACTCTTAAGGTTGCAGATGCTTTGTCCATGCATGGGGGAAAGTGAGATCCATTCAAGAACAATGGTTTTGTTTGATCTTCTGAAAGAATACAGATGGGATGCAAAACCTGTGTTAGTGCTTGGAGCCCTTGCTGCAACATATGGAAGACTACTCCTACCAATTCATCTAGCCTTCAGTGATCCGGTCGCAGCATCAATTGCAACACTCAACCAGTTGCCTATCGAGAGAACCAAGTTCAGACCATGGTTAAACTCTCTAAGCTTGCTCATTAAAATCCTGGTGGACGTATCCAAATGCATCATTGAGTTTGAAAGACTTCCATTCAAACAAGCGAAGCTAGACAGCAACATTGTGGGAGAAACCATGTCTAACATCCGTCTGGCTACTTACTGGGTCGTCAAAAGTGCACTTGCATGCCTGCAGCAGATCCCTTATTTCAAGCAGCCCCAACAGGTACATTTTCTAACACTTCTTTTTGTTTCAAGAAGCCATAACAGGTGCAGATCCTGTCATAAAGAAACTGTTCCTGTCATATTAACATACCAACATTGAGTTTTCTCATGGCTAGGAATTCTCTGAAATACTCAGGCAACCGAATCAAGGAGAGCTGCAGGGGAGCTTTCGAGTTTGGGATATCAGTTGCGCAGCATGCATACCCGTCTCAGCAAGCAAGTTGAAGAATGCAGTACACAAATAGGTAAGCTTCAAATGTTCTGATGTTAAGTTCCAAAAGCACATCTTCTGATGTGCCTTCTCTGTTTACATGTCTAAAGAGGAAACAATCTATCAAAGGCTTAGAAACATTAACACGGAGACTCATCAAGACAACCAAGAGGTACTGCAACTACTTTTTTCCATACAAGATGATTTGCTTCTTCAACAATACTCCAGACAGGTATAAAGAACCATCCTTTTTCTTTTTACCATGTTGCTTCTTTTGGATTTTTTGGTCTATTCTCTTTACTTTAAATCCTTAAAAAATTCCACCCTTACTACATATACCTCATCATTCAGTATGACGCTACATATATACCATTCATGAACAGTTGTACTACCTTTTAAACGTTAACTAAACCAATATTTTTTATCATCCAATGGCAGATAGATATAACTGACCTGAAAGAAAAGGTAATACTGCTCCTATTATCAAAGCCAGAACCCTTACCCACAGACCCATTCCACTTCCTACTTCAACAGCTATACGATCATCCATCCAACACCAACACAGAACAAAACTACGAAATCTTATGGATTCCAATACCAACGTCCGAAAAATGGACAGAACAAGAGAAGGAAACCTTCAAATTCTCCTCCAACTCCCTACCATGCATCTCAGTAAGTCGGCCATGGTTGATGACCCCCACAGTAATGAACTTCTTAAGAACAGAATGGCCATACCGAGACGGCGAGACAATGATGGTGGTGATGGATCCCAACGGGAAGATTGTGAACATGAACGCCATGGATATGGTGCTGATTTGGGGTGTTAAAGCATTCCCATTTACAGTTCCCAGAGAAGATGAGCTCTGGGAAGAGGATGAAACATGGTCCTTGCAGCTAATCCTTGATGGCTTCAACACATGGGTACTTTCAAAATTACTCTTCTACTGTTATAAAGTAACATTCTTTCAATCAGATTCTGAAACTAATTAATTCTCACAGGTGAAGCAAGGGAGAGAGTTCTGTTTATTAGGAAGCGAATATTCCAATTGGTTGGATGAAATCAAGTCATTAGCACTAAAACTTCAAAACCTAGGGTTCGAGTTTGAGCTAATTGACCTAAGTAAACAAACATTAGCCTCTAGGGAAGAGAGATCAATTCAAGAGCTCTTCTGGCTACGATTAGAATCAATCAAACGATCGAAACTCAGACGAATCGAATCATCGAAACGCGATCGCGTTTTTCAAGAAGTTACAGAGCTAATTGAGTTCGATTACAATACACACAAGGGCTGGGCAGTTATCGGAAATGGATCAACGGCGGAGACGGTGAAGATCGTCGGAGTTGAGGTGAAGGAGAGGATGAGGCGGATCTTGCGGTGGGGAGAGGACGCGGCGGGGATGAGTTTCACGGAGGCGATTCGAGTCGCGGAGGAGGAGCCGTGTGGAGAGAGTAGTCACACGGTGGTGGTGGTTCCGTTTGAGGAAGGTAAGGGAGTTGTCACGTGCGAGAAATGCAAAAGGCCCATGAAGAAGTTTGTTGCCTATCAGTAAAGGCCCGTTGCTATAACACTAATATGGTTTCATAAATAATCTCTAATCTTTTGCTTTGTTTTCCAACAAATAAAGAAAATCTGATTCTAATTCTCTGTTTTTTTTTGTCTATCTAATAATGTGATTTGGAATTTTAATACAGATCAGTTCAAAACGTTTGATTGAAAATGATGGTTGTGAATAATGTTTGTTATATTGTGTTGTGTAATTGAATATGAAAACAACTTATATAGGCATAAAACATAATCTAATAGCATAATTAAAGATAAGTATTATTATGAGAATAATATATGGGATTTGATATAGCACTTTTACTTTACCAGAAAAATAGGTTTAGACTTTGAATGGTAACAAAAAAAATAAAGAGAAATATTTAATTCCTAATCGTTTCCATAAAGTTACATCATTTATAAAAAATGTTGTTTTTTATTTTTTCATTCCTTCTATAAATTACAAAAAATAATATTAATTCTTCATTAAATTTTGGAATGAATAACCCTTCATTTTTATTTCTTTTATTTTGTTTATATTCGTTTTTTCATTTCGTTTTAAATGTTTTTACGATGATTACCAACATTATCCTAGTTGCTAGTGATTAATTAGGTCTGTTGCTACGAAAGATATTACGAAATAAGACCAATTAGTTTATTTCATCACATTTCAAAACAGTTTCTTTCTGTTTGCAAGATACTCTCGAGAATATTCTAATTCACTTTTTCTGTATCTGCATATAAACCGCTCCTAGATAAGCAAACATTTGCCGACATATCAAAAATTTAGGAGCTAGTAACATGAACGATAGTCCATAAATTGTTCAAAACGAAAAGGATAAAAAATTATAAAAATTCTAACTAGATATAAACTTTGATGCTCTATATATAATATAAATTTTCATGACATAATAGGAGTTAAACACTGAAAAAGATAAATACAAGCTGGGTATGAATAGTTATTTTAAATCATTGTTTAGAAATTCTAACCAGTTTATTGATAGACAATTATTGCTTAAAAGTTTTAGAAACCCACAAAGACCATAACAGGAAAGCAAAAAAAAAAAAAAACAACAAAGTAAACAAGATATATAAAAAGTTCCAACTCATCCAAACGTGCCTTGACACTTGAATGAACCACAATGACAAGTCTTCTTGCCTTTGAAAATTGTCCTCCCATCTTCTCCAACCTCTTCACTTTTACAAGACATCCCATAATCATATCTCAGCTCAGTCAGTGGAGGTATATGTTTCATCGCAAAGAACGCAATACGAACACGCGGTTGACGAGAATCTTCAGATTCAATTGGCTGCCACAAAACATTTGGAGAGCAGCTATGGTTCATGAACCGGCTGACATTTCCATATACTCTTGAACTGATCAACACTTGCCAACGAAGCTTATAACCTTCAGGGACTTGGTCCCAACAATCTTCACCCACGAGCTCCGGCTCGTAGTTCCACTTGAACTGGCTATAAACTCGTGAAGAATTAAACACATACTCGTCATCCTCATCTACACCATGCATTCTCTTAGTCATACCCACCAATTCGCAAATAAAAGTCCCCGCTCGAATTGGCTCCAACGAACGTAACCCCCAACCACATTTCTCAGTCTTAAACACTTCAACACGAATTTTCATACCAGTTTGAGTTAACCTATTGCGACAGTAGAGAGGACAAGGACACATGTCGCCACATTCATAAACCACTGGCTTACGACAAACTAGAATACGGTTATGGTATGGTAACTCACCACCGTTCCTTTGAACACAAACGCACGTTGGATCTTCGCATAACCGACCTTGACAACTCATGCATGCGGTAGATTTATAGTTCTGAACAATCATCATACCTGAACAAGTCGAAGAGTTGACGTAGCTGAAATCTTGAGGCATCTCCTTGTCATTCTCATCGATATCATTCACCAGTGGGACTGGTAAAGTCTCGGCTCCATTTGAAATATCTTTAAGTATCAAACCGTTTCTTGAATTATCCATACGCTTCCTCCAGTTTACGTAACCATCCGGTTGGTCTGGTTTTCTCACCAATTTAAACTTGAACTCCTCGAAACCGGATTTTCCTTTAGCTATCCAAGAATCTGACACGATGTAAAGTCCATCATAGATATAAATCTTGTTACCCTTGTTGTTGGGATCCTCTTCACCTCTGATCACTCTAACTTCATTTCCTCTCGTTTTACTTTCTTTCAACGCCAAGTTTCCTCTTTCAAGTGTCTGATTCTTGTTCTTTCCACCATGTCCAGTATATATCAAAGTTTGAAAGTCATCCTCCGTTTCGTCATTGTAGCGTCCTGATGTTACTACACTTATAGCTAAAGGACCTTCCGTTGCACCTTCTTTGATAGTTAGATAGTCGATTCCGCCAAACAAATTCAAGTGTAGCCCAACTAAAGTCATCTCTCCCCAATAGTAAAAGATATCGCCTACTTCTACTCCAGGAACCGCGCCGATTCTTTTCTTGGTGTTGGTCTTAACACCTAAGTTCTTACAGTTATTGAGGGCGGTTGTAAGTGTTTCTTTTCCATACTTTAGCTGGCAAAGTCGACGCCTAACCGCATCAAACCGCATCAAAACTGAATCTGCTATCTCTTTGTTTCCCGTTTCTCTCTCAGCTTCGCTTATCTCCGAGTCAAAACTTGGGCAAGATGTAACCACTTTGCTGTTGGGATCATAAGGTTTCTGCATTTTTGCTGGCGTCTTTGAGTTCTTGTTCTTGGAACCTCGTGGCCGGCCACGTTTTCCTTTGATCACACCAGCACTAGGACCCTCATGATCAGCAGCAATGGAGTCTTCGTTGGCTTCATATGGTACAATGGCTTGAGTCAATGAGACCATTAGAGGAGGAGTAGGAGGTGGTGTGTTGTTAGTTTCATTATCAGCAGTTTGAAGCAAGGCGACCTCCAGAGTTGGAAGAGGTGTGTGGGTTTCAGCATCAATGGTTGGAAGGGGTGGGACTTCTAGGGTTGGAGGAGGTGTTTGGGTTTTGTGGGTTTCACCATCAATGGTTGCAAGGGGTGGGACTTGTAGAGTTGGAGGAAGTGTTTCGGTTTTGTGGGTTTCATCAACAACAGTTTGAAGAGGTTCGAACTCTAGAGCAAAAGGAGATGTTATGTTGAAGGTTATATCGTCATGGGTTTGAAGCGGTGGGACTATTGGAGTATGAAATGTTGTTGTGTTGAAGGGTTCATCGATGATGTCTTCAAAATCAAAGTATCGCAACGGTGAGCCCATTGGAGAAGATGACATGTTTTCAATATGATAGTTATCATCGTCAGATTCTACAATCCAAGGCCAACTAGTAGGACTCATGTCGCCCGCAAAAGAAAATCTTGTGGCTGTGGATAAAAAAAAAAGATAATATTAAAAAGTTAATAACCATCAATTTAATATAAAACATAACAAGAATTAAACAAAAATATATATATTAAAGACTATCATATGAATAAATTAATATATAGAGATGTTTTGAGAAGGCGGAAAATAAAATAAAAAAATGAAGAAAATTACATAATTAAATTAAAGCATATGTGGCGAATTGTAAAACCAAAAAAAAAATGAAGAAAATTGCATATATGAACAAAGAGTAGATAGACAAGAAAGAAAAAAAAAAAAGAGTAGACACAGAACTTGATGAAAACCTAGATGCAGTGATGTAGAGTATGCACATCAAATCTATTCCTTTTTAACCCAAATTTATATGCTTAAATAAAAACTTGCTTAAACCTAGGGTTGCCACATAAAATGAATGCTTCAGTATTTTCTTCATATGACCAACTCATCGACAAGAAATAAAAAAACAACGTTCTAAAACCAGTATGCAAGTCATAAGTCAAGAGTGAACCATATCTGAAACACCAGATTTCATTTAACAACACACATAAGTCCTATTAAAACATTACAATTTCAAAAAAGACACTTCGACTACCACTACCAATTATAGATTTTTTTTTTACTTAGAGAAAACTGAATCTTTGAAAGATCGTTTTATAAATTATAAACAAGATTAAAACTGGTTCTGTTTCCATTGCATTAATAGCTGCTTTAGAGAATGGATTATCATAGCAATATACAATCTAGATTAACCACACGAATAGAAATGACTTGAAATGATAAGTAGGGTAAAGAAAAACAGAAAAGGTTAGATTTTTGTTATTTATTAAACCACATAACGATATATTCATACCTGAATTGCAGTGAACGTCACTGTATTAAAAATAGTGTTTTTTCTTTTCACCTTCTTATTTTCAGTTTTGAAGATTAATATAAAATTTAAAACGACACCACATACAACCAGAATAACTTTTTAATATATTACTAAAATATTAAAATAAATTTAACCAGGGATATAACTAAAATAGATCACTAAATTTTAATCTAAAAAAATATGTGTATATATCAATTATAATCTGTATCAACAAAAGAAACACAAATAAGCATAAAAAAAGAGAAAAAAAAAATAATTAAGTCTCAGTCTAATGAACATAAACATGCGTAGGAAAGAAGCTCAACACCAACTAAACATTAAGTAAAAATAGCAAAACAATAGATTAACACATACCTTTAAATTGCAAAAACTAAGAACTATGTCCTTCAAAAGAAAAGAAGGAAAAGAGAGGAAGGTAGAACAAAAAAAAAAACTGAGGAAAATTACTGACAAAAATGGTTGCAGTAGCCGAATACAATGATCTTTGATATTTGATGGTGGTGAAGAATATAAAGAGAATGTCTCTATTTATAAGGATCTCAGTATGATGTGTTGATGTCTAAGAAACGAATACAGGCCTTTAGATCATGTTTGATTCATCTCCACCTTACACATATTAGCCATAAAATCCTGTAGATTTATTTCCTTTTATTAATTGTATTTAACAGTTGTCATTCATACTTTTACCAGTTTTTGACTCAAAAAATAATTGACCTAAGGTGAAAAATCTTTTCTTTCCAATTTAAAATATATATTTCAACATATCTATATATAGTTTAGTCAAGATTTGAATGGTTTAGATAAGCACTCCCAAAAAAAATCAAACCTTACACTTATTTTTGAATATAATATTTGAGTTGTGTTTTATAAACATTTATGAAACCAAATTATTATTATTATTCATTAACTTTCAATTATTATTATTATTCATTAACTTTCAATTGCTGAGTAATTTGGTTTATTATTATTCATTAACTTTCAATTCTTTTCTGTTTTATTATTATTCATTAACTTTCAATTGCTGCAGTTCTTCGGTTTATCGGATAGTAACACACACGTTTATGGGTTTGTACTAGTTTTTTTTTTTTTTTTTTTTTTTTTAATAAACTTTATTTATTTATAAACCAGAACCATTACATCCAAAAGTTCGAAGGGAAAATAAAGCAGACAGGAAGAAAGACAGACTAAAAACTATAACCTAATCTAAAAGAGAGAAAGCCAAGTGCCAAGTAAAGAGATAGGAGGAGAGCTCGGGGAGGTGGAGATTAAGGATGAGTTTCTGGAGATAGGATCAAGACGGAGTCTCAAGGTATCTTTAATGTCAGCTATGATTGCCTCAGGAGGTCGAGAAATAGGAGAATGTAATCTAGCATTCCTCTCTTTCCAAATAGAGTATATTGCTGCCTGGTATATAAGCCTGAGAATCAAGACAATGTGACGATTTGATGAGGGCCTAACTAACCAACTTATAGTTGCATCAAAGGCAGGAGGGGGATGGAGGTTAAGTCGGCTCATGAAGTGGAACCAAACTGTTGAGCTGAAGGGACAGTCAAAGAACAAATGCTGCCGGCTTTCATCACTAATGGAGCAGAGAATACAAACTGCTGGAACATCAAGACCCCATTGTCTCATTCTATCTCTTGTGACCAACCTGTGCCTGACATTTACCCAGGTGAAGAAAGCATGCTTCGGAATATGGCCAGGAAACCATACCTGTTTATGCCAAGACACTTCATCATCTGGTGGGAATAAGAATGACCAAGTTTTTGCAGTGGGAAACTTCTGGACGGGAGATTGGAATCCCACTTTCCACCCATACATATCATCACTATTTGAGTCTCTAATGTCTAACGCTGAAGGCAAGTTTTGCTTTAGAAAGACAATGATAGGATGTCTTGATCTCATTCTCATCACCCACCAATCTCCCCCAGAAATTCCATCAGCCACAGAAGCTTGGAGAGACAGACCAGTAACACAAGGACCGTCTGGTCCAATAAGCTCTATCAAAGGGCCAAGAGGAGACCACGAGTCGTACCAAAAGCTGGCGGTGATACCAGACAATAAGTATACATTATTAACATTATAAGTATACTCCAATCTGACAATACAACCCATGCAATTATGATTCCTTGCTCTTCGTTCTTTGATCGTTGTTTCTTAAAGAACAACTTTACACAAACGCTACACATTTTCTACGGACATGTACGTGTTTGAGTTTTGTCTCAAAATAGTGCAAGGGTTAAGAGATAAGTGAAATCTGATGAAGTTAGTTAGGTATATCCATAAGATTTGCTACAAAATTTCGACGATTTCAGATGTATAAATTTTAATAATTACGAGAGAATAAAATGGATATTAACTTGCCGAAAGCTCGCCAGCAATTTACTCTCTTTTTGTTGATATAACAGTCTGACAGAAACAAAACAAACATGTAGAAGATACAGTGCAACAAATTTGCTACTAAGTATTCTTGATGATGGTAAAATCAGTTAGATTAATCATTCTAGAAGAAGTGTAACACTTACATGATAGATAGAACTAATTGATAGAAAAAAAAAAATCTTACCTGTTGTCAATAAGTGCAAAAGCTAGTGCTAAAATTTGGAATGCACTCGCATGAAAGATTATAAATGTTTTATTAGAGTGCAAACGCATGCATTTATATACAGTATAGACTATAGTAGTTGAGACTCAAACTGAATTGTATTACCAGCAAACTTAAAGCAGTTATAGCATTCCACAAATTTCTTGGTATACATGTCCTTTGCTAAACTATGGATGCATAACTCATGATTTGAAATCGGAGCTCATTCCATGTATGATTATTAGTCCCAGTTAGTTAATTGTTGATAATCCTATGCTCATGTCTACAAAACTCTTATAAATGCTAAAACATTTTGCGAGCCATATAATAGATATATTAATGAAGAATAATAGAAGGATGTGTTAGGAGATAAGCAACTGTGTTATATATATGAAGCAATAATATCTATCATAAATTAACTCAAACTGCCATTATCATAACCGATAACGTAACCCTTTTTTACCAATAGGGAGAGTATCATCCAAAGACGAGTCCTCCAGCCTCCAGAAAACGCATGACCACCAGAATAATTTCAGTTGATAAACCCTGCAAAGTACACGACCTTTGTGTTATAATCCCTCTTTAGAAGTCTAACAAGCCCCAGCTACGACTCACAGTAGTATACAGGAGGAAACTAAAATAAAGTTGATAAAGAGAATGAAAAAGTTATAATGTCTTGACGGTTTAGACATTCTACACTATTTTATGAGAAAATTGAATCAATAATGAGTTATTGCGAATCTATGGCTCTTCTCCCTCTTATAGTTCACTAGTTTTAAGGAAAAAATTACTCAATCAAGCATAACCAAAATTACAAAAACCTAAAAACATAAATATGATCAATATTAACATAAAACTCACCATCATCTTCACCATAACTGGTTACGGCAATCAATGTTTCTCCAACCCTATATTTCATATCGATATACCATCTTCTCTTGTATACGGATAAGCTCTTTATACAACACAAATCAAGTAAGCAATCATATTAACAGTTCCACTGAGATAGATATACGTATGATTAATTGACCATGTTTCATATAAGAGAAATTTTCAATATGTAATTAAGAGAGAAGCTTTTACATCTCATCCGTTAGAGAGAGGGAGTTACTGATTCGGGGAGTTTCACAAAGGAGAACTTAGCCGCACATGTAGTGTCGGATTCAAGTTTTGTCAGGGATCTGTCGGAGATCAAAACCTTATCCTAGCATCATACTGGAGAAGGCGAAATTAGTGAAAGAGGCAAAACCTAATCTAACGTCACAAAAAGAGAAGATGTGTTCTCTTAGGCACAATTGGCCCACGCCCATTGAAAAATTTAGGCTCAATCAGCCCACGCCTTTTAGATGGGCCTATAATTTAAGTAAAAAAAAATGCCGGTAGTATTTTTGTTGTTTTATCTACAAATAGATCGATAAGTCTTTGGCTTTGATGATATAAAATGTCACAGAATCAAAATCAAATTATTATGAGTATAAGAATTTTTTATTTTATAATATCTGAGACAACTTTTTTATATTTCTAAATAAGTTAACAATGGTTGTGCCTGATATGTGTACTTGAGAAAAATTGTATATTTAACAATTAAATGGTCCAAATTTTTTAGTTTTGCGATTAATTTGTAAAATCATTTGGTTACAAATTTTCAATCGTTCAATCTGACCCGTCCCGTCCAACCCGCTCTGTAGCGGGTTGAGTCAGTTTTTCAACTGAAAATTTTGACCCGCCTGACCTGCCAAGAAAATATATTTTGGCAAAATAAAATTTTATAAAATTTGAAAAAGAATCAGCCCATTAATGAAACTCATTAGTATAGAGTTTTTAGACTCAAATAAAAATGACTAAAATAGCATTAATTAAAAATTAAATTGATTCATAAGATTAAGAGTAATTTAGGAAAACATAAATCACTCATTAGAATGAAGGATCATGTTTTATTGGTTATTGATTAGGGTTTACTCATAATATCTCGGGGTAGACTTCTTCTGTTACTGCGATCTGAGTTACAACGGGCGTTTGTGTAGGGTTGAAACAGCAGATGTTTTGGTTAGACTTGGGGTTGAGGATAGGATGGAATTGAATTGTATCTCAGTTTTAGGGTTTACTTGTATCACCATTAAGGAATTAAAGGGGAAACAAATTTCATACAATTAAATGAAGCCTCCTAAACTTGTAGAAAGCATTCTTGCAGCATCTATCTGTGAAATTCTTGGCATTTTACCTCAGTTTCATACTTAATCCAATGAAATGAGCCACCAGCCACTTCATCATATCAAGAGCTTCATTCATCAAAAACTTATCAAAATAAGTGTTTACTTAAAGATACAATACAAATCATTGTCTTAGACACTGCAAGGCGCTAAGAAGATCTAGAATCGTATGAATCTTTGGTCAAGAAAATTTGATAGATATATCAAGTCTTGGCATCCAAATTACACTAATTTTATTTAGCTTAACGCCATAAGATTAATATATATATATGTACTTTCTTGCACTAGAGCGTTGTCGACCTTCAATAAGTTACCTCTGTGTTTAGTTTTCCACTTTTATCAAGTTAATTTCTTTTCGTTTGTTTCCAGTCTCATTGAACTTAACTTCTTCAAAACTCACAATAATTTGTATGTTCCAAGCACTTTAAATGTTATCTACGTACCTCTTTAGCAAATTCAATTGTTAGAATGTCGGTGGCCATGCATAGTACGCCCCATTATTAAAAATCGAGAGATAGTTATTAGCAGACCAAAACACTGCCGTTACCTAAAGAATTAAAGTGGAGTCCTGAAATTTTGAAGTTCCAGCCAGGGATGGAGAAGTAATTAATGGAAAGTTGAATCGCTACTTCTCTATTTTACCAAGTGAATGAATAGGTACATAGGAGAATAAGTTTTTTTTTTGTGTTATTTTCGTTTGTTTTCATGGCTAAGAAAAAAAATCAGGAAAATGTTGGATGCTTATAATTTCTCCAAGGAAGAAACCTACAAGTTCAGTTCCGCGGTAGGGTTCGATTAATCTCCAACATACAAGGGGCCCCAACATACAATATTTACGTAGCTCTTTTGGGGCACCCGTAATGCTTCCATTAGAGCATGCAATTCATTTACATGATGGGTTGTTGTTAGCTTTTTGACTAGAAATAGAACAGTAGCTTGGTTTCATATCTGTACTTGTATCATTTCTTGAGAGCAGTTCAAACAAAGTTCATAAGAGCACTATTTGGACAGCTTCGGAGCAAGTCAACAAATAAAATTGTGTAGTGATCACAGTAGCTTATTGCCTTAGTAACGTCAATTTGATAATATAAAAACTTTGAACATTTGGCTCAAAAGGGAATCATTAAGGCAACCAAGTAAGTACTGAATATGCTGGTGTCTTTCGGAACTTTCGAGTAATCCCCATCTTCGATGTCAACCATTTCGAATGCAAGCATCGGGTTGCAGTTACAGTTCTTTGCGGCAGAAAGGAAATTTATCCTCAGACAAGTGTGGAAACCATTTGTTTTTATACATTGAAGGCAATATATACATCACCTCCTCACATTCACTACAAATAACAAGAGTTATATCATTTCACCTTTCAAGCACTGATTACACATGTTACTTGTGGAACTGGTGACCGTGAACGACTAACACAATTCATGTGGGTCTAAATTATAACCATTACATAAACACTAGAAATGAATAGAAAAAAAAAAAGACGGCTAAGAATAAAATCAATAATTGTTCTTTCTCAAATTCAGTGAGGATCAAATTTGTTTCTTATAAATGGTGTGATTTCTCTGGAATGTTTAGTGAATTTTAATGCTCCTCTTCAGTCTTCACTCATTTGATCACTATTTAAATGAATGAACATTTTCTGAACATCGAGGAAAAAACTCTGATCTTAACGACACGTGGCATTTCGGAAATAAGAAGATCAAATCTACGGTGTATAACACTGTCGTTACGTGTGTTTTCCCGCACTAGATCTTTACCCCGTAAACACACCATCAATCCAACAAAATCTCAGGACCGAATCTGTGAATCTCTTCTTCTCAAACGACGCCGAGAAAGAAAACAAAAGCAGCGGAAGGAGAGCTTAAGACGAAGAGAGGAGAAGACAAAAAAAATGGTGAAGGTGTTGACATACTTTGGGATGACATTGGCTGCTTTCGCCTTTTGGCAATCGATGGACAAAGTTCATGTCTGGATCGCTCTTCATCAAGACGAGAAGGTTCCTCTCATCTCTCTTTCTCCTCCTGAAATTTCAAACCTTTTGTCGTCATCTGTGTATGAATCTCATCGAATTATTTGGGATTGAGGTCAAACCGTAGACTATCGAATTTGATTTGATTGTCTTCAGATTCATCGTATTTTTTTGTCGATTGTATGATTAGGGAATATTTATGCTTGTTCTGACATTAGATTAGACTTTGACAGTTCATCATGTAACATGTAATGTATAGAAGCTAAGCTTAACTTGTGTTTGGTTTTTTTTTGTTAGTTTTGTTTATGTGCTGTGAAAGTAAAAATAGAGATTTGGATTTGCAATTGCAATTGATTAATTAGTGAAGAGTAGGGATATGAAACAGCTCATTGAGATGTGTGATTTGAGTAGAGATTGGCGATTGCGCTTTGATTACAAGCTACGCTTTTTGTGATTGTTATTGGTGGTGTAGTGATAATGGGATCTGAAACAGTATTTATGTGATAAGGGAGTTAAGCTCTCGCTGATTTGGATTTGATGTACTAGTGATAAGTGAGATGATAACATATTAACAAAGAAAACTGTGTTTATGTGCAGCAAGAAAGAATGGAGAAGGAAGCGGAGGTTAAGCGTGTTAGAGCAGAGCTGCTGCGGAAAGCTAGAGAGGAGGATCCTCTTGCCTGATCTTCTACCAGTCATGTTTTTTTGGCTTTCTTTTATCAAAATTCACTGCTCTCCTGACATTATTTTTTTCACTGTTATGGATTAAAATGGAGTTTGCATAAAACAGACAGTACCATATATGTTTTTGAGTTTGTGATGATCATGAATAATGAGATACTAGTGCACAAGTATCAGCTTCTTGCTCTACTTCTGTCTTCCTCAACCTTCTATTGTAGACTTGTAAAAACAAGCTTACTGTATAACTAAGTATAACTTCCAGAGTCGGCACATTCAGATTCTAATCACTTTTTGCGAAACACAAGCGCACACACCATTACTGACTTTAAGATTGATAAACGCACTCTTGCCTGAAGTGTACCGTCGATCTGTTTCCGACTATGCTAAGGCATCTCCGCCTCCAAACTACGACAATGACGCTAGCCTCGTCACATAGGAAGACGCGGAGGCGTTATAGCCCGGACAGTTTTCGAAACTAAACAAAATCTAAATGATAACTAGACATAACCATATTAGATGTAATCTAATATCAGTAAAAGTAACCATGTAAATAATATGGGATCGTAACAACTGGATAACAGTTTGCAATTAAGCGAATTAAGCTTTACTATTAGTAATAACTAGGGATGTTCAATATGATAATACCGAATCGTATCGAACCGAACCGAACCGAAATAGACAATATGGTTTGGATTTGGTATATACCATATAAATCGAATGGATATGATTTTGTAAAAACCGTAGGATTTGGATATGCTTAGGTTTATAACCGATTAAACCGAATAAACCGAACAAAATCGATCAAAGAAAAATATATAAAAATATATATATTATATAACCATTTATTTTCTCGAAATAGTTTTTTTTTACTTTTTTTATTCCTTGTGAAGATATATCTTCATAATTTTATTTTATTTTCTTCAGATATTATCTAAATTTGATTTGATTTGTGTGTTGTAAGAAATTGTGAAACTAGATTGTACCATGTAATTTATTTGGAAGAACAAAGAGAAAATAAGAAAAGTTGTACAAAACTGAATCGTTGGTCGTTTTGTTTGTTGTTAATTTCACATTTTTATATTTATGAACACCTAAGATTATTTTAATAAATGATAGTTTTGACAATATGTTTTTTTAAATCCATATAATATGAAACCAAATCAAATAATAATGTTATTTGGTATAAAACCAAATAAACCGAAAACCGGTAGTATAAATACCGAACCAAACCAAATTAAATATGGTTCCAATATGGTAGCTAATTTTTATAAACCAAATAACCGAAAACCGAATCGAAACCGGACCGAACACCAGATTGAACAGGTCTAGTAATAACAATTTGCAATTTTATTGAAAATCATATTTTCATATAATAGCATGATTTAAAATAGTTTTTTTTGACATCTTCAAATAGTTATATGTTTGTTGTCTGGTGGTTATTATCCTTTTAAGAAATTAAACTATAATATTTTATAAAAATGTAGATATATTTTTTCTTGGATCAGTTAAGGTTTGAAAAGAAGAAATCATAAACAAAAAAAACAATAAACCTTTAACAAATAAAGACACGTTTATATTATCATAGTTTACATACAATATATGATAGCCACTATTCTATGATGCTTACTACTGTGCAGTGTTATTATTTTGTAGCTATTCTCTATAATTCCTCAAGAAAATATGCATGTGTTTTGAATTTATAACAATAGTTGCAGAGTAGTACGCTATTAATCTTTTTCCAAGTAAATTATTCTTTGATATCAAATCGAAACATACAAAGCCTACTGACTAGAGACCTTTCAAAATGATTTAATATGCAAAATACAATTTTCTCGCAGAAGATTGCAAAAAAAGCAAGTGGGGATATATGAAAAGATAGATAGACGTCAAAGTGACTGTACGATTTCTTTTGATACATGTATTAATGCGCGTACGATTTATGTAGAGTCTATTTATAGGAAAAACTATATTTAAAAACGGTCACTAAAACTATATAATTGCTGACAAAAAAAACACTATATAATTGCTGACAAAAAAACTATATAATTAAATAGTTAACCAGATTTGATCCAAAAGAAAAATAGTTAACTGGTTTTCACCGTTAAACAATTAAAAACCCCATAATGTCTCAAGAAATATATACTATTATACAGTAATTGAGAGATGAAGAAAGAAAATCCCTAGAAAATGAGTTCAATTTTGGCACAATCTTATTTCAGATGACAAAGGTTACTTCCTACATGACATTTAGTACAACCTTTAATTTTGTTCTAGTATAAAGTAGACATAGAAAATACAAAAATCTAGACCGTGAAGTATATATATATATATATTTTTTTTTTTGTTACTTCATTTTAAACTTGTAGTTGATTGTACCATTTTTATTTTCTTTGTAATGGTACATTTTATATAAATAAAATAGCAGTTAAACAAATGTTTTTCACCAAAACAAATAAGAAAAGAGAAAGATGATTCACTAGGAAAACTCACCAACAACATGAAAGATTGTTATGCTATAGCCATCGCTTTGTAACTAGCTTTGTTTTCTACATTTAATTTTAATTATATTACTTAACTATATCACTATTAAATATAATAATTAAAAACTTATACGCATATCTAAATGGTCTACGAAGTTTACATAAAACATCCAAAAGGGAGATAAAAGAAAAGTGGAGAGAGATAGAGGAGGAGATGAAAAGACATCGCTACAGCTATATATTTATAGATCGCCGCCTAAAAGCCGAAACCATCATTAAAACTTCACTACTGTTTTGCTTATGTCATCCGAAACGCCGCCGTCTTCGATATTCTCCCCAACCCAACCATCACTTCTTTCAGTCGTCTTGTCGGAAGACGAACAAGATGTGACGGTTTCAGAGTGACACCTATCTTCCACTGGTTTGGTCCCGATGTCAACAATAATGGAAACCGGCACCGTTAACAACCGTCCATCACGCGGCGGCGAGAAAATCACCGGCGTGTACTCCATTTCTACTCTTTGCAGCGTCAAGTGCTTAAAGTGTTCCTTCAACGACTCAAGACCCTTTCCCAAATGAAAAAAATAAATAAATAAATAAACTACATATACTAATTACAACTCTTTTAATGAGAAAATAACTACATAAATTTAGCAACAAAAAAAACTACATATACTTATTTATAATTTATAAGTCTAATGTAATTTTATCAAATATTAAACCTTTTGTACCTGGACTCGAGCATATGTAACCTCACAGATCTTACTCGACTTGAAGAGTCTCCAGTGATTATGGTGAAAGGCCTTGTAAAGTCTACACACCGCTTCAGGTGTTGTCATGTTCACAAACCCATATCCCACATTGCATTCGTTACTTATATAATCAACAAAATGCAATCAGAGCTCATTAGTCACTAATTCAATCTTTTAATCAAATAAAACTAAGGTTACTATCATTTACCGGAAATCAATTGGTAGGTAAACAAAGTCATAAGATGACATAGGCGTCTTGTTCCCTTCGCTAATAATCTTTTCGTTACAGCCATTGCAATGTTCGTCCAGCATTTTCAAAAGCAGCTTCTGGCTGCACATAGGAAACCATATTATAAAACAAAAATTGACTAGTCGATGCTATTTGTGAATCTCAATGGGCCCAAAGTATACAAAAATAGAAACACATGCACATAAGATCAAGACTATATCCGGAGGGTTCTGTTGACTTTCGTCAAACACCCAAATAAAAACAGAAACAAAGCATTTCCTCGTTTTAGTACATTATTGTCCAAGCACATGCCCATCGCTATCATAAAGAAAGAGACGCATAGTATGCTAACCTGTACTTGTTTGGGATGTTTTTGATCATCACGGTGGTACGGTCGTCTCTGGACTCGACGCCGTTAATGGCATCTTCGTTAATCGTGAAGCGAGCATCGCTAACACGATTCGTCATCGTAAGCTTTTTAAACCGTTTTTTATTGTTATTGATCTTGTGTTTTTGCTCGCACCGTTCATTTTCACCGGAAGAGAAGTTGGGTTTGAACGGTTTGAACGGTTTTCTCATAACCGGCTCTGGTCTCCTGAACTGACTCGCCGGAGATGGTATTTGACGACGGTAATGCGGCGGAGGCGGTGGTGGATGGTTGGAAAGGATGTTTTGGTTGAAGCTTGAGGCGAGAAGGAGCTTTTTGTTAAACCCACCAGGACGGCTAAAAAGGACAATGATTTGTTTTCCGTCGATTGATTTTCCGTCCATCTCACGGCGAGCTAACGCGGCGTCTCTAACGTCGTAAAACTCAACGAATCTCTGTTCTCTCTTAAACGGCGTCTCTCTCAACTCCTTCACTTTTCCTGAAAAAAATACATTTCTTCACGTATAAACCAACAAAATAAATATTTTTATTACAAAACACTCAAACAAGTTGGGAGCTTTAGTCTCACCAAAAGCCTCGAAAATCTGTCGGAGAGCTGCGGAAGAGACGGTGGGCTCTAAGTTCATAATCACAAGCGAACCTTGATTGTTACCTTCGGGGACAGCCCTGAAATGTGGGAACACAAAATGGGCCCACACGGATCTCCCGGAGACGAGTCCACGCGCCGCTCCAAAACGGACTTGTTGTTGATGTTGATGCATGTGACGTTCGCGTATCTCCCTCAAAGCTCTTTGTGAGTGTCTCAGATCGTAGAAGTGAACGGTCACGATACCTTCGTGAGCTCTCTCCATCTGCACTCCACGCACCTCACCGAACACCTCAAGGTCCCGACGAATCGATGACTCGCTGACGTCACCTGGTACTGGTAATATCACTAGGGTTCTTGTCGGTATAGAGGATGACGGAGGAAGGTGAGGAGGAGGAACGCCGGCGAAACCATGGAAGAAACGAGGGTGAGGCGGCGGGGGAGGAGGAGGAGGTGGTGGAGGAAGAGGGAGGTAGATTCTTGTCGGAATAAAGAAAGGAAGTGGGTTTAGGTTAGCCGGTAAGAACGCCGGAGCTGTTGCGTTAAGGTGTGTGGGGTAACCGGTTAGTGACATGGCGGTTTTTAACGGAAAGGAAAGTGAAGAGATTTTTAAGAAAAGGGGTTTCCGGTGACCAGTTTTGATAGTGTGATGGGCGCTTGATCTTCCTATTAGTGATCGTACTCTCTCTCTTTATTTTGTTGCAGGGGGAGGAAGTGCATAAAGTGGAAATTTTTCAGTTTTGTTTTTATTCTACCGAAAATTTTCTGTTATTATTTTTTCATTTATAGGCTTTTTTATAACTAAAGTCAAGGTTCTTTTAGTCTGATGGTATAGTTTTACTGTATACAAGAATTTGACATTTTTGCCCTTTCTGAGGATGTCATTAGTGATGGATGGTCGGATTTGACCTTTTTACCCTTGCTGAAGATGTCATTACAATCGATGTGAATGGTCCGGTTGGTATTTCCATGATTCTTTGAAGAGAAAAGTGGATAAAACTGTAAAACAACGACGGTAGAAAGATGGCGGTGTGGCTTTATCATAGATAACTGATCAGAATTAAAACTCTTTCATATTTATTTAATTTATCAAATAAATATATAATTTTTAAAAAAATCTTCGTCATACTAGACAAAATTAATTCTAAATCTACATATAATAATCCATCAAAAAGAAAATAATTTATCCTCAATATTTTAGTTTATATTTTTCCTATATTTCACATGAATTTTTTTACGTCAACGATATTTTTGTTTAATAAAAATAAATTTTAAATTATTTAATTATTTTATTCATATCTTTATTTTTAATATTTGTTTTATAAGACCAATAACCATTTGAAATATTTTCAATTAAAATGACAAACTTACATAAATTAAATATAATTTTTTCTTAACTTATTTTTTATTAAACAAATAAAAATCTTCTTAAATTCTTAATTAAACACTAGTGAATAGTTTAGAACAAATATACTTTTCAATATGCACGAACATAGAAATGCATTGTAATGAACTTGGCATTAACTTTTTATTAAAAAAGACAAACTTACATTACTAAGGTAAAAAAGACATGCATACATTATTAAGGCATAAAATACAATTAAAATATTAAAGTAAAAGAAAAGATAAACATATATTATTAAAGAAGAGGAAATAAATATACATTATTAAATCAATAAGAGATAAAATACAAACAAAAATTTGATATCAAATAATTTTCGAATAGATTGTATTCAACTTCTCTAACAATTGTTTATTATGATCATTGATATGTAATTTTCACTTACCTTCCTAAACATTTTTTTTTGACATAGCTTCCTAAACATATTAATCTTTTTAGTTTTAGTCTTTTTATCAATTGGTTTGCCTCCTATCTATTTTATCCAATTTTCTAACTTTTTTTTATAAAAAAATTGAAGTCACTCTATTATTCATTGACCACTTAAAACATTGTATTTGCATTTCTTTTTACCGTTTTTGTTGTGTTCTTCTCCATTGGATGAGCATTAGATTTGAAGAGTTAGATGATACAAAAATTAAGTAATTTGCATTGTTCTCATTGGTTCTCTTAGATCTATATATTTTTTATTTATCTAACTACCATAATGTGATTACAAAAACAGAAATCATTCCGATATTAAATTGATATATTGCATGAGTTTTCCTGAATACATCATTCTCCGATCATCCACTTTGTTGGATACGCATGACACTCGTAAGCGCTATTCTATTTGTCTTTTTGTTCAGATAATTGTTATGATTCTTTTACGGAGCTCTATCCCGCAAAGGATCAAAAGCGTATGTTTATTAAAATATTTTGTACTTATACTTCAATATACTTCAACTTTACCCCTAAAATTGGCCCTTAGCAACTGCACCATACTGCCCATCAATGCTTTCAATATCGAATGTATGCACTAATTTGGATTATCTTTATCTTGAGAAATAGTATATAAGAGCAAGAGCGTAACAAAGTCTCACATCCATCAATAGTTTGTTACATTTGGAAAGTTCAAAATGATAAGATATTTAGAGGAGTTACTATAAATCCATTAAAATTGTTATACATGTTGAGGGTGAATGTCGAGATTGGCATAAGACGAATGTAGGAAAATATTGAAGTTTGACTTACGAAAAGATTCTCACTAACATAAGTATTAAGGACAAAGCTTAACACTACAAGAAAACTCGTCCATTACTAGGACGGGTTTTCCTCGTTAGTTCCTAGTAAATGGCCTTTTACTAGGAACTTACGAGGAAACGCGTTTCCTCGAAACACGTTCATCGTAAAGACATTTTCCTCGTAAGGTTGTAGCGAATTTACGAGGAAAGCTTTCCTCGTAAAGGCGTGGTAATATTTTCCTCGTAAGG
>CAKOAT010154267.1:1110-58330 GCA_932364175.1 Eruca vesicaria subsp. sativa
TAAGTCGGATCGAGACGAAACGAGGGACATTTCGGCCGTGGTTCAGAAAGCGACCGTGTCGTAAGTTCGAATCGGGGATGCGGGAAATCGAGGCTCCGGGAGGTCTCTAGTTCGCCTGCTGGCGAACTAAGCCGAGCTGGCTTAGTTCGCCAGCAGGCGAACTAGCCAAGGATTGTCTAGTTCGCCTGCTGGCGAACTAGTCGGGACCGTCTAGTAGAGTATGATGGAAAATATCTTTTCACTTTTCGGTGTTCAAATGATGGAAAATAAACGGAGTGTTACTGGACTTGATTGGTAGAGTATTAGCAAGTTCTCTAATGCTTTCTTAAGAAGCAGTTGGTAAAATATTTGCATTTAAAATATATAAGTTTCAAAACTAATTTAATATAATTTATTTATTTGTCTAGTAATATTAGAAAATTATATTTTTACAATTTGTTTAAAAATAATTTTATAAAATTAAGTTAAATTTTAAATTATTTTAAAAAATAATATTTTAAGTTTTTTAAATACAAATAAACAATTTAAAATTAATTATGCTCATGATTTAACAAAACTATAATGATTTAAAAAATTAAAAAAATTTACAAATTAACAATTAAACACTAACTCAGTTTTATATCATGATTTAACAATTTAAAAACTAATTATGGTTATGAGAAGTTTACGTTCACGTGTCAATCCTCTTTATCTTCAATTTTTTCTCTTGTTGTGTTTTTTATTTTATTTTTGTTATTATTCGATATAAATATTAGTTTTGAAGTTTACTCTCATTTCGTTTGTTTGTTTTGACTTGGGATTTCGAAAATACTTAAGATTTAAAATAATTAAAGAGATACATACTTAGGTTAAGATTTGCACTTTATGCATAATAAATATTTTATATTTTTCTGCATATTATAAAATAATAAATATATATATATATATATATATATTAAATAACTAAGAAATATGTTACTATTATGTAATAAATTGGCGTATGCATATAAATTTAACTATCACTCTTGTTTATTCGCAATTAGGGTAAATAAATCAAAATAATCAATCTTATATATTGTATATGATATATAATTAAATTTAAATGATATAAACATATTAATGTAGCACAATTTTAATATGGATATTTATTAAATGAGGTTTCTACTCATATGATTTTATGATTATTTGCATATTTGTGTAACAAAACTTTAGACCAACAATTTTTTTTTTTTGTGAGATGTTTAGTAGTTTCAATAATTTATAATCATTTTTAAAAAACAATGACATATTTCAAAATTAAAATATTAACTTTTCAATATATGTTCAATGCAAATATCAAAATATAAGTATGTATTTTCATACGATGTATAGTTTAATTAAAACGATATGAAGTATATATAAATTATAATTATTTCTTCATATGGTCTTAAAATCATTATATTTTAATATATAAAAAATAAAACCTTGATCCTAAAATTTTATGTGAGACTTTTAACAGTTTTAGTAATTTATACTCATTTTGAAAAATTCGAAATACAACATACACAAAACAAAATCTAGATTTTTATTATATGGTTAATGTAATTGTGTAATTTATTTTAATAATAAGGAAATAAACAAAATGAGAAAACGTATACAGATTGTTATCAAATCTTTATTGTTTAAAATCATTAATTTTCATATATCTATATATATATATATATATATATATTTTAATCACATTAGGTAATTCCATAGGTTTTTATTTAAGGAAAGCATGTGAAACAATAAATGTTTGATATATGCGACCAACTATAGCCTATAAAATATTATATTGTTAGAGAGTATAAATTTTAGACTATATATTATATCACATGCTCTAGAATCCTTAGGATTTGAAATCGAAGCCAAAGAGCTATGCCACATAGGATTGATGTTATTTTTAATTATTACAAACTTAAGGTTACAACTTTTTAAATGATTCTCAATTAATATATAGGGGATTACGTGAGATTATGGAAAACGAGGTATCTTTTTATTATATACATTATTTGAGGAGTGAATTTTTCAAGTATCGTATTCACATTAATTTTTACGATGATTAATTATAAAAATATTTTTGAAACATTTTAAAATATTACATTTAATTATCATTATTAAATGTATTTTATGGTAATTTCTGTTAATTGGAATTGATTATTTTTCCTTTTCTAACCAATAACATATATATATTAAAAAAAAAGTTTACAAGTTAGAAAAATGAAATTTCTAATAATATTTACATATACTATGATTTCATAAATACGGAAAGTTACCAAAATAGTCTTGATATTAAAAATAATCAAATAAAATTTGTTATTTTTATGGTAATAATTTATTAAGTTTTATACATATAAAATATGCATACCTTAAACATATTAAAAGATATTATATAATTTTAATATTTTATTTATTTTGTAATATATATATGTATGAGATTCAAAATATTTTTTATATTCGTTTATATATATTTTAATCAATCCATCGCTTAGTTTTATTTTGTCTATTTCACTCTCAAAAATATATTATATTATAGAAAATCAAGGGATTTACCAAATATAACTCAAAATTTGATTTTAAATGCAAAAGTGTACCTAAATTCAAATCAATTGCAAAACTAACTTAAAATGTTAGTGAAATTACAAACATCCCTGCATGACCAAACAAAAAAACAGAATTGTATTTTACCATTATAACCTTGCTAGTGAAACAATTTACCTAAAAATCTTCTTATGCTGCAAATCTTAAAAATAATTTATAAATTTAAGAAAAACTATTTTGGTTAATAAAAAAATCCTAATCATGTAATTATTGACATTCATAAATGATGTAAATATATATTTAATAAAACTGAATAATGTTTAAGATAAATGAGTAAATATAAGTTTGTCATGATATTCTTTGGTTTAGGGTTTGGTAACTATGTTGTAGTATAATATGAGTTTTAAGGATTAAATTGTGGAATCTTAACATTTTTTTTTAAAAGTAAAATTTAGCTGTATGTGTTTAGTTTTGTGTACATTAAACATTTTATAAGTTTAATTTAGGTTTGATAAAGTTTTTGTATGTGATTTTGTTATATATATTTGATCTCTTTGACTTTGGGGTTTTGGAAAATTTATGAAGACTTAATAACAGTTTTCCGCTCAAAATTTAGGTTTTCCGCTCAAAATTTAGGTTTTCCGCTTAAAATTAAGTCTTCCAATGTCTTCTAAAGTCTTCCAGGGAATATCTTCTAAAGTCTTCCAGGGAATATCTTCTAAAGTCTTCCAAGGAAAGTATTATAAAGTATTTCAGAGAAAGTCTTCTAGTGTATTAGTTCTTAAGGGATATAAATTTAGACTTAATAAAATTGAATTGTTTTCAACATAGATGAGTGAATGTAAGTTAGTCATGATATTCTTTAGTTTAGGACTTAATAACCATGTTGTAGTATTGTACGTGTTTTAGTGTTAGATTGTGGAATCTTAATATTTTTTATTTTAAAAAACTGAATTTTACCTATATGTGTTTAGTTTTGTGTAGATTAAACACTTTATAGGTTTAATTTAGGTAAGATAATGTTTTTTTTATGTGATTTAGTTATATATATTTGACCTAATTGATTTTGGGGATTTGGAAGACTTAATTTTTGAAGATATAATGCACACGAAGACTTACCAGATGACTTAATAACTGTTTCCCGCTAAAAAATATTAAACTTTTTAGGTTTCCCGCTTTAAATTTTGATACGTGCTCAAATTTATCCTATGGAACATCTTACTCTCTCAAATAAGAAATCTATTGCAGTACTTACGGATCGAATCTACAAAGAGATATGGAACCTATTAAAGCTAATCAAACAATAAGATTAGGTGAATATAAATAGTAAATCGCAGTAAACAATTAAAATGTAAATAGGAAATATTCTAATTGAGCACGACAATTACTCGACAAGAACGTAATGAGGGTTTTGAACTTAAATGGAAAAGTGTTAGACTTAGGGTTTTGATTCAGGTGTTGGATATTATAATCTTATAGGTTCCATCTTGTTGTTTGCATGGTATTGAAGAGCATTAACTATCCCGACCACAGATTTACTAAACATCATATTTAATAAATAAATCTATTGACTAGAGTGTCATCGACCAAGACAAGAATGTCCGATCGATGACAGTGTCGATCGATTATTCGATAGGAATATCGATCAATTCACTTTACTCGACATAGATCGATTTCCAATGGGAATATCGATCGATGCGGCTAGTCAAGCGTTACACGCGAGTTAACAAACATTCATTATGAGTCCCCTAGATCAAGCGAATGCCATCTCTCTAGTAAAAATCCTAAATTAATCAGTATGTATACAAGATTATCAGAGTTATCTAAAGATGCTTAAACAACCTTACAATTCTAGATTCAGGTTTCTAGTTAGCAAGTCTAGATAATAAGCATTAAGAACATCCTATTAATGAATACCACAACAAGTAATCCTATAGTTAGGGCTAATCCCACTAACCTATTTGAACCCTAATTATAACAAGTGAATTACTCAGACATGGCTAAGAAATTCATAACACAAGCAAAGTAATAAAACTGCATAGTATTAGATAGATAGAAAACAATGGAGTTCCAATCACAAATGTCTCTGTTGATCTTCTATCCCAAAATAAAATCTGAAAACCTTTTGCTGTGAAAAGAACACAAAAGCTCTCTCTGCCTCTAACACAATGAGAGAGTATATAAACTTGGGTTAAAACTCGTCATGGGTAAAATTTTCATTTGATGATGTTTGGGCTTCACGTTGGCTTGTCTCGTGAACTGATCTCTGCGCCTTCAGCATCGATCGATCATGCTAGGTGCATGTCGATCGATGTGAGTCACTCCATGTAGACCTCGGTCATGTTGGTCGATTCCAAATCGAGTGGTTTCTCCAATCCTCTCTAAAATTTTCCAAAAACATCACTTTCTTCCAAAATACTCCTGAACTTATTAATATGCTTAAAAGCTTCTATAATATGATAAATAGTAGTAAAAACACCAATATACCATGACTAAAAACGGGTCAAAATCATGGTATATCAAACTCCCCCAGACTTACCCTTTTGCTTGTCCTCAAGCAAGACAAACATGCAGTCTCTCTGAAAGAGGTTTGAAAAGAATAGGGACTCACAAATTTAAAAACTTTGAAATCATAACCTCAATAATATTGCAATCCACAGTTCTAATCACAGAAGTTCATTATGCCATATCCTAGCTTAGCAACCAAATTCATCCAGCCAACAACTTAGCAAATACTATATGACATTCCCCTCAACTAACCTCATTTCTTAGCATAAAATAAAAGTGCAGGCTTTATCTTGGGAGTATCGATCACAAGATGCAAGGAATCTCAAACAAGTATCTGGATCTGCAGGTAAAAGTTAGTTCTTATCTTTTCTCTCTTCTAATTTCTCTCTTGAGTCAAAATCTGCTTCTAAGGCATGATTATTGACCAAGATTGGACAGGCTTCCATGAAACAAGCCTTAATGGTGGTTGCCACTAAGTCCTGATCACTTCTTTTTTACCTATATCCAAGAATTCATATGAAGTGAGCCTTAATGGTTGTAACCACCAAGTCCCATTCGAATTATTTTATTGGAATCATTATGAATCAAGCCTTAATGGTTGTAGCCACCAACTCCTGTTCTGATTCCTCCTAACTAAAATCCTAATAAACTTAGTACTATTTTCGGATTTTTTTTTAAGAACTATAAATCTACTTAACTATCTAGGGTCAAAAGAAGAAAGAGAAAATGTGATAATCTATAGAAGGCTTTACTTTCCAGACTTGTTTGAAGAATCCGATCCCATGTATACCAAGCCCCAAGACAAGTAGTTGTGTCAAGTTTAGTGTTAGAGGTCAGCTTTGGTTCCTTCAAACAATCTAAGCAAGTGTGAATAGCTGATTGGTTGATCCACTTTAGCATCTTTAGTACTATTTGTAATCATAAGATCTAGAATGGTGCTAGAAAGTGGTTAGATAACAAGTATAAATCAAATACGATCATTATCCCTTTTCTTGAGCTTAATAAAAATAGTTTTGAAAACAAATTTTATAAGACTCATAGCAAATAAAATATCAGTAAACCTCCCTCAGACTTAAATTACACTATCCCAGTGTAAAAAAAACCAGAGTTATGGCGAAAAAAAAAATCATAAGTACTCATTGTAACAAGGAGGAATGATGAACCTGACCGGATTAAGAATCGATCGATGTGTAAAGGAGAACATCGATCGTTGCAGGTGATCATCTGTCGATCTATATCGACTGTCTTCGTCGGTCGATGAGATGGTTATTTGTTGCCGCTTGGATCTTTTTTTTTTATAAAACCTGCAAAATGAAAAACAAAAAAAAATCAATAAAATAAAAGAAAACCAAAAGAAAAATTACCCAATAGTGGGTTGCCTCCCACTCAGCACTTTGTTATAGTCATTTCGCTTGACTTTTGAGGTAGAGTGAGCTATTGTGTGGAAAAATAGCTACTTGTTGGAAAACAAGTATCCACAACTTCACTGTTAATGCTGAACCAATTAGCCATGAAGCTTCTTGTGGCTTTATCACTTTTGGCCCATCTTGCATCCATCTTGATAACTGTGTCTCAGATGTTTTGAAGTCTCTCCTTAAGAAGCTCAATGGTGATGTTGGTCCACTGAACCTGATCATAGATATTCTATGTCAGTTCTCCCAATGTCTTGTTGGTTGATTCAGATTTAACTGACTCTCCCTGTAACAACTTCTCTTGTCCTAGTACAGACTCTACATTGATCGCTGCGACTTTCGCGGTGTCGATCGATTCAGGTGGAACATCATTGATCAATTTGACATTATCTTTGTCGATTGATGTTGCAGTTCAGGTCGACAGGTGAGTCTTGTCTGAATTATCCTGACTTCCTTCTACCGCCATTCTGTTCCTGAGTTTAGTCCATTGATGTTGGTGTTGAAGGAGAAAAATATGTCATCACATCTCTTGTCGAGCCTATCCTCGGTGGTGTTCAGAGCTTTGTAGATCCTATCAATAATCTGGTCAACTTCTGCTCTGGTATTGAACTTCTGCTCTGGTAACTACTTTGCGTCGATCGATGATGAGGATAGTATGTGGAAATCGAGTTGCATCTGAATGGTGGTGACTTCTTGTTGCAAAGCCGTCATCCGGCCGTCCAAAGTTTGTAAGTACCACATGAATAGTGATGTGTAGTGATCATGCTCATCTTTGCTGATCTTTATCCGTTTCTCGATGTCAAAAACCTTAGCATCGATCGATTTCGTAACATCTATATCGATCAATTTGCTTTACTCATGCTTTTCTTCGCCGATTGTATCCAAATCCTGCTGTATCAACTCAATCCTCATACTTAACCAATTGATGTTGTTGGTGGTGATAGATCTCGTGAATCCTTGCATCGTGATAAGACTCGTCCCATTTAGTGTTCTGTCTAGTCGACAGCTCTTCCTTTTCTGGTTCGTCATTCGCGTCGATCGATGCGTCCTTAGTGGCATCAATCGATGGCAAACATTGTGTCTTCCTACCAGCTAGTTCTGCATCCAACTCTTTCATCTGCGTAGTCAATCCACTGATTTCCTTGTAGAATCACATAGGCCGTATCCTGATTGTTGTTGAGCTTACCCACTGCTTCTCTTTGGCAATCACTCATGCAAACATTCATCTTGTTGATTTCATCTTTGGTGTAAAGTTCTGGCTCTAAAATCGGTCTATGATTTTTTTTTGCGATTGATCGATGCACGTCGCGTCCTGTCGATCGATGGATGAGGATCCTTGACGATCGATGGTGGTCTGACTGTGTCGATTGATGGTTTCTGTATCACACCTAGTTGCTGTTGAAAGATATTTCTTGGTTCATTGGCCATCTGAAGGATTTCAGCTATGTTTTCCCTTGAAACTTGTAGAATCCTTCCATCCATGGCTTGTGCATTGCCTTATGGGTCCTTAATAACACCAAATTCACCTGGTTTTAGAAAATCATCAATATAATAATCTCTTTTAAAAAAAAAATTTTTAGGGTTAGAGTCGATCGATGTTGAATGATCTGCATCGATCGATGG
This sequence comes from Eruca vesicaria subsp. sativa, assembly GCA_932364175.1. NCBI lineage: Eukaryota > Viridiplantae > Streptophyta > Magnoliopsida > Brassicales > Brassicaceae > Eruca > Eruca vesicaria. The sequence goes on from CAKOAT010154267.1 coordinate 9,192, forward strand.
TAGACAAGAGGTGGTGATCTTTGGCTGGTTGAATTTTGCACTTTTTGCTGTGCCATGATGATCCGTGTAATTTGTTCCTATCTTGATTTTTCTCCCAAAGGTGGTAGGTGCTTGCATCTAGTCTAATTCTGTGGTATAAGACGTCCTCTTGGTTTCAAGACCTCTTTTATACTCATCAGGTTCCCTAGGAAAAATTGGAAAATTGCCATTCCCGAAGTCGGTGGCGTTGACATCGATCGATGTGCACGTGTGTGTGTCGATCGATTGTTGATTTTGGTTTTCCTGATGTGGCTGAGCATCGATCAATTCTGGTATAACCGTGTCGATCGATTTCGTGAGCTTCGTCTTGGTGATGGGTTGTAAGAATGGCATGGATTTCTCTAGCATACTCCTCAACATAATCCTCATCATGCTCCTCTCTATGATCCTCCGAATCTGATATGATTGCAGTGTATAGTGCAAAGCTCTCATGGAAACCACTGTCTGCCCAACTGCCTATAGAGTAGTCATCCTACTTGTTGCTGATGTCTGAAAGACAAAATCGAGTGTGATTCCATGCGTGTGTGGGCTGTCTGTCGATGACGCGTAAAGAGTCGCATCGGTCGCCGGCTGGTTGAGAGAATCGATCGATGACGTCGTGTGTGTGTCGATCGATTCGGAATACTCAGTTTCGTACTCTGCTACAATGTCATGCAGCGATGAATCCAGCCTCTCTAGTCTCCAATAGGTGTACATGTTGCTTAACAACACAAAAAGGGTCATAAAAACGTTTGGTTAAAGGAAGACAAAGCCTGTTAGTATTCATGTCACAAACTGCTCCTATTGTGGCCATGAAAGCTCTTCCCACTAAGAGTGAAAAATTCCAGTTTAGCTTGATATCTAGGACATAAAAATCCACAGGAACTAGTGCATTACCAATATGCACCTTCAAGTCTCTGATTATATCTCTTGATTTCCTCTTAGAAAAATCCACAAAGGTGAATAATTCTTTTGAAGGTTCTACCTTCAGACCTAGATGGTCTGCCATGACCTTTGGTAGGATGCTGGCTGATTCTCCTGTGTCACATAATGCATGTGGGATCCTTCTCCTCAGATGTCTCTCAGTAGTGGTCTTATAAATGTCATAGGCTCTGATGTAGGGTTGGAAGGGCTGGTTGATGGCGGTTTGAGTGCATTGATTCGTGAAATGTCGATTGGGCGCAAATGCACTCGGCAGATAATAGAATAACATCGATCGATGGAGATAGGGCCTTGTCAATCGTTTACATGTTCTCTCTGTTGATCAATGTCTGGCTCGTGACGTCGGTCGATGGGGGAGTATAAAAGGCTAGGTGGATGTGGGTGACTTTCTGCGAACTCCGCGTGGGTCAATATCCGGATGGCATTGCACGTTTCAGGCGGCTCAGTGTGTGTCGATCGATCTGCATAATCAGTTATTGATCGATTTCTGTTGATTCCTGTCGATCGTTGCGCACTAGGTGGCATCGATTGATGAGAGGGTGATTCGTCGGGATCGAACAAGTTTTCCTCCTCGAGATCCTCTTCTTCCATCTTTATATGTCGAATTTCTTGCCAGAAATCAACATCCAGTATGGACTTGACATGGTGTTTCATAGCTTCATCCCCTTCTTGCCTGAACCACCTGAGTCTCAAGCTTCCTTACCTAAGTACCCAAAGTCTCAATCTTGGTGTTCAGCTCTTTGTAGATGGAATCAATCTTCTTATTAAAATCCACTGTCAGCCTTTGCTGTTCTTCAAGAACCTGATCAAGCATGACTTCAATCTTGCTCTTCTGAGTCTGTTGTGGTGGATTCTGGTAGAATGAAGTTCCATAGCCTTCGTTGTTGCTGTAGCTCCTATAGGGTTTCTGAAATTTTGGATTCTAGTTAAAGTTACTCCTCTGACTATTACCACTGAAGTTCCTGTTCCCAAACTGATTCCCAGACCTCTGAAAATCAGTTCCTCCAATGTAATTCAGATCTGCTAACTCTGAATCTATATCTTCTGCATCTTCAGCTGAGCAAACCTGTGTCATAAGTAGTTGGTTGACACTGTCTAACTGAGCTTTTACTTAAGCCGGCTGTTCCTTCCCAAGGAATGCTACATATTATCTCCTTTCAGAATCCGTGTTCTTGATGCTGCTGCTGTTCGCTAGATCCTCGATAAGTCTCACAGCTTCTTCTAAATTCCTGGTGTTAAAGCTTCCATCGCTTGCTATATCCAGAGCTATCTGATACTTCAAAGTGATTCCTCTAAAGAAAGTGCTGAGCAGCCGCACTTTTGAATCCATGGTGTGGGAAATCGCGTTGGAAGAACTTAAATCTAATCCAAGGGTCTTTGCAGGACTCTCCAGGTTTCTATGTGAAGGTAGTAATCAAGCTCCTTAGTTCTTCCGCTCGTGCATCATCAAAGAAACTGCGCAGAAAAGCATTCTTGATGTCAGTCCAGGATGTAAGAGATCATGATGGTAGCTACTTGAGCCAATGTGCAGCATCTCCAGCAAGTGAGAACTTGAAGAGGTTGCACAATAAGTAGTCCTCAGGGACTTCCTTAACTCTAATAACAGCGATGAGATCTTCGAACCTCTCAAGATGGTCCATAGGATGCTCATGTGGCAATCCATAGTAGGGTATCTTAGCCACAAGTGTGTAGTATTGAGGCTGCAACTCGAAGTTTTCCCTCTGGACGAATAGCTGACCTGTTGGCATAGTACTGGTTTGGACGGTTGTACTCTGCCAAGGTCTTGGGTCGAGTGGCCTCAACAGTATCAGGATCAGGGATTACATTCCCCTTAGTATCTAGTTTCTGACCTGTTGCATTACGCCGATGACCTTCCTGGTCATACATGTCTCCATTGTCGTTTGCGGTTATTATCAGACGTGCAACTATGTCTGGCGACTGAGTATCGATCGATGTACAATGAGCAGTGTCGGTCGTTGTTAAGTAATCAGAATCGGTCGACGAAGAGTAGTCCGTGTCGATCGATAATGAAGCGAGGTCGACTGGGGTCTGATGAGAATCGGTCGACGAAGAGTTGTTGATGTCGATCGATGCGGAACGTAGGTCTTTGCGGATCGAACGTTCCAAGCTTACTGGGTCTTCTGAAAATAGCAGTTGTTTTTCCTTGTTGCTTCTGGTTATGTTATTCATGCACCTGAAAAGTCAAGAATTTTTTTTTAACAAAAGCTGATAAAAGAAAAAGAAAAACCTAGAACAAGTGATTGCCTTCTCTCTAGTAAAAATTCTAGATTAATCAGGATGTATTCAAGATTATCAGAGTTATCTAAAGATGCTTAAAGAACCTAACAATCCTAGATTCAGGTTTCTAGTTAGCAAGTCTAGAACATAAGCATTAAGAACATCATATTAATGAATACCACAACAAGCAATCCTATAGTTGGGGCTAATCCCACTAATCTATTAAAAACCTAATTCTAACAAGTGAATTAGTCAGAAAACAATTGAGTTCATAAGACAAGCATAGTAATAAAACTGCATAGTATTAGATAGCTAGACAACAATTGAGTTCCAATCCTAAATCTCTCTGTTGATCTTCTCTCCCAAACTAAAATCTTAAAACCTTTTGTTGTGAAAAGAATAAAAAAAATCTCTTTCTGCCTATAACACAATGGCAGAGTATATAAACTTAGGTTAAAACTCGTCAGGGGTAAAATCGTCATTTGATGATGTTTGGGCTTCAAGTTGGCTTGTCACGCAAACTGGTCTCCACGCCTTTGGCATCAATCGATCATGCTAGGTGCATGTAGATCGATGTGAGTTACTCCATGTCAATCTCGATCGTGTTGGTCGATTCCAAATCGAGTGGTTTCTCCAATTCTCTATAAAATACTCCAAATACATCACTTTCTTCCAAAATACTCCTGAATCTATAAATATGCTTAAAATCTTTTATAATATAATAAATAGTATTAAAAACACCAATATATCATTACTAAAAACGGATCAAAATCATGGTATATCAAACACTAAAATCTTTTAGGTTTCCCGCTTAATATTAAGTCTTCCAATAAGTCTTGTAAAGTCTTCTAATAAGTCTTGTAAAGTCTTCCATGGAAAATTTTCTAGTGTATTAGTTCTTAACATAATTTATAAATTTCATAAAATGTATTTTGATAGGGGAAAAATCATAATCATCTAATTATAGACATTTTTGTAAGTGATATAAATTTAGACTTAATAAAATTCAATTATTTTCAACACATATGAGTGAATGTAAGTTATGCATGATAACTTGGAAGACTTAAGAATACTTTAGAAAACCTACTAGAAGACATTTGAAGACCTCGGAAGACCTACTTAAAGTATTCTTAAGTCAAAAATTTGGAAGATCTTCGAAGACCTCGGAAGACCTACTTAAGGTCTTTCAGTAGGTCTTCCAAAGTCTTCTTAAGTCCTCAAAGTCTTATGGGTGAATAGAAAGTCTTCAAAGCAAGTCTTCTGAGTGAATAGTAAATTAGGATCTAGAAGACTTTAGGATCTATAAGTCTTCTGTATGAAAAATATTTAACCTAATTGGAATTTTTGTCATCGTAAATAAAGAAAATTTTACGTATTCTCTTTCTTTCTCTCAAATAGAGGCAACAAAAATGTAATGTTTGTCACTCTAATATTCTCTAACCTCTCCCTAAACTATTTGAATTTTATAACACCAAACATTATATCAATTTTTCATTTTTATATGTTTCTCACTATTGTATCTTGTTTTTGGAGGTTTTTCATTACATAGTTGTCATCTTTTACTCATTTAAGAGTAGACTTATAAAATTTTATATGTATTTTTGTGTCTTGTATAAGTTAGATTCTAATAAGTTATAGAGTCAACATAATGTGATTGTTTTAGATATTATTCAAGCTTAAAAACATTTTTTTAAAAAAAAAAATTCATGTTTTGATGTCATTTGAACATTTTTAAATATGCAGGTTTTTTCAGATCTGAGACAGACATTGGAAGACTTACAAAAGACTTTCAGAATATTGTCCAAGAGGTGTTTTGGCGTTGTCTTAAGTCTTCTGACGTTGTCTTAAGTCTTCTGATGTCATCTTAAGTCTTCTGGTATAGTCTTCTTTCATGTCTCCTCTTATATAACAGATCTGAGTGTTTTGGTAAGTTATCATGTCTGATTTTCTTCATTTAGTATTCTATTGTTGCATAAAGTTCTTATCTTTTTTTCCAAACTAAAATTCTCCAACATCTTTTTGATCTCTTTAAACATGAAAACATTAAAAATAACATCAATTTCCCATTTTTATGTGTTTCTCACTATTTTATATTGTTTTTCAGGTTTTTCATTACATAGTTGTCATCTTTCACTTATTTAAGGGTAAATCTATAAATTTTTTTATATGTTAGAATCAAATAAATTATAGATTCAACATAATGTGATTGTTTTAGATAATATTTAAGCTTAAAACCATTGTTATTTGAATTTTTTTCTCTGTTTTGATGTCATTTGAACGTTTTTGGATATGCCGATATTTTTTCAGATCTGAGACAGATATCGGAAGACTTATTGAAGATTTTCCTGGAAATCTTCTGATGTCGTCTTATGTCTCCTGACGTCGTCTTAAGTCTTCTGGCGTAGTCTTAAGTCTTCTGACGTAGTCGTAAGTTTTCTGACGTAATCTTAAGTCTTCTAGCGTAGTCTTATGTCTTCTTGAAAATCTTCTCTCATATCAAGTGGAGTCAAAAATTTTCTTTGTGGAGGAATTATCTATAAAGTTTTATTGTGGTCGGTTTTGTGATTTGTATGTGTACTCTTTAGTTGTGATTTTTTTTGTAAATTTGAAAAAATATTAATAAAAAATATTGTAAATATGTTTATTGTCCAAAATTACTTCACATCCCCTATATATTAATCATGGAGCATTACAACATTTTTTGGTAGACATGTGTCACAATGAGAATGATTTTCAGAACTCTTAGAGAAATATGTTCGTCCAAAACATGTGTTATATTTTTATTAAACAAAGTATCATATTTGATTAGTAGTGTACAAAAGAATATTCTCTATTCTTTTCTTATATAAAAGCTACAGAATTATCTAATATGATTAACATATATATCACAATTAATGATTATGAAAAATAAAGATTTCATAACAATTGTTTATCCGCTTTACTTTTTATTTAATCTTATATTATCAAAAAAAATTTAACAATCGTATTAATCATATAATAAAAAATTATATTTTGTCTTATATGTTATATTTTAAAATTTTTAAAACAACCATAAATTATTAAAAATGGTAAAATCTCACACTGAAATTTTTTTGATCAATAGTAACGTTTTTTTAGCTCAGCCAATTGTTTTTTATTGCATCTTAAACACTTTTTAATGATTTACTAAATGGATCACGTACATATTAGAGTGTGTTTTGGTTTTAAAATTATTGCATATAAAAAATCAATATGGACTATCATCCCTTTCGTTTAAAATTTTCATACAATAAAAAATATAGGGTTGGGCAAAAAAATTGAATCCAAATAACTGAACCAAATCGAATCCAATAAGTAGTACAGATCATTAACAAAATTGGTTAGATATCCAAACGGATTCAAATTTTTGGTATCTAGAGAATCAAAACTGAATCGAAATATTTCGGGTATACGAGTATACTCAAACCAGATTTATATACTTAAATATATTAATAATTTTTAAATTTAACATCTAAGAATATACAAAATACATGAGATGTTCTAAAACTTTCCAAAATACTTAGAAATATAAAAAAAGTTAAACATACATTTTTAAAATAGCTAAACGATACACCAAATACCAAAAATACTTGAAATATTTATTGATTTTTTGTCCAAATATTTATGATAAAAAATTTTATGTTAATTTTAACTATTTTGGCATTCCTTTTTCAAATTTATATGTTATATAATATTTTTATTTTAAGATTTTAACTAATTTAAAGTATATATAAACTTTAATCTATTAAAAATATTAAAGAGGTTATTCGAACCTAAACCCAAACCGAACCTGCAAAGTTTCAAACCAAACGTGCAAAGGTCTAAACCAAATATAATCTAACCAAACCAAATGGTATTTGAATGTCCATCCCTAATCAAATGTAAAAAATATTATTGATAACAAAATTAATATTTAAATATAACATATTTTTAAAAAAGGTTACTCCGCGCATGGCGCGGTTTATCTTCTAGTTATTAAAGTAAACAAGATGTAAGATATGTTCTAACAATGTGTTTTCAAATTTTACAAATCAAAGAAAATAAAAAACTTCATTGGCCTTCAAATTCAAAACATGATGTTCATTGTGTAGTTCTTCTCAGTTTTGAATTCATCAGTGACTACGTCAGAGACTTCGTCAGGATTTGGTGATAGAAACCAAACAAGATTGAGTAACTTAAACTAAGACAAAGACGTCATGTTAGAAAAAGGAAATGTCACTTTTATGGAGATATGGAAGTGGCTAGGATCCTGGAAATATTACTTTCATGGAGATATAGAAGTTGCAAATATTTTGGAATATTTCCTAATAGGTTTATGGAAAGGCGTGAATGCCCTAATCCAACTAGGTTAACCTAATAGACTCCTATTAAATAAGAGGAGCTTGTGTGTTCTCTTCTCTTCGACACGAAAGATACAAAAACATAAGAAAAGACCTAGCTTGGTTTGTAAGCTTTGGCTGTGAGAGAGAGAGGTGCTAGATCTTTGTACTAGATTATAGTGAATTGCCTCCTTGCCAGGCCCCAGTGGACGTAAACCATTCTAGGTGAACCACTGGGTAAACAATTTCTTGTGTCCATCTTCTACTTATTCCACATTCCTATCTCCCTGATTCTACAAACTCAACTTTCTTACTTACGTTGTTGAGTTCGTCTGAGAGTGTATCAGCGAGTTTGTGTGTTTAATTCTAGTTCTTGAATTAAACTAATTCCCCTTGTGGTTTCAACATCTCATCCTTGGATTTCCCATAATCTGCAAAAAATATAAATTTGTAACGATAAACAACTTCTTCTCATTAACTTACAATAGTTGTTCATCACTTTAAACTTATAAGAAGTAAAACCAACAAAGTCTTGTAAGAAGTAAAACCAATAAATTTTATAATTATAAACAAGTAAGATATAATGAGTTGGTTAACTCTTCCAATTTCATTTTCATGTACACATTATATACTTCTTGAAATTGTTTAACATTTTTTAAAGGTAAAAAAATATTTCAAATTACTGAGTATTCTTAAAAATACAAGTTTACAAAAACTAATGTGGAAGACTTCCACAGAAGTCTACTGAGAGAAGACTTACTTGGATGTCTTCTATCATTAGCTAGAAAGATTAAAAAAACATGAATGTTAGTAACCTCATAATTATCACGAATTAAGTGATGAATTTTATTCAGGACCCCAAATATTGTCTAAAACGCATGAATTAACAATAAAATCTTAAGAATTCATTCTAAATTTGAAGAAAATGAAAGTTTATTATAAATTGTCATAGAAGACTTATTTGGAAGTCTTCCCGAAGAAGACTTTCAAGTAAGTCTTCTGGGGGAAGACTTCTAGGTAAGTTTTTCATTTAGGTCATTTTTGGAATAGAATAGTTGCAAAGGAAGACTTTCAGAGAAGTCTCCTATAGAGGATACTTCAGTGGAAGTTTTCATTTGTAAATATTGGCTTATTTTTCTAATACACAAATTCTCAAAAATATCTGAGAAGACTTACATGAAAGTCTTCTCGGATAAACATATTAGTTTTGCAATTGACCAGTTTGTGTCATAAATTTAACTTTCTACGGAAGACTTTAAGGTAAGTCTTCCGCTAGAAGACTTCGGAAGAGTTAGCTGGAAATATTCTCATCCTTTACATTAAGTCTACTCGATACACCGGAAGACTTCAGTAGACTTACCTGGAAGTCTTACAGGTAAGTCTTCTTCTTAACCTTAGGTTTGACGAGAATCACAGAATAAAAATTTAGAAGACTTCCAGGTAAGTCTTCGGGCTGAAGACTTACCTAAAAATCTCCCAATTTAAATTAAATGTTTAAGTTTAAATTTTTAATTGCAAAAGTAACGCACACAGATTTCAGTAGACTTAATGTAAAGTTTGAGAAGACTTCTACGTAAGTCTTCTGGCGGAAGACTTACTTGGAAGTTTTCCGTAGAAAGTCAAATTTCTGACACAGATTGGTCAATTATAAAACTAAACTATTTATCTGAGAAGACTTCTAGGTAAGTTTTCTCTAAAAAATACACAAAAAATCAATTTCCAAACTAACGTATTGTTTGACCAGAAGACTTTCCGGAAGTTTTCTCGACTGAGAAGACTTACGAAGACTCACACTTAAGTCTGCTGGCAAAAAATCTGGGAAAAAAAAATCAATTCATACCTTCAACAACCACTGAGATCTTGCTTGTTTGGATGAATATAGATAGAAAGTGAGAGATATGTAGTTTTGGGGCATAAGATATAAGAATGAATGAGTAAATTTCATTTTTAGATGCATTAAGAGCTTCATTTTGGTTGTTCATGGTTGTTGGGTGAATTGATGGCAATGAAATTTTCGTGATAAATTGATGAAGATGAGGATGAGAGAGTATAACAATCATTTTCGGAAAAAAATAAAATAAAAATAAAAAGGAATGACATTTTCGTGTATAATTAAACTTCTGGGGTAAATTGGGCAAATGAAATGTCCAAAAAATAAGGTTAGTTTTGTGTTTGACTTGGAGTTTTGAGTCATTTTTGCAACAAGCCGTAGAAAATCTCAGTAAAAAATATTTATATATTTAACTGAACAACCAACCTAAATGTAAAATAAAGAAAATTAACAAAAAATTAATATATTTAGAAAATCACTTGTCTAATTTAAAATAACATTATTAATAAAAATATACATATAAATTTTAAATTGAAAATAAAAGATTAAAAAGTATTTGTATATGTGCATGAGCACGAGATAATCACCTAGTACGTAATATGTGTTGAAAGTAAGCTTGAAGAAAACTTGTGGAACAAAAAGATATTTGAAATGTTAATGAAATAGGAAATATACTCGTTTAGTAGTTATAAAAATAGGTTAAACTAATGTGATTTGGAAATTGATATCTATATATAAGGAGATGTTAAGGTGTGACATAACTTATGGTTTAGAAATTGAAAGATTGTGAACTTAAGGGTTTTATGTTATTTTTCCTTAAAATAATAAGGGAGTTATTATTATTTTGTTTTTCCTTAAAAGTAGAACCTAGGATTGATTGATGCAAGCAAAAGCTAGTTCAGCTGCCTGAACCATAATCTAGACAGGCTAAACTATTTGAAACATACGAGAGTTGATCTAATAGGTTAAAGGACTTGTCAAACCTTGTCGCTGAACCTGCAAAAGTAACATTGATCCTGAACCTGCAAAAGTAACATTAAGATTGATTACTCAAACCAAGATCCTAGGATTGATTGATGCAAGCGAAAGCTAGGTCAGCTGTGTGAACCATAATCTAGACAGGCTAAACTATTTGAAACATACGAGAGTTGATCTAATAGGTTAGAGCACTTATCAAACCTTGTCGCTGAACCTGCAAAAGTAACATCAATCGACGGTACATGGTTACCATCGATCGACGTTCATGCAAGGGTCAGCCGACTTTCAATTTACCTAAGAACTCCCTTAAGTCTAATTCCTTTCCTACTTATAAAACTTACAAACCAATCTTGAAATTATTCTAATACTCATTGAAACGTGATCTAGCTTTATTTCAAAAACAACAAATATATTGTGTAATTTTAGAGTCTCTGTGGATTCGATCCCTTAGTACTACAGCTGAATTTCTTATTCGAGAGAGTAATCAATAGCTCTAGGGTAATTTGAGCATGTATCAAATTTGGCGCCGTTGCTAGGGACTCTTTCCAACTACCATGAGATTTAGTTTAGAATATAGTCAAGATTTTTACTTTCTGTTGTTACTTAAGTTCTTTTCCTTTTCCTGATGACACATGTACCCTGGGAAGAGAATAAAAAATCTGGGCAACAAACCACAATCGATAACATGAAAGATGCATCGATCGGAAAACGTCTAGAACCGTCGAGCGACACTTTTATCGATCCCGATCAGTTGGAAGTAGGTAAGTTCCGAATTTAAAGTAAAGATAATTAGGAATTAGTCCTATAAGATCCAAAGGGTCATGTATGGAACGAAACAAATGAACTCATTCATAAGAAGTATTCAATCCCTGACCAAATCCCAAAAACCCGGAACGCGATAAAATACCAATTGCCAATGTAAGATTTCTTAGATCCCAGTTGGACCTACTCCAAAAGGTCCGCAATAACAAGAGAACGATACACAAGATCCTAAAACTCAACCCTGATTTCATCGTCTTGGTACGTCATAAACCTTTTAGCGGATTCCCTACTGAGCACCCAAATGATCACATTCATGAGATAGAACTTATGGTGAATGGCGATCAAAATCTCTGTAAACCTTTTTCTTTTTCCCTCAAGGTATGCCATGAGGTGGTTAGATAAATTACCTCCAAGATCCCTCACTTGCTGGAAAGACGTTAGAAGCGCCTTCATTAAACGTTAGAAGCGCCTTCATCAACAAGGAATCCGCGAATCTTTCAAATACGCTTGGGGATGATTAAGAATTACCATCAAGAACCCACAGCACGGCTTCTCAGACCTCCAACTCATCAATATTTTCTATAGAGGGTTGAAACTGTGTTATCAGATCACGCTCGACACAACCAGCAAAGGTAATTTCAAATACTAAAAATCCAGAAGAAGCAAAAATATTAATAGAAAACATCTTTTCAGTGAAAACCTTTGATAGATCCGATTATCAAGAAATTGAGCAAATAGAGCCCCCGAGGAGGAATGCTTAGTTGAAGTTGAACAAATTTAGCGTCAGTAGCCGCCCTCGTTGGTAGACACGATCAATATCAGCGGTACATCGATGATAGGAAACATCCTCCCAATCAAGAATTCACCGATGTGATGAATCTCAAGGAACAACAATTAATTCTTAATATTAATAGCTTCACCAGACAATAGGATTTAACCATGAAAAAAACGAGAAAGGAGAATAAATGGAGAAATTCAATCCCTGAGTGAAAAACACAGGAGGATAGACATCCAAGTCGCGCAGAATGCTGCATCCATACGGAGAGAAGATGGATTTCTACCTGGAAGGGCCGCCACTAACCCTAGACGCCAAGCCAGCGCTTTTACCCTAAGAAGCGGAGAACAACTTGACCCAAGAGAAGGGAATCCATAACAATGGACGAATTTGTGGAAATCTAGCAAAACAATGAAAAAGCCCGCAACCAATATCACTTGACACTGAAGATGATATTCTTTTAAAAGGACAGGAATCTGACTAAGCTGATATTTCAGAAGATTCCTCGGTCAAATTAAGTGATCAACTAACAAAATCGTGAGCTGATGTCGACATTGATCGATGCCTCAACCATAACGTCGATCGACGCGAACAATTACCCAACCTCGATTCACCTAAGTCTGTCAAGCCAGCCCAGACTATATTTTACAAGCCTAGAAGCTCTTTTCCCCGAGTAGAGTGAGAGCAAAGCAAGAATAGATAAAGCCATCTGTAAGAAAGCATTTCATAAGTTAATTATCATAATACCGCTTAGTGATGCCATGAAAATATAACCTTCAATAAATAAGTATGTCAAAGATGCGCTATCGCAAGCCAATAACACTGGGGAACACAGCATCATGATGGCCTCTGAGGAAGTAAGTTTTGTTATCCGAGGAAAAAATATTAAACTTCCAGATCCTGGCAGCTTTGTACTAGATTATCATATCCGCAATGAAAGATTCCAATGGTCTCTATGCGACCTAGGCTCTAGTTTTAATCTGATGCCTTATTCTGTAGCAATAGGCCTCGGATTCAAGGAGTTTAAACCAACCAAGATAACCCTTGTATTAACTGATAGACAAACAAGGATTCCAGTAGGTATCCTTGAAGATGTACCTATACGAATCAATGGATGTCATATACCTACAGATTTTATCGTGTTAAAATACAAGGACAGACCAAAGAACCGCCTTATACTCGGTCGACCATTCTTGGCTACTGTTGGAACAATCATTGATGTCAAAGAAGGACACATATGTCTAAACATCAGAGATTTACCTGTGGTTTTTATATGGAGAAAATAATTAAAAAACCCTCGATTGATGGCCATATCTATTATACAGACCATCTCTCTGATCTAACCGAAGATTCATTTATGGAATGTGCCCCGATCATCCTTCAAACATACCCATCATGGGTATTGAAGGAGACATCTTTGCATCACATGACTGATCAGATGAGTGTGCATGAGTAATAGATGTAAGCAGAGAAGTTATGCATATCGATATTTCTGAAGATTCGACAACCATCGATCAATGCTCAAAAATGACCGTCGGTCGATATCGTTCCATTTCGGACGACTGGACCTCGGAAAAAGTCCCTAAGGTTGGACTTAAGCAGCTTCCAGCTGGCCTTAAATGCACCTTCTTCTTTGATAATTCGTATCCAAGTCAACGCTAACTTAAGTAATGGGGAACTAACCTTATTATTAAGTAAACTTAGAAAATATCGCAAGGCTATCGGATACTCCCTAGATGAAATACCAGGAATTTCACCAGACTTATGTATGCATAGCATACATCTGGATGACAAATCAAAATCATCTATTGAACACCAGAGGAGACTAAAAACGAAAATTATGAAACTCTTAAAAGCAAGTGTCATTTACCATATTTCGGATAGTAACTGGCTTAGTTCAGTGCATGTAGTTTCTAAGAAATGAGTAATAACAGTGGTAAAAAATGACAAGGACGAGTTAATTTGATGAGAAATGTAACCCGACATCGTATGTGTATCCATTACAGGGAATTGAATGCAGCCACCAGAAATGATCATTTCCCCTTACCTTTCATATACCAGATGTTAGAAAGACTTCTAAATCATCAATACTATTGTTTCCTTGATGGATACCCAAGATTCTTCGAAATATATATTCACCCAGATGACCAAGAAAAAACTACTTTTACATGTCCATACGGAACTTTTGCATATAGCAAGGTGTCCTTGGGCTTATGTAATGCCCCTGAGACATTTCAGAGATGCATGATGTCCATATTCACTGACATGGTTGAAGATTTCATGGACGATTTATCTGTACGCGGACAAGATTTCAAAGCATGCCTCGACAATCTCTGCAAATTGTTAGCCATATACAAGGAGAAAAGTTTAGTTCTCAAATGGGAAAAATGTCACGTCATGGTAAACAGCGGAATTTTTATAGGACACAAAGTTTCAGCCACTAGTACAGAGGTAGATAGAGACAATATTGCTTTGATGACCAGCGTACCGCCGCCGACAAATGTAAAAGATGTTTGAAGTTCATTAGGGCACGCCAAATTCTATTGGAGAGTCATTAAATTTTTTTAGCAAAAGCGCTAGACCTCTCACAGCCCTGTTATGCAAAGAAGTCAAATTCGTTTTCACATCCGCATGTCGAGAGTACTTTGAAGAAATCAATTCAACCCTCGTTCCTACACCGATTGTACATGCACCATATTGGAATCTGCCTTTTGAAATAATGTTCGAGGCTAATGATTTTGCAGTAGGTGCAGTACATGGTCAAAAAAGGACAAAAACTACACGGCATATACTATGCTAGTAGAACTCTTGATGATGCATAAAGAAATTATGCGACAACGGGAAAAAGATATTGGGGGTGGTGTTTGCTTTTGAAAAATTCTGTTCCTACGTAGAAGGTATTGTTCTCACAGATCGCGGCGCCGTAAAATACCTTATTCATAAGAAGGATGCTAAACCACAAATTTTAAGATGGATTCTACTTTTACAAAAATTTGATATAGAAATAAAAGATAAAAAGGTGTGGAAAAAAAAGTTGCAGACCACCTTTCAAGGATCATAGTAGATGACGACGTTCCTATCGACGATTTCCTCCCTACTGAAAATGTCTGCCTGGCAGATTCGACAGTCGTTGGTAATAACGCACTACGTCGGATGAAACACCGATAGATGCCCCGAGCGAAACATCGATCGATTCTACAAAGATAGACAAGGGTATGTCAACATAGTAAACTATCTCTTAGATGACATAGAACCAGAAATCTTTAAAGGATATCACAAAAAGAAATTCCTAAGATAACTCCAAAGATACCACTGGGACAAACCGTACCTCTATAAACACTGTTCAGACAACATATACAGATGATGCGTTGCGGAATTCAAAGTCCCGGACATATTATATCACTGTCATGGATCAGATTATGCCGGACATTTCGCTAGTTTCAAGACAGTATCAAAGATTCTGCAAGCAGGCTTCTGGTGGCCAACGATGTTAAAGACACTCGACCAAACATATCACAATGTGACCCTTGCCAAAAAAGAGGAAAAATCAGCAAAAGATATAAATGGAACAAAAATTTATACATGAACAAGAAGTGTTTGACTGCTGGGGTATAGACTTTATGGGCCTCTTGAAAAATGATGCTGTTGTAGTCATAAAACTTTTCAAAACAATCAGTTTTCCTAGGTTCGGAATCCCACGATAGGTATAAGTGATGGAGGTACCAACTTTATCAACAAAGTATTCAAAAAACTCCTCCAGAAACATGGAGTCCACCACCGAGTAGCCACACCTTATCATTCTCAAACCAGCAGACAAGTAAAAGCCTCTTGTCACCATATTAAAGAAATCTTAGCAAAAACGGTAGGATCAACTCGTAAGGATTGGTCCAGAAATTTGGTTGACGCGCTTTGGGCCTACCAGACCATGTTCGAAAAACCATTCAAAACCACCCGGTTTCATCTACTTTATGGAAAATATTGTCATCTTTCGGTAGAATTAGAACACAAAGGAACCTGGGCGACAAAAACACTGAATTTTGACCCAAGATCAGCTGCCGAAAAGAGGTTGATACAACTTAACGAATAGTACGAAATTATACACCACGCTTATGAGAACTTGAGATTGTACAAGGAAAGAACAAAAGCCTATCATGATAAAAAGATCATATCAAGGCATTTTTGACCCTGACGAACAGGGTTTGCTGTATAATTTCCATTTAACATTGTTCCCTAGAAAATTGCGCTCTTGTTGGTTAGGATCCTTCACGATCAAAGAAGTCACACCTTATGGGGCTATCGTGCTCATCAGCCCGTGAAGAGTTCACAGTAAACAGACAAAGAGTCAAGCGTTATTGGGCAAAAGTAGAGATTCTTGGCCCCCAAACTGTGCATTTGAAACTGCGAAGACCCGATTGATCTAGTGTTCTGTTATGCTAATGAGCTTAATCAAGCGCTGAGTGGGAGGCAACCCACTTAAATCTAGATAAATATAAAAACTAAAATAAATAAATAAATAAATAAATAAATATATATATATATAATTAACTATATAAATGTATTTTAGTATGGCTTTTACTCTTAGTTTTCAAATTAGTTTTAGGAATTATTAGTATAAGTAAACCTTTTAGCTAAAAATATGAAGATTTTCCACTACTGCCGATTGATGACACGACCTCTTCATCTATCGACGGTCAGCGTAAGCACTCGCATCTTGTAACTCAGCACTTACCCGAAAGTCATATTTTTTTTCTTAAACACACAAAAAAACTGATTTCTCACTGACCCTTGCCCAATTACAGCGATTCCAAACCCTAATATCGTAGATTTCTCATTCTCTATCCGTTCTTCATATTTTTTCATTCAAACCACGAGGTATGTTCTCGAATTCTCTCGTTTAGGAGTTGGATTATAGGGTTTATGAAGAGTGTTTAAGATCAGAATTAAGAGTACATACAAACAAGTTAGAGTGATGGAATGAAAGAATAGGGATTATCGGTACCTATTCATGTTGGTTGATGCATTGCGAGTTCGATTCGAAATGACTTGATTTTTCAGTTTTCACAAACGAACATCAATTGATGTCTGTCTCGAGTCGTCGATCAATTTGTTTAATATCCTGTCGATCGATGGCCACAAAAATCCGACAGTTGTCGATGTTTGATTTTACTAACTATTTTTTTGTGTTTCATGATGCAGATGAATGAACGACGAACACAAAGACGATTTGACCACGGTGCTGGAAGCTCTCGAGGAACACCATCACCAGAGCCTATCCCATGTCAAGATCCTTGGCCAACAGAAAACAAATGAGACCTCCTTGAAACATTTGAGGAGTACTCCGACCCCCGAGCCACTGCGATAAGTAGGGAGTACACCAATAGGGAGATCGAAGATGATTGGGATGACTATGACACCTTATACTATAATGCTTGGCAAGGAGTCATCATAGAACCCACACATATCACCGACCATGTTACTGTTAGGAGGTTGGGTCTCGAGGCTGACTTGAAGGACATGATTAGGGAGTTGGGTTTTGGCACGGTGGCAATTAAAACCTACTACATTCTCTACCCTGAGTTGGTTAGACAGTTCATGGCCACGGTTCAGATTTACTACACCAACGAAAAGGCCAAGAGAGCAAGGGAGGGAACAAGAACAATAAGAAACAGAACATGATCACAAGAACAATAAGAATGATTCAAAAATATGAACTTTTCAAAAGGTTTTTGTGTGTTTCTCTTCAAAATCAAGATAAGATCTGCATGGTAGGCTTACAGCATACCTAACTTAGGTTTAGAAAATGTCAAAACATAAAACAGATGACCAAAAAATCCTAGAAATAACATAAGCTCTCGTCCAAACAAAACACGCAGCGACCTAGCCACGTCGCTCTGGGAAGTTGCTCTGGAGCTGGAGCGACCTGGCCAGGTCGTTCTGGGACATCGCTTCAAGGCCATATCGGCTTCCAGATTTGATAAAAGGGCGTGCGACCTAAGTGCCTCGCTCCATACTGCGGTCCGGATTGGGAGCGACCTCGACAGGTCGCTCTGATGGGTCGCTATGGCTGCTTCTCGTTCGAGGACTGGAACGACTTCAAGGAGCGACTCTTGGACGTCGCTCTGGTGTGGAGCGACTTCAGGGACACGCTTTGGCACCTTGCTCTGGACTCTGCTCGTACAATAATCATTTCTAAGTCCTCTTTTGGATCTCAAATACATACACAATCACCTCCAAGGATACTCCAATACCTAATAAGAACTCATGTATGAAAAATGCAACCTAAAAATGGCTAAATCATAGTCTATATGATCAAAATGCATATGGATGAATGAATAAAACAATGGAAATATGCAAGACATCAACTCCCCCAAACTTGTTCTTTACTTGTCCTCAAGTGAACTTTCTAGAACTTATGGGAAGAGAGGTTTGAAGGTGGGATATCATAACCAAAAGAAACACATCTAAGAACTCAACTTAACATTCTAAAGAGATATAGCAAATAGCATGAGCACACTCTCTTATTATACTCTAGCTTCTCTAGGCGTATCAACACACTCTTATGCCTTTAAGCAAGGTGCAAAACTCTTCAATTTACAAGCTCTTTAAACAAGCTCTCACATTATTTCACACACACAAAATGAAATCTCACAAATGGGCACATGATCTCAATCATTTGGCTAGGTAAGCAAATGGTCTAATGAGAATGAAAAGGAGGGCTCAAATGCATCATTTTTAGTGGCTATCACTCAAGAACAAGGAGCTTGATTGTTATGCAAAATTTATCTAAGACTAGAGGCAACTCATGTATACATAGTCTTATTCTCATCATTCTACCATTTTCCTAAGTGATCACAAGTTCTAACCTTTTTTCTTCATCCCATGACCCCAAATAGACTTTACTCACATCACTCACCCAATGAACAAGTTTCTTTCTCTATTTTTCCTCTTTTGTGTGTTTATGATTTACACCACCAAATGAGGACCTTTCACACACTTTCTACTTCTTAGCTCTAACTTTTATTCTTTTTCTCTTTTTTTTTTTTAAGGGTAACGTTTTCTTTTGGTACAATCTAGAGCTTCTCTTCATGTTTTTTGGTCCTTAGTGGCTTTTTTTCTTTTCTCAAGGTACATTTTAGCTCAACTTTCTCATAATCTCTCATCCAAAACCCAAGATATTAAATTTTAGAACACATAAACCCAGTCACCATCCTAGATGCTAGCTCAAAAGACGTTCCTATGCTAGCAAGAGATGAGAACAGTCCTATGTCGCCTCCAATACTCTCATGATTTTGCACATGACAAGCTATCAAAAGAAGGCCTCACTCATGCAAATCAAATGTTTGGTCTCAAAAGAATGGCTTGGGTTCAAATCAAAGGTGTGAAGTATCATTTGGGTTAACAAAAGTGTGGTAAAATGGAATAAGACAACCCAAATGTGTATGAGATCCATGATCAAGTAGGAAAGTGCCCATATGCAAGAGATTAAGTTCATTAATCCAAATTTCAGATTGGAGCTGGTTCCAAGAACAATGTCAATTTCAAGAAAGAAAACATGTTTCAAGAAGAGTTTTCAAGGCTCGAAGCGTGCAAGGTTTTCAAAAGATGCTCAAGCTACATGATATGTCTAACTAGGGTGTCACTTTGAGCTCTTGACAAGTGTTATTTACAAGGTGTTTAAAATCATTGCTCCCCAATGCAAGTGAATGCAGGCTATATGCTCTAGATTCTCCTAGATGTGCAAGTGATGTAACCTACATGATTTTTTTTTTTCAATTTTTTTTTTAGTTTTTCTATGAATATGTGTATGTCTAATGCAATGCATGAGACTCAAAATCATCAAAGAAAACGTGATTAAATATTTGGTACCTCCCCAAAACTTAATTCACACAGTCTCTGTGTTGTTAAGTTGAAAGAGATACCCAAAAGAGAGCTAAAATGCAAAAATAAAAACTGGTATATACAATGGAAAGAAGTGGAGTACCTTGCTAGTTGTCAGGGTTTAAGGCAGTGTCTCCAGACCCGCCTTCTTCAGGGTAAGTGATGTAGTAGCCTGCTGGTGGAGCGTTATAGCCGTATGGTGCATCGTAGTGGCTGTATGCTGCATTGTAGTGGCTGTACGGTGCACTAAAGTGGTCCATTGGTGTGCTGCTCAGTTTGTCACCATAGTCGTCATCAGAGGAGGTGAAGGATGGGGATTTGTTCCCTGAGTCAGATGGAGGAGGTACATAGTTGCGCCGAGCACGCTCTAGCAGGCTAACAGTGCGCAGTGGACTGTTGTACCGAGGATGAGGAGCTGATGTGTTTGTCACGACAAAATCACTGGAACTACATCCTGCTACTCCTCCCTTAACAAAAACATCATCCACCTTCTTCATAAACTTAGCTGAAGCTTTTGCTTGGCTCTTATATGTCTTCTTCAGCTCCTTGTACTTGGTCTTTAGCTTGAAGAAAGCACGGTCCTGCGCCTTGTTCCATCACTAGAGTTTGTCAATATGCTCATGCGCATGACAAAGAGCACCAGAGGGTAAGACTCCATCATAAGGCTCGAAGTAATAGTGTGGGAGGCCATAGACTGGCTCAGATGGTGCTGCCTGCGGTGTGTCATGGGTCATCGGGACACTCTTTCTCCTTGATGATGTGCCCATGGGATCAAGAGACCCGTGATGTCTTAGAAAATCCTCCTCTGAAATGTTGAAGCTAATAGCTTCAGGCTTCGCTAAGCACGTCAGTTCTTTGTTTGGAAGGAGCACTTCAGCTGCCTTGCCTTTCAAGTAGTAGTGGTAGACATAGCGGCTACCATACCTCCCGCTGAAGTAAGTGGCAATCCTCAAGTAGCTGCTGTCAATGAACCTAGGGCATGCTTCGTCCTTCCCCAAATTAACACTCATAAATTTAAGTAGAGATCATGCTGCCAATCCCAATATTTGGGCTTGGATCAGTGGTGTACCATGCCCAGTCTCTATAGTGCTCAAGATGACCGACGAAGAAACTGACCATCCCAAAGTTGGCATAGATATCATGGCTTGGGAGAGGTAGCACTCCAGGCTGGAGGAAGGTTCGGATGGCCGGGCAGATAAGTCTCATATCCTCCTTAGTTACATTGCTAGCTTCCTTCCGTGGATAGAAAGCATGGACTAGCATCCTATGGAGGTAGCGCACAGATGGATGCCAGATGTGTGTGTTCTTGTCCTTCCAGGTAGAATGCTTGTTTCCTGAGATCACTTCCCACAGTTTCTCTGGAAGCTTTTCGCACCCGGAAAGGGAGGAGTTTTCCTTGTCTTGAAATCCCTTGACTTTCCTGATGTTCCTGAAGTTCATGTTGTAGACTCTCCCATTAACCTTGAACGTTATTTTTCCCCATCCTTGCCTAACATGCTGAGTGTCATGGTAGGTGACCTGAAGGGAGGATAGGAACTGACACGAGAAATCCTTGTAGAAAGGGTAGGCCATGGTGTGGAGTTGTGGCATCTTCAAGTGTCCCAGCATCGTCTCAATGTCTGAATCAAGCCCCAACTCTTTCAGCAAATCAAGGTCCGCAAACCTTGTTGGAGTCCATACTACCCCATTCACCAAGTGATGAAACAACTCTTCTGGAGATGGAGTTTTCTCCCGGTCTCTATCGACAGCCACCTCCTTCCCTTTTGACAGCTTCGCCTTCTTTTGAGGAACTTGTTCTTCCTCACTTTCATTGTCACCTTCATCAATGGTGGGGACTGCCACATTTTTTCCTGCCCTCTTCTCTTGTTCTTTTGCCTTTTTTTGCAGCTAGACTTGTTGTTTCGAAGTCATCTCTGCCTCTGATCATGTTGGGTCGCAGTCAAGAGATTTCTCCCTTAATGCGGATTCTCTTCTATCAGCTTCTTACTTCTCAGCTTCCCTCTGTGCCTTTGTCTTCTTCCCCATTGGTACCTGAAAATTCAAAGCTTGAAAGAGGATAAGTAGATGGAAGTGAGAATGACTAAGAATTTGCAAAATGAGATTACAAAAGTACACTCAACAAATGAACTAGCAATTGAAGCTCAAGTCTACTTATAATCATCTTAACAAGCCTACTTCTACCACAACCACACTCAATTAAGGTTAATTTCGAAAATCTCCAAATCCATGAACCCTAATTTGTCAAAGATCAAATTAAAGTCAATTCTACCATAGAATCATCAACCCAACTTGATTGATAAGCTTTCCCTAGTCTATTTCACAGTAATTAAGCAAGAAAAGGACAAAATTTCGATTTTGAAATTCTAGGGTTCATGGACCTATGAAATTGAATTTTAAAACTTAATACCTTTCTTTGGATGAAGGGAAAAGGTGAATGGATGAACTGAAACAGACTATAGGGGCGAAAGCTTGGGTTTAGGAACATAAACTAGGTGATTTGGTTAAGAACTGAGAGAGTTATGGTGTTTTTGGTGTGGGAGAATGTAAGTGTTTTGCAATGGAAAGGATGAGAGTGAGAGAGATGATGTCGATGGGAAGGGTAGGCTTAGGGTTGTCCGGGTTGGTTTAGGTCGGTTAGGGCGGTTTGGGTTTGGTTCAATTGGATTGAACCGGGTTTAGAGTCGGAAGCACTTACCTTGACCGGCCTTGGAGCGACCGCGAGATGTCGCTGCGGGATGGAGCAACTTTGTGTACTCACTCCGGGAAGTCGCTCTGAGGCCCTTTTTCTCGTTTCGAGTCGGCCAGAGATGCGAGCGGCTAAGGTGCCTCACTCTGGCACCTCGCTCTGGATTGGAGCGACCTGCTTGGTCGCTGGGAGAGGTCACTCCGGGGTGATTTCCGAGCCCAAAATTGATGAAAGTGCGAGTGACCTTACCCCCTCTCTTTGAGACGTCGCTCCCATTCACAGCTTCAGGGCTGGATTTCCAGTTCCGAATCTGAACGACCAAACGACCTTCATTCCTCCAACAAAAGTTTTTAAAATAAAATAAAGAACAAAGATAAAATCTTAAAGCACTATATACAAGGATAGACATGTGACACTTCCTCCCAAGTGAGCTTGTTTTAAGTCTCTAGCTTGACTTTGCTGCCTTGAAGATTAGGCTGGGGTAGGATCAGAGAGTGGGACTGAAGTTCCATCTTCCTCTGGTGTGGTAGCCATGTAGAGCTTAACTCTCTGCCTGTTGACAGTGAAGTCTTTTCCATCAGCACTCCACAAAACTATGGCTCCGTATGGTCTAACGTCCTTAACCTTGAATGGACCGGACCACCTTGACTTAAGTTTTCTTGGAAATAGTTTCAACCTAGAGTTGTAGAGAAGAACTTGGTCCCCTTCCTTGAACTCTCTCTTCAGAATATTCTTTCCATGGAAAGCTTTAGTCTTCTCTTTGTAGATCCTTGAGTTGTCAAAAGCATCCATTCTTGTCTCATCAAGCTCATGTAGTTGAAAGAGTCTTTTCTCCTTGGCACTCTTGATGTCAAAGTTCAGCAACTTAACTGCCCATAACACCTTGTACTCAAGCTCTACTGGTAAGTGGCAAGCTTTTCCATACACAAGGTTGAAAGGGTTGATTCCAAGAGGGGTCTTGTAAGCTGTCCTATAAGCCCAAAGTGCATCATCAAGCTTATTAGACCAATCTTTCCTTGTAGTCCCAACAATCTTCTCCAAAATGTACTTGATCTCTCTGTTATAAATCTCAACTTCACCGCTTGTTTGAGATGGTAAGGATTTTCCACCTTATGCTTCACACCATTCTTCTTGAGAAGTCCCTCAAGCAGTTTGTTGATGAAGTGTGAACCTCCATCACTGATCACAACTCTTGGAACTCCAAACCTTGGAAAGATGATGCTCTTGAACATCTTGATTACCACTCTAGCATCATTAGTGGGCCTTGCAATAGCTTCCAACCATTTTGAAACATAATCAACAGCTACAAGGATGTACTTGTTGCCAAAGGATCCAGGAAATGGCCCCATGAAGTCAAAACCCCATACATCAAACACTTCAACTTCTAGGATATGGTTTTGAGCATCTCATTCCTTTTGGTGATGTTTCCTCTTCTTTGGCATGAATCACACCTTGAAACAAAGTCTTGTGTATCCTTGAACATGTGTGGCCACTAGAATCCAGCTTGTAACACTTTTGCAGTGGTTTAGAAGGTAGCAAAGTGGCCTCCATAGGATGATCCATGACCATGTGTAAGGATCCCATCAACTTCTTTATTAGCAACCACTCTCCTATAAATTTGATCCTTGCAGAGAATGTAGAGGTAAGGATCGTCCCAATGGTATCTCTTCACATCTTTGTAGAACTTCTTCTTGGCATAGCCCACAAGATTCAAAGGTTCCTTTATTGTGGCTAAGTAGTTCACCAAATCAGCATACCAAGGTTCTTTTTCTTATGTGGCTTTGACTTCTTCAAGCTGTCTACCAGTCTCACAAACTGCCATCACTCCTCCAATAGCCATGATCTGCTCTTCAAGAAGTCCTTCATCAATGGGGGCGCAACACTCTACTTTCAGCCTAGACAAGTGATCAGCTACACCATTCTCAACTCCTGGCTTGTCCTTGATCTCTAAATCAAACTCCTGTAGCAAAATGATCCATTTCAAGAGCCTAGGTTTTGCATTTTTCTTGGCCATAAGGTGTCTCAAAGAAGCATGATCTGTGTAGAGAATGACTTTAGATCCCACTAGGTAACTTCTGAACTTCTCAAAGGCAAAGACAATAGCTACCATTTTCTTCTCAGTAGTAGCATAGTTCACCTGTGCATCATTCAGAGTTTTGCTTGCATAGTAGATTACATGAGTTTTGCCATCTTTCTTCTGCCCCTGAACAGTTCCCACAACATGATCGCTAGCATTACACATGATCTCAAAGGGGAGATCCCAATCAGGTGGTTGAACAATGGGGACACTTACAAGTTCACTGTTCATCTTCTTGAAAGCTTCAAGACATTCTTCACTAAAGATAAATACCTCTTCTTTGCACAACAATTTGGTAAGTGGCCTGGCGATCTTAAAGAAGTCTTTGATGAATCTCTTATAGAAGCCAGCATGCCCCAGGAAACTCCTGATGTCATTAACTGTCTTTGGAGCAGCCAAATCCACCATCACATCTATCTTAGCCTTGCCTAACTCGATTCCCTTCTCTGAAATCTTGTGTCCCAGCACGATCCCTTCTTTAACCATGAAGTGACACTTCTCCCAATTCAGCAAAAGATTGGTGTCTTCACATCTCTGTAGGACCCTACACAAATTTGACAAACAAGCAGAAAACGAAGATCCGTAGACATAAAAGTCATCCATGAACTCCTCCACGACATCCTCAATTAGATCAGAGAAGATTGGCATCATGCACTTTGAAAGGTGGCTTGGGTATCTTCTCTTTCCTTTTTCTGAGAACTCTTCCATGATTTTCCTTTTCTATCTCCATAGACTCAAAGATATCCGTGGGTCTTTCCATGATTGCTTTTTGAGGGCTTCTGGAAGTGTAACACTGGTCCCAGAATGCGTCAATACGTGCACTATCTATCTTGGGAAGTTGCATTCGGCGTTGTGGTACTGTGTATCTGGCGACACTGACTGGAGTGCGCCGGTCGATATCAAGGTCTTCCTGTCAATCGATGGGAGGGTCATCATGTCGATCGATGTCATGCGGATCGATTTTGACAGGGATGGGCGGATGTAGGTGTCGTGCTGCGAAGGCTTGGTGAGGCATAGTCTTGACGGCACTGCACTCGTGAGGGTATTCGTCTAAGTCCATCGACCGACACTCATCAAAGTCTGTCGATCGATGTACATGGGATCGTATAGGTCGATGATCACGGGGTGAAATCGATCGATAATAGTCGCGAACGAAGTCTCTCTCATCATCAGATCTTTGAATCTCTTCTACTACCTCTTGCCAAAAATCATCATCCAGGATGGCGTTGATGTTATGGTTGTTGGCAAACTCCTGCTTCTTTAGGGTTTCTCGTGTCTGAAACACCTGAGTTTCTAGCTTCTTCACATGGGTGTTTAAATCATCTAGCTTTGTGGTGAGGGTGTTGTAGACAGAGTCAATCTTTCCATTGAAGTCTGTCTGGAGTTTCTGCTGACTCTCAAGAACCTTGTCTAGCATCTCCTCCAGTTTATTGTCTTGGGTGGGTGGGTGTAGGTTTGAGTAGAATCAGTTCCCATAGCTCCTGTTGTTGTTGGGGTTGCTGCTGCTGAAGGTGTTTGGTTTTTGTGAACTCTGGTTGAAGTTGCTTCTCTGGCCTGTGAAGTTTCTGTATCCTCCTTGGTTACCAGATCTCTGAAAACCAGCTCCACTAATCTAGTTCACATCTTCTTTTGTATAATCTTCACCTGCAGTGTCTGCATCCTCCACTGAACAAATCTGCTTGTTTAGTAACTTCTGAACGGTATCAAGTTGTGCTTGCACTTCATTGATGTATTCCTTCCCAAGGAATGATGTAGCTTTTGTCTTCACAAAGTTCTTTTTGCTGTTGCTGGAAGCTAAGTTATCAATTAACTTCACAGCCTCTTGTGGATTCCTGATGTTGAAATTGCCATCACTAGCTGTATCAAGAGCTCTTTAATAATCCAAGGTGATGCCTCTGTAGAAAGTGCAAAGCAGTTGCACTTTGTTGAATCCGTGGTGTGGGAAATCTCGGTTGTAGGACTTGAATCTGTTCCATGCGTCTTTGAATGACTCTTCAGGATTCTGAGTGAATGTAGCAATCTTTCTTCTCCACTCTTCAGTGCGTGACTCATCAAAGAAGTTACGCAGGAATGCGTTTTTGATGTCACTTCAGGTTGTGAGAGAACCTGGTGGTAGTTGCCTCAGCCACTGCAAAGCTTCTCCAGATAGAGAGTACTTGAAAAGCTTGCAGAGAAGATAGTCTTGAGGGACTCCATTGGATTTTATGATGGTTATGAGATCCTCGAACTTCTCCAGATGGTCTATAGGATGCTCATGGGACAACCCACATAAGGGTATTTGTCCTACAAGTGTGTGGTACTGCGGCTTCAGCTCGAAATCTCCTCTCTGAATGGCAGGAGGGAGGATGGCTGATCGGTTGAAATAGAACTGATCTGGACGGTTGTAGTCAGCCAAAGTTCTAGCTTGGTTAGCCTCTTCTACAGGTTGAATGATGTCTGTAGGTGTAGTTTCTTGCTCAGGAATGATCTCCTTATGAGCGTTCAGCTTTTGACCTGGTGCATTACGCAGGTGACCATCTTGATCACGCAGGTCTCCATTCTCATCGGTAGTGAGAATAATAGACGCTACCATGTCTCGCCGGTTAGTATCGATCGATGTAAGATAAGGTGTATCAATCGATGTCGGATAAACGGTATCAGTCGACGAACGGTTGTTGATGTCGATCGATGTGACGGTGAGAGTATCGGTCGACGAAGAAGATGTCTCAGTCGACTGTGGTAAGCGAGTATCGGTTGACAGAGAAGTGTTGATGTCGATTGATGCGGAACGTAGGTCTTTGCGGATGCTACATTCCAAGATGTGAGGGTCTTCTGAGTACACAAGTTGGTTGTTCTTGTTGCTTCTAGTACTGCTGGGCATGTACCTGAAAAAGACAAGAAAAAAAAAATTTTGTTCAGAAGATGAATAAACAATAAAAGAAAAATAACCTAGACCTAATCAGATTAAACCTAATGGCTATCAAAGTTCCCCGGCAACGGCGCCTAATTTGATATCACTCAAATATTTAACTGTAAAGAGTGAATTACTCTATCAAATAAGAGGTTCAGTTGTAGTACTTAAGGATCGAATCCACAGGGAACTGAGGAACACAAAAGATGTAATCCTAAGTGATTATGCTAGGTTAATTAAGTTTAAAATAGTAATTTGCAGTTGTGAGCAATGATAAGTTGCTCAAGAGAAAATGTTTTATTTTAAAACAATAAAAGAAAGTAGTTAGATTCAAGGTTGCTATTCAGATAATCCGAATTATAATGCTACAAATGTTTTAGTAAGTTGCTTGCAAGATATATAAGAACTTTGATTCTCAGACAGATCTAATAGCAGTCGCTATATAGACTCATCCATTGATCTTAGTGCCGGAAATCTCGACTGATGTTTTGACAGCGATATCAGACGATATGGGTTGCCGTCGATCGATAACTCTATAGGAGTATCGATCGATATAGCATAAGATCGAATCGAAACTGTGTTCACCAAGATCATAGACCGGCTCTCGCACATCCCTAGAGGATCTAAGCTTATGCCAAATGATTTCAGGATAATGATTAACAAGTTAAATCACTCCATGATCATACTCTAGTTAGCTACTCTAGAGTAAGCATTAGGGTTCATTTGGATAATGAATATCACAACTCAACATTCCATAGTTGGGGCTAATCCNACCGGCTCTCGCACATCCCTAGAGGATCTAAGCTTATGCCAAATGATTTCAGGATAATGATTAACAAGTTAAATCACTCCATGATCATACTCTAGTTAGCTACTCTAGAGTAAGCATTAGGGTTCATTTGGATAATGAATATCACAACTCAACATTCCATAGTTGGGG
Organism: Eruca vesicaria subsp. sativa; assembly: GCA_932364175.1. Classification (NCBI taxonomy): domain Eukaryota; kingdom Viridiplantae; phylum Streptophyta; class Magnoliopsida; order Brassicales; family Brassicaceae; genus Eruca; species Eruca vesicaria. The sequence goes on from CAKOAT010154267.1 coordinate 37,544, forward strand.
CTAATCCCTCATAACTATTTGAACCCTAAATCTAACAAGTGAATCTACTCAGACATGACTAAGCGATTAAGAGCAGCAAGGTAATAATAGAAATTCATAAGATTAGAAGATTGAACTCTTGGTTCTTTGGAACAACAAATCTCTTTGTGTGTTTCTTCTAAATCTAGAATTCTATAACCTTTGAGAATTAAGATGAAAAGAATACTTTATTGCTATGTATAAAATAGTATCAAAAATACAAAAGCACAAAAAGCATAAAAATCACACTTTGCCAAAACACATAGGCATAACTATAAATATGAGTTCCATTAGGTTAAAAACTCGCCAGGGGCAATCTTGTAATATTGGGAAAACTTGGGCTTCAAGTCGGCCAAGTTAGACTTATTCTTCACGCTTGATATGGATTGATGGTACATGATGTAAATCGATCGATGGAGTATCTTGACTTCATCTTCTATGGAAGCGTCATCGATCGATTACACAGGATGTGTATCGATCGATATGTATCCTTGTTGTATGATCTTCATAGTCTTCTCGGAAAACTCTCCTTTAAGCTCCATAAGGGCACCTAAATCATCACTTTACTCCAAAATGCTCCTGAACCTGAAAACATACCTAATAGACTCCAAAACATTTATACAAATTATAAAAACATATCAATACCATGGCTAAAAGTGGGTCAAAATCATGGTATATCAGCGTAGAACAATAGCGCGTTTTTATACGTAATTATTAATACTTATAATAACGTTGTACATATGTTATTATAACTTAATAATAAAGAAAAAATTGATAGCAAAGATAGCAATCGTTACGTGTTATTAATTTGTTTTTAAATTATCTGAATGTTTATTAATAAGAATTATGAATTGATTTTTTATCATAATATTTAATTTGAATATTTGTAATAAAACAATTTAAATTATTAAGTTTTATTCATTAATTAAACTTTGTTTATAAATAAAATCAGTTTATACACTAAACCAAATACAAAAGATTGAACAAAAGGTCACTAACTTCCAAACAATGGCCATAATAAAACAAACATACAAACAAACCACAAAAAGAGCTAAAGAAAAAACGAATAGTTCACAATGTCGTTAAACATTAGCTCCTTCTTCTATGTGGTTAGGCATTGAGAGTGTTGATACCATGAACAAGAACACACCTTTACAGTCAACAGATTAAACACACACAAGGGGAAAAGCAACAACCACTAGGCGTCTCTCATGCTAATGTTCAGACTATTTCTCATAGTTCTTCTCCCAACAACTGCATTTCCCTTTTGCATCATCTCCACAAACTCACCATAATCAATCTTTCCATCTTGTTAAAGAAACTTTTTAGAGAGGAATCTGGAAGAACCAAAGTCTGCATAGTAAGCTTACATTGTTTTGATCAACTTCTTTGATGATATCTTCAAGGAAAACATCAGTCATACTATGTTCAACACATGCTTGTTGCAACTCGTCTGTTGTAAAAAAAAATTCACACCACACAAGAATTAATAAAAGCCCTGCAATGTTGGTAAAAAAGAATATTGTGGTTGAGAGATTTATCTGCAAATTTTACAGTAAAGTTCCAAAAGTAATCTCCCCAACAAAAGGACCTTCAGCATTTGTGACCACTGTTATGGTATTTTTTTGTAGGGTCGTTTTAGTACTACGGAACACAAGAAGGCCCTGGTATGAGTTGAGAGAAGCGAGAGGGAATAAAGAGATTTGTATGAGTTAAGGAGAAATAAAGAGAAACAAGAAAAGAAATAATAGAAAAGGAGACGTATTATTAGATTATTCGAATGGAGGCTAAAATGTTGGTGTATGAACCCTAATTCTAAACGCCTAGATCTAGTCTCTCAATCTCTAAGTGTCGATCCCTTATTCTAAAGTTTGGGTTCCCCTTATATAGATGTAGATGTCGGCTTACATTAGGTTAAACTCTTCCATATTGGCGAATATAAGAGAGTTTCCTTGTACGGAGAACTTCCATTTTACTCAAGGGTTGGTTTTTCGAACAGGGGTCGGGCCCGGGGAACCTGAACGCAAGGTCCGGGCCCTAAGTCCCTTTGGAGCCGGGGTCTAGAGGCCGGAGGAATCTGGTGCCTGGATATTTTTTCCCAACAGTTTGCCCCTCATTCCTTAATTTCACTGATGGAATCAAGGGATAAAGTGTGTATAGGTTGACCGGAGTCGCTTTATCCCAGCAGATTCCCCTTAAGTAAGACATCGCTCTGAAGCGCCCTATCTTCCAGGTCCTCGTGTAGGCCGGAACCGTGTTTGGAGACTGGAGTAAGTCGAGTTTCCCTTGGTAAAATGGTGTCATGTAGATATCTTCCAGGCTCGAATTCCTTAGAATTGGTGACGCGGAGTCGTAAACTTTGGTCGGAGAATTGTTTCTTTTGGTTTTAAGGCCTCGTGATTTTAAGGTAGGAGAGGATGGTCCGCAAAACCAAGTGAGGTAGCGCCTTAGCCCTTTGGGCTGACTCTTTCGGAAGAAGGATATGGGCTTTTAATTCTGGCCCATCATCATTTTGATTTTGTCGCTCATCTTTAGCGCATGGCGGCCACCTCTTAGGGTTTCCTTCTTTTAGTTTCTCTCGCACCTTTCGATCTTACCATCTTTTCTCTTCTCTCCTCGGGCGAATTCCGCGGTGATCTTTCATTTTTCGGCGTTCGCCTCAGTCTTGCAACAGGTAGCGATCCTTCTTTCTTTCCCTTTTTCCATTCTAGGCATGTCCTCGGTGGGAGGTAAAGTTAGGTCTAGAAGATGGATCGAAGTTACAAATCCGGCGGAATTCCCATCCCCGTCTGTTGATTCGTCAATGGAGAGCCCTAAGTCCGATTCTGGTGACGTGGTGAAAGATATCGAGACTGGATGGTCCTCGGGAGTTGGTCCTCTTTCGAAGATAAGGGCGAAGGTTATTAATGAGTGGAGGAGGAAGTATGTTCTTCCAGGGGAAATAGCCTTCCGTGCTCCGGGGTCTTTTGAGAGAGTTATGGATTTTGGAGTTGATGAGATGCCGGTTTACAAGGCCTATTTCGAATCGGGATTTAGGGGTCATGTCCCATCTTTGGTGGCCAAGATATCGGAATTTTTTCGACATATCTCAAGGTCAGCTTACACCTCCGCCCTGGAGACTTTTGATAGCAATTCAGAACCTAGGTGAGCTCGAGGACGTCGTTTTGGGGGTGAGAGAGGTCATGTACTCGTATACTATCACCCCTCTACATAGTTGTAAAGGCCAATATTACCTTTATCCTAGGCTCCGGAGTCCTATTGTTTGAGAGATTTCTATGAGCGAGAAAAAGCGTCATCCCGTCTTTAGAGGATCCTGGGCCGAGAAGTTCGCATTCATGGGCGTCTGCGGCTTTTCCACTATTTGGAACGTAGTTGGTAGGTAGCGGCGAACTTTTTAGTGATCCGTTGTTGTAATGCTAACTTTCTTTCCCTCTTTTGCAGATACTTCTCATCCTTTGACAGGCGAAGGGAAAGAGGCGGTTGATCAAATTCTGAGGCTTCCTGAGGAGTGCCGTAGTGTTAATTTTCTTGTGAGCAAGGAGGTTCTCGAGCGATGTAGCCTTTGGGTTAGGTCCTCTCAACCATCCTTACTTTGGAAGACTTCAGTTGAATATGTCTTGATTAGGTCGGGTTTGCTTTTCAGGTAATATGTTGCGATCAACAAGGGAAGAAGCGTTGTTGGCTTTCAATAAAGCGGTGGAGAGGTTGTCTGCCAAAAAACCAGCATCTAAGGCCACGGCGGCAACTGAAGAAGATGATGAGGTTCAATTTCTCCGGTCTAGCAAGCGTAAGGCTCCGATCAGCGCGGCTCCTTCAGTCTCTAAAAAGAAGACGAAAGTCGAAGGAACCATATCGGGGGGCTCTCGTGCTGTTTCAGATGGCTTGGTCGCAGCACTGGCTGATCTGAATGAGAGGGTGTTCCCTGATATTCCATGCCGTCTCCCTGTGGGAGACTTCTCCAAATCCGCTTCATCCCTTCAGTATGGTCTCCTGGAGGTACGTAATCTTTACCCCTCGTGAAGCTTGCGCCTTTGGTTTATTGACGATGTTTTCTTTGTAGGTGACGTCCCATTTGTCTCATTTTGAGGGTGTGATGAAAGAACGGGCCTCCGATCAAGAGAAAGTGGAAGCCTTAACGTCCAGAATTTGTGAGGAGCAGAATCGTGGTCTGGCCCTGGAGAAAGAAATTAAGTCTTTGCAGATCAGATTGAAGTAGCAGGAGAATGCTGGGGCTCTGACCGCTGCTGAGAATGTTAGTCGCAAGGATGAGGTCGAGGAGCTAAAGGGAGAGTTATGCGGGCTGAAGTCTGATAAGGCGGACTCTGAGGATGAAAGGACGGTAGCAGTGCAAGGAGCTACGATGGTTTATCGCTGGGAGTCTGATAAGGCGGACTTTTGACACACCCGCTTCACCACTGATTGCTGACGATAAGGCTTCAGCTTCAAGAACACTGCATCACCCACCGCAAACTCAACATCCTTCCGATGATTGTCTGCATTCTTCTTCATTAAATCCTGAGCACGTAACAAATTAAGACGAATTTGTTCCAACATGATATCTCTCTCCTTCAAAGCTGCTTCTAACTCAAAGTTTTTGTAGAACCCTCCTCAAAGCGAACCAAAGACGGTGGTTCCCTGCCATAAACCACTTTGAAAGGAGATGCCTTCAATGAAGTATGATACGAAGTATTGTACCATAATTCTGCCCAAGCCAAAAACTTATGCCAAGTACAAGGATGAGAAGACGCAAAACACCGCAAATAAGTCTCTAAACATCGGTTAAGAACCTCAGTTTGTCCATCCGTCTGAGGATGAAAAGCTGTGCTGAACTTCAACTTTGTACCAGCGAGCCTGAAAATATCTGTCCAAAATGCACTAAGAAAAATGCGATCACGATCTGACACAATACTCTTAGGATAACCATTCAAGCGCACCACTGCCTCAATGAACTTCAACGCCACATCCATAGTAGAGAAAGGATGTGTCAACCCAATAAAGTGTGCCAACTTACTCAAACGATCCACTACCACCAAAATTACATTAAACCCTTGAGAAGTGGGAAGTCCTTCAATGAAATCCAATGAAATATCATCCCAAATTTGCTCTGGAATAGGTAGAGGTTGCAACAATCCCGCCGGTGACAATGTTGAATACATATGAGTCTGACAAATAGCACATTCAGACACATAACTCTGAACTGTTTTAAGCATTCCCTCCCAATAGAATTGTTGCTGAATTCTCTTCACTGTCGTGAGCACGCCAAAATGACCCCCCAACTTGCTATCATGGAACTCCTATAATATTAATGGAATGAACTGAGATGTCTTAGGAATCATTAGTCTTCGCTTATACCAAATTATTCCATCCAAAACTTGATAATTTGAATTACTCAACAACCCCTTCTCAACACGCTTCTTTAAGTTTCTCAATTCCTCATCTGCATCAATCTCTCTGTACAAATCCAATAACTGCAACACCGAAGGCACTGTCAAAGCCAAAAGTAACATACTCGAAGAACCCACAGCCTTATCCATACAGCGAGACAACCCATCTGCAGCTTTGTTCTCACAACCCGCCTTTTACAAGATCTCAAAGTCATAACCCAAAAGCTTAGTGAGCCACTTTTGATATTCCATGTTCACCTCCTTCTGCTCAAGCAAGTATTTCAAACTCCTTTCATCTGTATGAACTATAAACTTCCGCCCTAACAAATAATGTTTCCACTTCTGCACAGCCATCACTACTGCCATCAACTCCCTCTCATAAGCTGGTTTTAACTGCTCTCTATCTGTCAATGCATGACTGAAAAACGCAATAGGTTTCTTATCTTGCATTAAAACTGCTCCCAAACCAAAACCAGATGCATCAGTCTCCACCACAAAAGTCTTGTTAAAATCAGGAAGAGCTAAAACCGGAGCTGTCACCATCGCATTTTACAAATCACCAAAAGCCTCCTCTGCCTCAGATGACCATTCAAACTTATCTTTCTTCAATACTGATGTCAAAGGTTTAGCTAAGATCCCATAACTCCTCACAAAGTTCCTGTAATACCCAGTCAAACCCAAGAATCCACGAAGCTGTTTAATAGTCTTAGGAATAGGCCAAGCTCTCATAGCTTCAGTCTTCGTAATTTCAGTTGCTACACCAGCTCCAGAAATGATGTAACCCAAATACTCCACCTCTCGTAAACAAAAGACACACTTCTTCTTGTTAGCTAACAGAGAATGGCCCTGAAAAACTTGTAAAACCTCTTTCAAATGCTCCACATGTAGCTCAAAAGACTGACTATACACCAAAATATCATCAAAAAACACAAACAGAAATTTCCTGAGAAACGGTTTGAACAAACGATTCATCAACGCCTGAAAATTCGCCGGTGCATTAGTCAAGCCAAATGTCATTACTAAGAACTCATAATGCCTATCTAGAGTCCTGAATGCAGTCTTTTGAATGTCCTTCTTCTCCATGCGAATTTGATGATACCCAGAGCGTAAATCCAATTTAGAAAACACAACTGCGCCATGAAGCTCATCCAACAATTGATCAATAACCGGAACTGGAAACTTGTTAGGCACTATAACTCTGTTAAGCGCTCTGTAATCCACACAGAAACGAAAACTACCATCCTTCTTCTTAACCAAAAGGACTGGACTTGAAAAAGGACTACTGCTTGGATGGATGATTCCTGCTTCTAACATATCAGAAACCATTTTTTCCATAACCAGCTTCATTGTATGAGGATATCTGTATGGTCTTACAGACACCGTAGATACTCCAGGTAAGAGCTCTATTGAATGCTCAATGCCACGAAATGGTGGAAGATGCTTAGGAAGATCAAAGATAAGCGCAAATTCCTCCAAGACATGAGACACTTCAATAGGAATCTCTGGTGCAGTAGATGAGACTTCACCACTAGCGCAAAGCACTCCCTGCCTTTGACACTAGCAGCAAAGAAGGGTGGTGGTGACTTGAATACGGAAAGAGCACCATGTAAACTATGGTCCCCAAACAAAGTGACTTGTTGGTGTCAAAATCGGTCACGACGGAATCAATGGCTAAAAGTCTCCGCAAAAGTAAAAATAAAAATACGTTTTACAAAACTCGAAATATCGTTTTATAAAACTCGAGAAATCATTTTATAAAACTCGAAGAATCATTTTATAAAACTCGAAGAATCGTTTTATAAAACTCGAGAAATCGTTTTATAAAACTCGAGAATCGTTTTATAAAACTCGAGAATCATTTTATAAAACTCGAAGAATCGTTTTATAAAACTCGAGGATCATTTTATAAAACTCGAGGACCGTTTTATAAAACTCGAGGATCATTTTATAAAACTCGAGGACCGTTTTATAAAACTCGAGAATCGTTTTATAAAACTCGAAGAATCGTTTTATAAAACTCGAAGAATCATTTTATAAAACTCGAGAATCATTTTATAAAACTCGAGGATCGTTTTATAAAATTCGAAGAATCATTTTATAAAACTCGAGAATCATTTTACAAAACTCGAAGAATCGTTTTATAAAACTCGAGAATCATTTTATAAAACTCAAGAATCGTTTCATAAAACTCGAAGAATCGTTTTATAAAACTCGAGAATCATTTTATAAAACTCGAGAATCGTTTTATAAAACTCGAGAATCGTTTTATAAAACTCGAAGAATCGTTTTTTAAAACTCGAGAATCATTTTATAAAACTCGAGGATCGTTTTATAAAACTCGAAGAATCGTTTTATAAAAACTCGAAGAATCTTTTTATAAAATTCGAGAATCGTTTTACAAAACCGCGAAAAACCGAAACCGCCATAAAACGCGAACTAGTCACGACTAGTTCGCCCACCGGCGAACTAAGCCAAGCTGGCTTAGTTCGCCGATGGGCGAACTAGGAGTCCCTCGACTAGTTCGCCGGTGGGCGAACTAGTCCCATCTCGACTAGTTCGCCGGTGGGCGAACTAGTCCCATCTCGACTAGTTCGCCCACCGGCGAACTAAGAGGTGCTGACTTTGCCCCACTGGTTCTTTTCGCCTAGTTCGCCATATGGCGACCTAGCCAAGCTGAATTAGCTCGCCTACGTCGAGCCGACCATCCCGAGCCTCGATCTCCCACATCCTTGATTCAAGGCATACGTCCTTCGACACGATCGTATTCCGAATCACGGTCGAAAAGTCTCCCGTTTCGTCTCGATCCGTCCTATCGTTCGAGTTTTACGAGAAAAACCATAAAATTTTTTTTTCTCGAAAAGAACTCGAGGAAATCGTATAAAACGGCAACGGTTAAACGAAACACCAAATATCGCTTAAACTATACGATTTATTCCAGATTTTTCGTAAAAATAATACAAAACGCGATTTTAATAAAACCCCGAGTAAATCGTAGAAGACGGTAACGATTAATCGAAACATCAAACATTGCTTAGCTTTACGGTTAACTCGAGAAACTTATCTAAAAACGGCATCGTATCAGGAAACGATCTCGTCTAAAGTCGTAAAACGGATTTATCGCAAAACAGCTCGGAAAGTCATAAAACGCGATAAAAGCCACTCGCGACTCTAAACGAAGTCCAACCCAAAGATACGACGACGTTATGGCGATTTACCCGCAGACAGAAGATAAATGTCAAGTTTGAGGATAAATAGAAGATTTCCGCGGGAAAAAAGGAAAGATCGCGATAAATGGAAGATTCCCATTAAACTCGAATCTGGGCGAAATGGAAAGTCTAAACCGCCTAGGAAGGGAGTATATAAGAAAGAGGCATAGGGCAGAAACAAAGGGACGAATTTCAGAGCTCTCATATGAGTTTTTTACAACTTTTCTAGACTTAGAGTTTTCCGCACTTAGAAACTTAGGCTTTTTCTCGACAAGTTCGGTTTCTATGACTGGCGCTCAATTACTAGACGAACTCGCCCAGGCAGTTCGATCTCTGGTCCAGCTCTATCAACTGAACTACGTTCGACTTGATCCCCGAAAGGGGTACATAGGCAGCCTTTCATAAGGTTCAGTCCGAAATCAATCAAACCTTTTTTCCTATCTTTTTCCGTCTTTCGTTATCGAGCTGCGACTCGACTAGATCTAGGGTTTTATGTTTGTAACTCGCTGATGGCCCCTGCGGCCAAAGCCTTTGTAATTCCTTGTAATGATCGCAACGCTCTTACGCAAATCAGAAATAAGATCGACTTTCTTTATAAATTCGTTTTATTGCGTTTTTCATATTTTTCCGCATTTATTTGGTTACTTGTCGTTGGCTTTCGCAGAAATCCGATTACTCTGGGAAATTAGGATTTTCCTAAGTTTCCTTATTTAACGGAAATCGACAAGTGTGAATCTCGGTTCCCACTGTTTGGCGCTAGAAGAAGGGGGGGGTCGGATTACTCTTACTCATAGCCGCAAAACGCTTGACCAAAACGATGTCTGGATGTATGAAAGACAAGGTCGCAACTCGCATAGACGCTGGTAAAACAAATCCAGTAGCGACTACTCGTACAGCCAACGCTCACACAAACGCTGGAGTACTCAACAAAATTGAAAACCTAATCGCGACTCTTCGCCACGGGAAGAGCGAAAAAACAAGCTCACGATTTCTATCTCAGATCACTAAGGCAACGATAAAATCTATCAAACCACATAGTGTTTTTCTTATTTCCGAGTCGGACAAATCTCACGGGTTGAGCAAAAGACGTTTTCTGAGAACTTTTCGGAAAAATAAAACTTGCTCTCCCAGAAACCGCGTAACAAACCGTAGGTTACTCGCGAAATAAACCCTGGGTTACTCGCGAAAAAACTCTAGGTTATTCACGGCAAAACCCTAGGTTGTTCGCGGAAAAACCCTAGGTTACTAGCGGAAAGCACCCTAGGTCATTCGCGGAACAAACCGTAAGTTACTCGCGAAATAAATCCTAGGATACTCGCGGATTTTCGCGGAAAAATCATTAGGTAACTCGCGGAAAAACCCTAGGTTATTCGCAGTAAAACCCTAGGTTGTTCGCGGAAGAACCTTAGGCTACTCGCAGAAAGCAACCTAGCTTGCCATCTTGGCGAGCTGACCGGCTTTCCACCTCGTCCTAGAGGCACTGACTTTTCCCCGAGGGTCCGCACAATTCAACTCATAGCTATGGTGAGCCGGACCGTACTCTAAACAAGGATTGCACTGCTTTTCGTTTCGTCTCAATCAAAGTTTTCGTTGAGGTTTTACCATGAAAACAAGATAGCTTGATGAATCGGGACTGTGCTCGCCGACTCACCATTAGGAAAGTTGGACAAGCTCGATGGATCGAAACATCTCCATCTCGAATCTTGATCGAGACGCTTTTCGTTTCGTCTTAATCGGACTTTCTGTTGAGATTCTACGACGAAAACAAGTCAACTCGACGAATCGAGATCACCCGCGCCAAGCGTCTTAGCTCGCCGAACGTAGAGCTAGCTAGCTCGCCATACAGCGAGCTGACCCAAACGCCTGGCTCGCCCAAGAGACGCTGACTTCGCCCCAAGGGTTCTTACAACCAGATCACCACACGACGAGCTGAAAGGGTTCGCCCGACTTGCCTTACGTCGAGCTGAACCAATCCTCGAGTTCTCTCGAAGTCTTGATCCCGCTGATTTTCGTTTCGTCTGAACCGGAATTTCAATCGGGATTTTATGATAAAACCGCAAAGACTTGTTTCTTCGTATAAGTTCGAATCAATCATCTAAAACGGCAACTGTTGACTTAACACCAAAGTTGCCTAAACTATACGAGAAATCTGAACTCTCTAAACCTAATCCGATTTTACGAAACTCTGCCACGCTGAGTCGAAAACATCCAATCATAAACACGTGATTGATTTTTTCGATATACAAAGCGCACCTAGTCGGTCAAATAAAACCAGCAGTACGAAGAAACAAGAACACGAGCTCCGATGGTTAAGTCTTCTCCCCGCTCCGATACTCTCGCTGGTAATTCGTTGAAGACCGGTAGGTCAAAAGATGAAGAACGAAGAATAGACGATCCCAAATCATCGATGAAGCTAAGGTATGTCCGATTCGAAAATGTTATTAGACTTCTAATTTCTTGTAGGTAAGAAACGAAAACGTCTTGTAAGCTGCCAAGAAACCTAGAGAACTTAGAATTTAGAAGATAGTCTAGCATGCTTAGTCGTAAGCAATTTTTGTCTATCTCGATTTGTTGTTCTCTAACCATTCAGGCATAACTCGCAAACCGATCCAATCTCTCGTACAACCGAGAAACGATCGGCACGCATTCAAACGTACTCATTTCCTAAAAAAAAAGGAGCTAGAGACGCTGACGTCGTCTTAAAACCGACTCGCTCCTAGACGCCAATCTAAACTTTGCCTCCTCGCGACACGATCTGAAAGATCTCACTCTTTAGCCCTTCGGTTCACGATCATCCGCTTGTTGGGGTCAAAATCGGTAAGATGGAATCAACGGCCGAAACTCCCCGCAGAAATATAAAAGGAATCGTTTTGTAAAACCCGAAGAATCGTTTTACAAAACTCGAGGATCTTTTTATAAAACTCGAGGACCGTTTTATAAAACTCGAGAATTGTTTTATAAAACCCGAGGATCGTTTTATAAAACTCGAGAATCGTTTTATAAAACTCGAGGATAGTTTTATAAAACTCGAGAATCATTTTATAAAATTCAAAGAATCGTTTTATAGAACTCGAGAATCGTTTTATAAAACTCGAAGAATTGTTTTATAAAACTCGAGAATCGTTTTATAAAACTCGAGGATCATTTTATAAAACTCGAAGAATTGTTTTATAAAACTCGAGAATCGTTTTATAAAACTCGAGGATCATTTTATAAACCTCGAGAAGCCGTTTTATAAAACTCGAAGATCGTTTTATAAAACTCGAGGATCGTTTTATAAAACTCAAGAAGCCGTTTTATGAAACTCGAAGATCTTTTTATAAAACTCGAAAAGCCGTTTTACAAAACTCGAAGATCGTTTTATAAAACTCGAGAAGCCGTTTTATAAAACTCGAAGATCGTTTTATAAAACTCGAGAAGCCGTTTTATAAAACTCGAAGATCGTTTTATAAAACTCGAAGATCATTTTATAAAACTCGAGAAGCCGTTTTATAAAACTCGAAGATCGTTTTATAATACTCGAAGATCTTTTTATAAAACTCGAGAAACCGTTTAATAAAACTCGAAGATCCTTTTATAAAACTCGAGAAGCCGTTTTATAAAAATCAAAGATCGTTTTATAAAACACGGAGATCTTTTTATAAAACTCGAGAAGCCGTTTTATAAAACTCGAAGATCGTTTTATAAAACTCGAGAAGCCGTTTTATGAAAATCGAAGATCATTTTATAAAACTCGAGAAGCCGTTTTATAAAACTCGAAGATCGTTTTATAAAACTCGAAGATCATTTTACAAACCGCGAAAAACCGAAACAACCGTAAAACGCGAACTAGTCGCAACTAGTTCGCCCACCGGCGAACTAGGAGGCCCATGACTAGTTCGCCCACCGGCGAACTAAGCCGGCCTGGCTTAGTTCGCCGGTGGGCGAACTAGTCCCGTCCCGGCTAGATTGCCATTGGGGGAACTAAGAGGTGCTGACTTTGCTCCACTGGTTCTTTTCGCCTAGTTCGCCATATGGCGACCTAGCCAAGCTGAACTAGCTCGCCGTACGTCGAGCCGACCATCCCGAGCCTCGATCTCCCACATCCTTGATTCAAGGCATACGTCCTTCGACACGATCGTATTCCGAATCACGGTCAAAATGTCTCCCGTTTCATCTTGATCCGTCCTATCGTTCGAGTTTTACGATAAAAACCGTAAAACTCCGTTTTCCCGAAAAGAACTCGAAGAAATCGTATAAAACGGTAACGGTTAATCGAAACACCGAACATCGCCTAAACTATACGATTTATCGGAGATTCTTCGTTAAGATTATAAATAACGGGTTTTTAATAGAAAACGTCGAGAGATCCGTAAAAAAAAGCATCGGATCAGGAAACGGTCTCGTTAAAGTCGTAAAACAGTTTTTATCGTAAAATGGCCCGAAAGGACCGATAAAAACCCATCTCGCGACGTTAACGAAATCAAACCCAAAGATACGATAACGCTTTGACGGTCTACTCGCAGACGGAAGATAAAAGGCAAGTTTGAAGATAAATAGAAGATTTCCGCAAAAGAAAGGAAGGATCGACAGATATGGAAAATTCCCGAAATATTCGGTTTCGAGCAAAATGGAAAGACTAAAACCGCTTAAGGAGGAGTATATAAGGAGGAGGCATAGGGCAGAAGCTGGAGGACGAGTTTTCAGAGCTTTCACCACCAAACTTAGCATTTAGGCAATTTTCCGTTTTCGTTATCGAGCTGCGTCTCAACTAGGGTTTTAGTCATAGATTGCTAGAACTAGGAATATTGCCGACGGCACACGCAGCTAAGGCAACTCTCTCTGTAACCGTTCTTACGCGAATTCAGAATAAGAATCCTTCTTGCTTTCATTCTCGTTTTTAATCGCGTTCTTGGTTACTTGTCGTTGGCTTTCGCAGAGATCCGGTTCCTCTGGAAAATTAGGGTTTTCCTAACTTTCGTTAATTTATGGAAATCGACATGTGTGAATTTTGGTTCCCACAGTTTGGCGCTAGAAGGAGGGGGGGGTCGAATTACTCTTACTCATAGCCGCAAAATGCTTGACCAAAACGATGTATGGAGATTAGTTTTTCAACACAAATACCTTCCTTGATAAAGTCATTTTCTTGGAAGACCTAACAGTCCGTTCGCGATTATAAAATACGCAAAACTTCTTAACGTACGAATCCTTCGCGAAGGCCCAAACTACGTAAACATCTATAACTTAAAAATAGTTTGTTGCTGATGTCAACGAACTCGCAACAGTCCTAAACAAACTTAAGTTATCTCGCAGAGATAGCTCTCGAACACCCGACACAAGGCTAATAGCGCTATAAAAGAAATCCAAACTTTTGGTCAGCACTTCCGGGCAACTTAGAAATTGTTTCCGGTGAGATGCTCGGTTCCAACCAGACGAATCGTATAAGCCGAGAACCTATCGCGGATTCTAAATCGGTATGGAATCAGGTTAAAATCGCAACAGTCAAAACGAAAGCCGACTAGTCATCGCATAGCCTCAATCCGAAAGTAAACCTAGGTCTTGCCCTAAACCCAGCACACTGGTCGCTAACGTCTCAAGGCATGAATCGAGATCCTAAAGGCATGTATCTTCGTCTATATCTAAACGCTCACTCGATTTACTAAACATCCTAAAACGAGCAAACGGACAAGGCGATACACTAAGAGAAAAAGGAATGCGAGACGACAACTCGCGGACCTCCCTCAATATCAACTCATATTCTTCCCGCTACATTCATACGAATAAAAACACTCTCTAAAAAAAACGCAAACTGATTTTTGATAAAGCCCCAAAAGTGGCAGGGACTCAGAGCCGCACACGGCCAGTCCGAAAACTATAACGGCCACGCTCGGCCAGACCAAACGGCCTACGAGGCTAGTCTCAAGGCCGGCAAAGGTTCAGATGCCATCGACATCAATATGCTCGATAATACCTACACAATATATAACTAGACCGTAAAGGTCTTGCTAGGAAACGGGTCATATGAACCTTAACTCCGAAACGAACTACGAAAGGCTTGATCCCCTCAAAAGGGTACGTAGGCAGTCTTCACAAGGCGTAGCCCTAATCTTAAACGCTTTCCGCTCCCTGGAGAGTGGAAAGATCACTTTCAACGGACCTTTCCGACCATTAATTCCGCCTAACTTAACTAAAACTGGTTAACCACTCACAAGAACCTTACGCTAAAGGCTCAAGATTCTTACGAGCTGGGGGGCTAACTGTTGGGGTCAAAATCGGTACGACGGAATCAACGGCCTAAACTCCCCGCAGAATTATAAAAGGAATCGTTTTGTAAAACCCTAAGAATCGTTTTATAAAACTCGAGGATCGTTTTATAAACCTCGAGGACCGTTTTATAAAACTCGAGAATCGTTTTTTAAAACCCGAGGATCGTTTTATAAAACTCGAGGATCGTTTTATAAAACTCGAGAATCATTTTATAAAACTCAAAGAATCGTTTTATAAAACTCGAGAATCTTTTTATAAAACTCGAAGAATTGTTTTATAAAACTCGAGAATCGTTTTATAAAACTCGAGAATCGTTTTATAAAACCCAAGGATCATTTTATAAAACTCGAGAAGCCGTTTTATAAAAACTCGAAGATCGTTTTATAAAACTCGAGGATCGTTTTATAAAACTCGAGAAGCCGTTTTATGAAACTCGAAGATCTTTTTATAAAACTCAAAAAGCCGTTTTATAAAACTCGAAGATTGTTTTATAAAACTAGAGAAGCCGTTTTATAAAACTCGAAGATCGTTTTATAAAACTCTAGAAGCCGTTTTATAAAACTCGAAGATCGTTTTATAAAACTCGAAGATCATTTTATAAAACTTGAGAAGCCGTTTTATAAAACACGAAGATCGTTTTATATAACTCGAAGATCTTTTTATAAAACTCGAGAAGCCGTTTTATAAAACTCGAGAAGCCGTTTTATAAAACTCGAAGATCGTTTTATAAAACTCGGAGATCTTTTTATAAAACTCGTGAAGCCGTTTTATAAAACTCGAAGATCGTTTTATAAAACTCGAGAAGCCGTTTTATAAAACTAGAAGATCGTTTTATAAAACTCGAAGATCTTTTTACAAAACCGCGAAAACCCGAAACAGCCATAAAACGCGAACTAGTTGCAACTAGTTCGCCTACCGGCGAACTAGGAGGCCCATGACTAGTTCGCCCACCGGCGAACTAGTCCCACTTGACTAGTTCGCCCACCGGCGAACTAAGCCGGCCTGGCTTAGTTCGCCGGTGGGCGAGCTAGTCCCGTCCCGGCTAGATCGCCATTGGACGTACTAAGAGGTGCTGACTTTGCCCCACGGGTTCTTTTCGCCTAGCTCGCCATATGGCGAACTAGCCAAGCTGAACTAGCTCGCCGTACGTCGAGCCGACCATCCCGAGCCTCGATCTCCCACATCCTTGATTCAAGGCATACGTCCTTCGACACGATCGTATTCTGAATCACGGTCGAAATATCTCTCGTTTCATCTCGATCCGTCCTATCGTTCGAGTTTTACGCTAAAAACCGTAAAACTCTGTTTTCCCGAAAAGAACTCGAAGAAATCGTATAAAACGGTAACGGTTAATTGAAACACCGAACATCGCCTAAACTATACGATTTATCCGAAATTCTTCGTTAAGATTATAAAAAACGCGTTTTTAATTAAAAAACGTCGAGAGAATCGTAAAAAAACGGCATCGGATCAGGAAACGGTCTCGTTAAAGTCGTAAAACTGTTTTTATCGTAAAACGGCCCGAAAGGTCCTAAAACAAGATAAAAACCCATCTCGCGACGTTAACGAAATCAAACCCGAAGATACGATAACGCTTTGACGGTCTACTCGCAGACGGAAGATAAAAGGCAAGTTTGAAGATAAATAGAAGATTTCCGCAGAAGAAAAGGAAGGATCGACAGATATGGAAAGTTCCCAAAATATTCGGTTTCGAGCAAAATGGAAAGACTAAAACCGCCTAAGGAGGAGTATATAAGGAGGAGGCATAGGGCAGAAGCTGGAGGATGAGTTTTCAGAGCTTTCACCACCAAACTTACAATTTAGGCAATTTTCCGTTTTCGTTATCGAGCTGCGTCTCAACTAGGGTTTTAGTCTTAGATTGCTAGAACTAGGAATTTTGCCGACGGCTCACGCAGCTAAGGCAACTCTCGTTGTAACCGTTCTTACGCGAATTCGGAATAAGAATCCTTCTTGGTTTCAATCTCGTTTTTATTTTTATATCTTTCAATTTATTCATATTAATCGCGTTCTTGGTTACTTGTCGTTGGCTTTCGCAGAGATGGAAAATTAGGGTTTTCCTAACTTTCCTTATTTTACGGAAATCGACAGGTATGAATTTCGGTTCCCACACCGCTCTCATTCCTCCCGATTACATCCGAGAATGAGACCGCCCCGCAAACGACTCCGCACGGGTTCTGCATCGAGCTTCTTAGGACCTGTCTCGCTCGAGTAAAAAAGGAAAAACGTTTTCTATAACCATGGGCATACTTGGCATATCAAGCTCCATAAACGTTACTTGGCATATCAAGCTCCACAAACGTTACTTGGCTATTGTCCGATCACGCTTCACTTCAATGCCAAGTTTACAAACCGACTCGACCTTTTCGATAGCACGAAAGTGTCGTGATCTAATCCTCTACCAAATACGACCTTGGTTGTGCGGCTGAACACAACCTTCACGCCAAGCCAATACATTCAACGGATAAAGCAAACTTGTCGAAAATCGGCTAAGTTCTGTATTCTCGCGATTCACTATATTCTTGAAGCAAATTGCCTACAAATCCGACATATAAGAGAACACTCGTACAAGATCTCCTAAAGCCGTACGAATCTCGGAAGGTCAACACTTCACAAAGCACTGTGTCAAAAAATTCTTCGTTTCGGGGAAACAACTTACGCGACCACTCGGTCCTAATTGCTCTAGCACAAATCATAAAACTACCTAACATCCAAACAGGAATGTAAGTTTTAATTGCAAATATCCACAAACGAACCAAAGTGTTCCTGCAAAGCAGGGTTAAGACAAAACCCTCGCAACACCGCGCAACATCTTCGAGCCCGCAAACATTCCGAACACGAAACATGGCATATAAAATAAAAACCAACTTTCGGCACAGCGAGACGTCGCAGACGCCCGGAGATTAGTTTTTCAACACAAATACCATCCTCGATAAAGTCATTTCTTGGAAGACCTAACAGTCCGTCCGCGACTATAATATACGCAAAACTTCTTAACGTACGTATCCTTGGCGAAGGCCAAAACAACGTAAGCATTTATCGCCTAAAAAGGTTGTTGCTGATTACAACAAACTCGCAACAGTCCTAAACAAACTTAAGTTATCTCGCAGAGATAGCTCTCGAACACCCGACACAAGGGTAATAGCGCTATAAAAGAAATCCAAACTTTTGGTCAGCACTTCCGGGCAACTTAGAAATTGTTCCCGATGAGATGCTCGGTTCCAACCAGACGAATCGTATAAGCCGAGAACCTATCGCGGATTCTAAATTGGTATGGTATCAGGTTAAAATTGCAATAGGCAAAACGAAAGTCGACTAGTCATCGCATAGCCTCAATCCGAAAGTAAACCTAGGTCTTGCCCTAAACCCAGCACACTGGTCGCTAACGTCTCAAGGCATGAATCGAGATCCTAAAGGCATGTCTCTTCGTCTATATCTAAACGCTCACTCGATTTACTAAACATCCTAAAACGAGGAAACGAACAAGGCGATACACTAAGGGAAAAAGGAATGCGAGAAGACAACTCGCGGACCTCCCTCAATATCAACTCATATTCTTCCCGCTACATTCATACAAATTAAAACACACTCTTAAAAACGCAAACTGATTTTTAATAAAGCCGCAAAAGCGGCAGGAACTCAGAGCCGCACACGGCCAGTCCGAAAACTATAACGTCCACACTCGGCCAGACCAAACAGCCTACGAGGCTAGTCCAAGGCTGGCAAAGGTCCAGGTGCCATCGACATCAATATGCTCGATAATTCCTACACGACATATAACTAGATCGTAAAGATCTTGCTAGGAAACAGGTCATACGAACCTTAATTCCAAAACGAACTACGAAAGGCTTGATCCCCTCAAAAGGGTACGTAGGCAGCCTTCACAAGGCGCAGCCCTAATCGTAAACACATTCCGCTCCCTGGAGAATGGAAAGATCACTCTCAACGGACCTTTCCAACCATTAATTCCGCCAAATTTAACTAAAACTGGCAAACCACTCGCAAGAACCTTACGCTAGAAGCTCAAGATTCTAGCGGGCTGGGGGGCTAACTGTTGGTGTCAAAATCGGTCACGACGGAATCAATGGCTAAAAGTCTCCGCAAAAGATCGTTTTATAAAACTCGAGAAATCGTTTTATAAAACTCGAAAGATCGTTTTATAAAACTCGAGAAATCGTTTTATAAAACTCGAAAGATCGTTTTATAAAACTCGAGAAATCGTTTTATAAAACTCGAAGAATTGTTTTAGAAAACTCGAAGAATCGTTTTATAAAACTCAAGAAATCGTTTTATAAAACTCGAGAAATCATTTTATAAAACTCAAGAATCATTTTATAAAACTCGAAGAATCATTTTATAAAACTCGAGGATCATTTTATAAAACTCGAGATTCGTTTTATAAAACTCGAAGAAACGATTTATAAAACTCGAAGAATCGTTTTATAAAACTCGAGAATCATTTTATAAAACTCGAGGATCATTTTATAAAATTCGAAGAATCATTTTATAAAACTCGAGAATCATTTAATAAAACTCGAAGAATCGTTTTATAAAACTCGAGAATCGTTTTATAAAACTCGAGAATCGTTTTATAAAACTCGAGAATCTTTCATAAAACTCGAAGAATCGTTTTATAAAACTCGATAATCATTTTATAAAACTCGAGAATCGTTTTATAAAACTCGAGAATCGTTTTATAAAACTCGAAGAATCATTTTATAAGACTCGAGAATCATTTTATAAAACTCGAGGATCGTTTTATAAAACTCGAAGAATCGTTTTATAAAAACTTGAAGATTCTTTTTATAAAATTCAAGAATCGTTTTACAAAACCGCGAAAAACCGAAACCGCCGTAAAACGCGAACTAGTCCCATCTCGACTAGTTCGCCCACCGGTGAACTAAGCCAAGCTGTCTTAGTTCTCCAATGGGATAACTATTCCCGTCCCGGCTAGATCGCCTTTGGGCGAACTAAGAGGTGCTGACTTTGCCCCACTGGTTCTTTTCGCCTAGTTCGCCATATGGCGACCTAGCCAAGCTAAATTAGCTCGCCGTACGTCGAGCCGACCATCCCGAGCCTCGATCTCCCACATCCTTGATTCAAGGCATACGTTCTTCGCACGATCGTATTCCGAATCACGGTCGAAAAGTCTCCCGTTTCGTCTCGATCCGTCCTATCGTTCGAGTTTTACGATAAAAACCGTAAAACTTTGTTTTCTCGAAAAGAACTCGAGGAAATCGTATAAAACGGCAACGGTTAAACAAAACACCAAATATTTCTTAAACTATACGATTTATTCCAGATTTTTCGTAAAAATCGTACAAAACGCGATTTTAATAAAACCCCGAGTAAATCGTAGAAGACGGTAACGATTAATCGAAACATCGAACATTGCTTAGCTTTACGATTAACTCGAGAAACTTATCTAAAAACGGCATCGTATCAGGAAATGATCTCGTCTAAAGTCGTAAAACGGATTTATTGCAAAACGGCTCGGAAAGTCATAAAACGCGATAAAAGCCACTCGCGACTCTAAACGAAGTCCAACCCGAAGATACGACGACGTTATGGCGATTTACCCGCAGAAAGAAGATAAATGTCAAACTTGAAGATAAATGTCAAGTTTGAGGATAAATAGAAGATTTCCGCGGGAAAAAAGGAAAGATCGAGATAAATGGAAGATTCCCATTAAACTCGAATCTGGGCGAAATGGAACGACTAAACCGCCTAGGAAGGGAGTATATAAGCAAGAGGCATAGGGCAGAAGCAAAGGGACGAATTTCAGAGCTCTCATCTGAGACTTTTACAACTTTTCTAGACTTAGAATTTTCCGCACTTAGAAACTTAGGCTTTTTCTCGACAAGTTCGGTTTCTATGACTGGCGCTCAATTACTAGACGAACTCGCCCAGGCAGT
>CAKOAT010154267.1:58430-68624 GCA_932364175.1 Eruca vesicaria subsp. sativa
CTCCGAAATCAATCAAACCTTTTTTCCTATCTTTTTCCGTCTTTCGTTATCGAGCTGCGACTCGACTAGATCTAGGGTTTTATGTTTGTAACTCGCTGATGGCCCCTGCGGCCAAAGCCTTTGTAATTCCTTGTAATGATCACAACGCTCTTACGCGAATCGGAAACAAGATCACCTTTCTTTATAAATTCGTTTTATTGCGTTTTTCATATTTTTCTGCATTTATTTGGTTACTTGTCGTTGGCTTTCGCAGAGATCCGGTTCCTTTGGGAAATTAGGGTTTTCCTAAGTTTCCTTATTTAACGGAAATCGACAAGTGTGAATCTCGGTTCCCACATGACTCGTTTTCCTTCGTAGACAAATGAGAGCTCCTGTTCCTTCCAGTCCACCTCACATTTTCCCAGAGTTTCAAGCCACTGTATGCCCAAAACAACGTCCACTGATCCCAATTCAAGTGAGATGAAGTCAGATGTAAAGGTCGTAGAGTTATGTTTAAAGGAAACCGAACGACAAACGCCCAATCCTTTAACAATAACTCCATTCCCAAGCAATACATCTAGGCTACTACATGCATAAACTTTCAAGTGTAGCCTCTTCACAACTTCCGGGGAAATGAAATTGTGGGATGCTCCAGAATCAAGCAAGACTATCATCTCACAGTTACCAATCTGACCAAGTAACTTGGTTGTCTTCGGAGAATTAATTCCCAAAAACGTGTTGAAAGATAAGGTCTTCAGCTCAGGTTTGCTACTGCTCCCTGTCCATAGTATTTCTTCTTCAGTGTCATCCACAACCTCTAACTCCAATCCATTCATCACTGTCAAGATACGAAGTTCTTTGTTAGGACAGACGGCAACATAAGCACGAGACCACTTAGCTCGACATTTGAAACACACTCCTTCTCTTCTTATATTATCCAACTCAGCATCAGAGTATTTCTGTCGAGGCCTCAGTGTTGTTCTCTGCCCTGAACTTGCATCTTTTTGCTTACCATTCAACAACAAACTCTTTTGTTTATCAGTTTGATCATTCGATTTGGAAGCAAACAAATCATTCTGCTTTGACCATTTCTTTGAAGAATGTGTTGTGCTGCACTGCCACCAACTACTTTGCAAAAAGCACTTGATTCCATTCTCAACACTGCTGCAATGTAGTTCTGTAAACCTTTGGGATCTTTCATTCATATCACTTCTTTTATCTCAGGTGTTAAGCCATTGTAAAAAATTCCCTCCAAATGATGGTCTTCCAAATCTGGTACTTGAGAGGACATGTCTTCAAACTCAGAAATGTAATCCGCCACTGAACCAGTCTGTTTCAGAGCAAATAACCTCGTTTCAGGTTCATCATCAATCGACTCCGCAAAACGCAATACCAACGTCTCTTTAAAGTCTTTCCGATTCCGAAAACCATCTCTCTTAACCACCCAACCAAACCACTTCTTCACCGAACCTTGTACACATAATGGAATCAACTTCATCTTTGCCTCATCATTGTACCTTCCTATTGTGAAAAAATGCTCTACATCCACCAACCATTCATATGTACGAGATCCATCTAACATAGGCATCTCAATTTTTCTTAACATACTATCACGATTCGCTATATTCAAATCCTCTGACCGATAACCTAACTCAGCATTCCGATTTTTTCCCAGTTATCAGATCGCACCTGTTGATACGACGACGACGAATCGGATTGATCTAACGGTTGTTGAAGTGGTTGTTTCCCTATCGCTTTCGTCAACGCATTCATCGCCATTGTTAGCTGTGAAACGTCTCTCTGTAACGAACTTAGCGTCTCATTCGTTGTTTCACCCGCATCCTTCGATCGCGTATACGCTCCCATCAGAAACTCCAATTTGCCTTTCGTTTTCTTATCACGATCATCGCTCACACCAGAGCTTCTCGATTGCACCAGAGATCCGCACGTTGACATTTTCTTCGTGTCGAATCGAACTTTTCACCGCACCAATGATAGATTTTCGATATTGTAAAGTAACCGAAACGATTGTATATTGCATGAAGAAAGGAATTACAGATTCGATTAGTATCTCTCTAACACAAATCCGAAATACAAATGCTCGATCTCAAGTTCTCATCACGAACTTGAGCTCAGACTCATCACGTCTAAGATCACCAACAACATCAAGCCTAAACGAGTCAATACAACACAACTCTTTATTTAAACGACACTAACGGCTATAACCGCAAACCCTCCGTTTCCTTCCAAGTCTTTGCTCTTCTTTCCCTTTTTTAATCAAAAGTCGAACCCTCTGTCTCTCCGAGAGTCTCTAGCTTCCCGCCAAACTTCCTCTTTCGAACATAAGCTCTTTGATACTTATCAGAGACGCCCAAATACACCAGTCAAAGTACTTCCTCCAACCAGCCACTGTAACACAACGGCTCAAAACACAAACAAGAAACAATCAGAGATTCTCTTTCGGCTACAACCTTTAGAACAATCACTATTCAAGCTATTAAAGCTACAACCTTTAGAACTCAGTCAAAACACAACAAGAAACAATCAGAAATTCTCTTGAAGCTACAACCTTTAGAACAATCACTATCGTCTAAGCACGAAAGTTCAAGGAAGAGAAGAGAGAACAAAACCTTTAGAACCAAGATAAACATCAAAATCTAATTGCTATATCAGATATTTAAATTAACCAACAATGGAAGAGAATAGAGAACGAAACCTTCGAAGAACAGTAACGAGAGTGTTGAGGTAAGTATCAATCATCTGGTCCCTCGCTGGCGCAGGATCCTTGGGGAACTCCAGGAAGCATTATCGTCTCCCTCTGCTCATTACTACGAGTAATCCAAATCCACAGTCGCAGCCTTGACAATCGCCACCCAACGGCGAGAATCGGCGGTGGAGATGCTCCGGATCAGAGGATGATTCCATTTCCCGACAAGGCGGATGCTGGAGATTGTAGGGAAGCGTGTAATTTGGCTTACAGGATGTAGGGTTTTGGGGACGAGCGAGGAAGAAGAAGAAGATGTCGTGAAGGATGTCATTGCAGCTGGATTGATTTTCTTTTGGTGTGTATCAAGCAAGGTTAAAGATTAACTTAAAATATTTATGATTAAAATTGGAGATATTTGACATTTACGATATCGTTTAATTTTGGATCTATAACGGAAAAGCGCCTACACTTAGTAAATTAATGCGGCTAAAATTTTTTATTTTCCCACGATACTAAACATAGCGGTTTAAATTTATAAATGCTACTAAAAAACTAGTATTGGTACACGATAGCAGAAATGTCAAAAACGCTATAGTCTAATACTATTAATACCTACATTTCCTGTAGTGCCCGGGCTGGACACCGGCCTCGAGGACCCTACTCTGAAGGGACCCAGGGCCCAAACCCTGCATTCAGGTTCCCCGGGCCCGACCCCTGTTCCAAAAGCTGGCCCTTGGATAAAATGGAAGTTCTCCACTTAAGGGAACTCTTCCATATTCGCCAATATGGAAGAGTTTAACCTAATGCAAGCCGACATCTACATCTATATAAGGGGAACCCAAACCTTAGAATAAGGGATCAACACTTAGAGATTGAGAGACTAGACTTAGGCGGCTAAAGTTCATACGCCAATATTGTAGACCCTATTTTAATAATCAATAATACATCTCCTTCTCTATCGTTTATCTTGCATCTCTTGTTGTTTCTCTTTTATTTCTCCTTACCTCATACAAATTTCCTTATTCCCGTTCGCTTCTCTCAACTCATACTCGAACCTTCTTGTGTTCCGTAGTACTAAAAAAACCCTACACAAAAACACCATAACAGCTTGGCACTAGAAGGAGGGGAGTTACCCAACTACGTGACGATGACGCCAGAAGACTCGACCGAACCCACTGGAGCTACTCCAAGAGAATCCGAGCTCCTCAATCAGCTCAACACCCTCTGAGGAGAGATCACCAAGCTCCGCGAGGCTCGAGGAACAGCCGGCGACAACGCAGAACTTCTCTAAGAAGTTCAAACTCTAAAAGCCAAACCCAACGAGCACACGCAACAGCTACAACGAAGTGCAGAGAAGGTAGGAGCACTCGAAGCCGAAAACCATCTTCTCCAAGAGGAGAACCACGATCTCGGGAAGAACAACAACAAGCGCTGAAGGTTCCGACCCCGAGTTCGAACCATGCCCTCCCTTGATACTCCTATCAACGAAGAGGGAGCGACTCAGCGTACAGATCCCGATGATAAGGAACCCGAGGGTACGGAAACTACAGCAAGGAGGATGCAAGTAACCCTCAGTAGTTACTTCGATATGGAGGACGAGGAATACTCCCCCGACGACCCTCTAATCTCAGATCCATCCGCCGTGACATGCCTCGAGAAGATGTTCTCCGAAAGATTCAATACCATTCAATCGATGGTGGAAAAGCTTCCAGGCATAGCTCCCCCCATCAGGAGGAGCGACCCTAACTTCTACTCCGACACGCCCTTCGTGGAAGAGATCGCTTCAGTTGGGATGCCAAGGAAGTTCTCCTTCCCTGCCATGAAGACCTACGATGCGACCAGCGATCCGGACAACCACGTGGCCCTCTACAAGCAACTGATGCTAACAGCAACAGTCCCCCGAGGCCTGAGAGAGCCTGCCATGTACAGAGGGTTCGGCTCAACCCTAACTGGTCCTTCCCTCCAATGGTACATCAATCTCCCTACGAAATCTATAAGGTCCTTTGCAGAACTCAGCAACAAGTTCGTGGAGCAATTTGACAGCAGCAGAAACCTGGAAAAGAATTCCGATCTCTACGAAGTACTCCAGCATAGGGCTGAACCTCTTAGGGCCTATATCGCGCGCTTCAACCAATAAAAAGTAGCTATTCCCGAATGCAATGCAGGGACGGCTATCTCCGCCTTCAAAACGGGCCTGCTCCCAGACGAGGACATGTACAAGGAACTAACCAAGTACCAGTGTAAGACAATGGAGGACGTTCTTTCCAGAGCCTGGGCCCAAGTGAGATGGAAGAAGATGTCACGAGCAGAAGCAAGAACCTAGGTCAAGCAGGCCGCTCAGAAACGATCTCGATGAAGGATTACAATCCAAGCCCCCGAGGGAAGCCAGTTGTTGGGAAAAAAATATCCAGACACCAGATTCCTCCGGCCTCCGGGCTGGGCACCGGCCTCCGTGCTGGGCACCGGCCTGTAGACCCCGGCTCCAAAGGGACCCAGGGCCCGTACCCTGCCTTCAGGTTCCCCCGGCCCGACCCCTGTTCCAAAAACCGACCCTTGACTAAAATGGAGGTTCTACATACAACGAAACTCNTGTTGGGAAAAAAATATCCAGACACCAGATTCCTCCGGCCTCCGGGCTGGGCACCGGCCTCCGTGCTGGGCACCGGCCTGTAGACCCCGGCTCCAAAGGGACCCAGGGCCCGTACCCTGCCTTCAGGTTCCCCCGGCCCGACCCCTGTTCCAAAAACCGACCCTTGACTAAAATGGAGGTTCTACATACAACGAAACTCTCCTTTATACGCCAATATTAGAGAGTTTAACCTAATGTAAGCCGACATCTACATCTATATAAAGGGAACCCAAACCCTAGAATAAGGGATCGACACTTAGAGATTGACAGACTAGATCTAGGCGGCTAGAATTAGGGTTCATACACCAACATTGTAGCCTCCATTCGAATAATCTAATAATACGTCTCCTTCTCTATTATTTCTTGTCTTGTTTCTCTTGATTTCTCTTTAACTCATACAAATCTCTTTATTCCCTCTAGATTCTCTCAACTCATACCACGGCCTTCTTGTGTTCCGTAGTACTAAAACGACCATACACAAAATACCATAACAGCTTGGCGCTAGAAGGAGGGGGGTAATCCATACGTGACGATGACACCAGAAGATTCAGTCGAACCCATCGGAGCTACTCGAAGAGAAGCCGAGCTCATTGATCAGCTCAACACCCTCCGAGGAGAAATCACCAAGCTCCGCGAAGCCTGAGCAACTGCCATGGATAGCTCAGACCTTCTCCAAGAAGTTTAAACCCTAAAAGCTAAATTCGACGAGCATACTCAACAAATACAATGAAGCACGGAGAAAGTAGGGGCACTCGATGCTGAAAACCATCATCTCCAAGAGGAGAACCAAGATCTCGGGAAGAGCAGCAACAATAGTCGGAGGTTTCGAACCCGAGTTCGAACCATGCCCTCCCTCGATACTCCTGTCGACAAAGAAGGAGCAACTCAGCGTATAGCTCCCGACGACAAGGAACCTGAAGGCAAGAAAGCAACAACAAGAAGGACGCAGGTGAACCTCAGCAGTCACTCCGATATGGAGGACGAGGAATACTCACCCGACGACCCCTTGATCTCAGATCCAGCCACCGTGGCGTATCTTTAGAAGATGTTCTCCGAGAAGTTCAACACCATCCAGTCAATGGTGGAAAGGGTTTCAGGCATGGCTCCCCCCATCAGAAGTAGCGACCCTAACTCTTACTCCGACACGCCCTTCGTGGAAGAGATCGCCTCGGTCGAAATGCCAAGGAAATTCTACTTTCCTACCATGAAGACTTACGACGGGACCAGAGATCCGGACAACCACATGGCCCTCTACAAACAGCGAATGCTAAAAGCAGTAGTCCCCCAAGGACTGAGGGAACCTGCCATGTGCAGGGGCTTCAGCTCTACCCTAAACGGTCCTTCCCTTCAGTGGTACATTAATCTCCCCACGAAATCCATAAGGTCCTTCGCGGAACTCAGCGAAAAGTTTGTGGAACAGTTTGCTAGCAGCAGAAACCTGGAAAAGAATTTCGACGACCTCTACGAAGTGCTCCAGCATAGGACCAAACCTCTTTGAGCCTATATCGCGCGCTTCAACCAAGAAAAGGTGGCGATCCCCGAATGTAACGCGGGGACAGCTATCTCCGCCTTCAAAAGAGGCCTGCTTCCAGATGGCGACCTATACAAGGAACTAACTAAGTATCAGTGTAAGACAATGGAAGATGTCCTATCTAGGGCCTGGGCCCAAGTAAGATGGGAAGAAGACGTCACGAGCCGGGCCAAGGCTCAGCAGAAGAAAGAAACTAGGCCTAGCAGGCCGCTTAGGCACGATCGCGAAGAAGGGTCCCAGTCCAGGCCCCCTAGGGAGGCCGGAAGATACAGCAGGGACAGGCGCTCAAACCGCCCCCTACCTCGACTCGAGGGGATAAGCGGCATAAGCCACGCTGCCGCTAGATGCAGCACCAGGAATGCAAGGCACGGCCAAGAGAGGAGGGACCCAAAGCGCCTACTCCTTGGGACAGATGAGATAAGTTTCACTGCCAAGGAAAAGGAGAGGGTCATGGCTCCTCATCACGACGCCCTGGTCAACTGGACACTTAGTGGCTATGAAATTCTTCTCCATATGATGTATCCACGCATCTACCTTAAGGGTGTCTGCTTTCCCTTCAAACCTGATGGTACCCATTCTCTTCATGGTAAGGACGTACTTCAAGAAGTCTGGTTGCGGTGCCACTGCTTGGTTTATCTCCGGACTTTGGGTGACTTTGTTGGTTAAAACCTTGGACAAGAGATCATACACCATGGATAAGGTAGGGTTCGCCAGTTTAGGCTCATCTGTTGGGGCCTGTGCAGTCGCCTCTGCTGATATTGGATTACTTCTTCTCAATGTACATCTGTCAGAGTTCGCATGAGATGATCGAGGTCTTTGCAGTCCAATGAACGGTTCAGGTTCTGCACGCTGAGAGTTGGGTGGTGTTACAGACAATCTCCATGCTTCAGGCTTCTTGTTCTATTCACTGTGTGCACACTCTACACCTTTCATAAACCTTGGTCCACTGTCGCTGGTCCCGTCTACCGAACCTGAGGCATGTTAAAAGTTGTGGTAGTTTGCGTACCTCGACCCATCCTGACCCGACGTTCCGAACGACCTGCCTGCTCCTGATCATGGATTAGACATCTTCACGGATAAAGGGGTTAATCCTAAATTTCCCAGAAGGACCTAACCTGATTGCTAGTCCTAATACTCTCTGATACCACCATTTGTAACACCCCTGGACCGTCCTAGGCCAGACTAACCTAGAACGACCCGGAGATGCCACAAGTATAGCTCGCCAGAACGGATCGACCAAGTTTCCGAACGAATTCGATCCCTCAACCAACCCACCCCAAGAAGCTATGTCCTCGACGACCATGGCCTAAGGCTTCGCAACCCGTACCACGACCGCCGAGTTGTGTCGACCCGGACTAAGTCTATATCATTCAGCACAACAACAACGAATATAAACATTCATTTTATTAAAAGTAGATGGAAAGTGTCTTAAAATTATTACAACATATCAGAGTTCGTGCGCACGGGGCTAAGGCCCAAAACAAAAGAAAAAGGAATTAATTATACATCTAAAAGTCGGTCCTTGCTTATGCTTATGCCACTTCGAATCTACATGATAGACCATGATTTTGACCCGCTTTTAGCCATGGTTTTGATATGTTTTTATGAGTTTTATATATGTTTTGGAGTCTATTAGGTATGTTTTCAGGTTCAGGAGCACTTTGAAGTAAAATGATGATTTAGGTGCTCTTTTGGAGCTTAAAGGAGAGTTTTCTGAGATGACTATGAAGATCAGATAATGAGGACACATATCGATCGATAAACACTCTGTGTAATCGATCAATGACGCTTCTATTGAAGATGAAGTCGAGATACTCCATCGATCGATGTACACCATGTACCATCGATCGATATGATGCGTGGAGAACAAGTTCAACTTGGCCGACTTGAAGCCCAAGTCTTCCCAATATTACAAAAATGCCCCTGATGAGTTTTTTAATCTAATGGAACTCTTATCTATAGTTTTTGCCTTTGTGTTTGGCAAGGTGTGCTTTTACATGCTTTTATTGTTTCTAATACCTTTTGATACCTTTTGTACTTGAAAAGCTTTGCACACTTTTCTTGTTACTTTGTTTTATTCTATAAAGTATTTCTTTTCATCTTAATTTTTAAAAGTTTATAGAATTCTAGATCTAGAGGAAACACACAAAGAGATTTGTTGTCCCAAGAACCAAAAGTTCAATCCTCTATCTATGAGTTTCTATTATTACCTAGTTGTTATGAATCTCTCAGTTATGTCTGAGTAGATCTGTTTGTTAGATTTAGGGTTCAAATAGTTATGAGGGATTAGCCCCAACTATGGAATGTTGAATTGTTGATATTCATTATCCAAATGAACCCTAATGCTTACTCTAGAGTAGCTACCTAGAGTATGATCATGGATCTGATTTAACTTGTTTATCATTGTCCTGAAATCATTTGGCATAAGCTTAAATCCTCTAGGGTTGTGCGAGAGCCGGTCTATGATCTTGGTTAACACAGATTTGATTCGACCTTATGCTATATCGATCGATACTCCTATAGAGTCATCGATCGACAGCAACCCATATCGTCGGATATCTCTGTCAAAATATCGGTCGATATTGCTGGCAATAAGATCAATAGATGTGTCTATTTAGAGACTGCTATTAGATCTTTCTAAGAATCAAAGTTCTCATATATCTTCCAAGAAATTCATTAAAACATCTATAGCATTATAATCCTGATTATCTGAATAACAACCTTGAATCTAACTATTTTCTTTTATTGTTTCAAACCTAAAATCCATTCTCTTAAGCAATTTACCATTGCTTATAAACTGCAACTTTACTATTTTAAACCTTTTCAACCTTCCATAATCATTTAGATTATATATATTGTATTCCTTAGTTCCCTGTGGATTCGATCCCTAAGTACTACAACTGAACCTCTTATTTGAGAGAGTAATTCACTTAGGGTTAAACATTTGAGTGATATCAAGAGGGAATAAAGAGATTTGTATGAGTTAAGGAGAAATCAAGAGAAACAAGACAAGAAATAATAGAGAAGGAGACGTATTATTTGATTATTCGAATGGAGGCTACAGTGTTGGTGTATGAACCCTACCTTGTTGGACAAATACTTTTAAGTGGGTTGTCCAATGAGCATCCTATGGACCATCTGGAGAGGTTCGAGGATCTCATAACCGTCATAAAAGCCAATGGAGTCCCTCAAGACTATCTTCTCTGCAAGCTTTTCAAGTACTCTCTATCTGGAGAAGCTTTGTAGTGGCTTAGACAACTACCACCAGGTTCTCTCACAACCCGGAGCGACATCAAGAACGCATTCCTGCGTAACTTCTTTGATGAGGCAAGCGCTGAAGAATGGAGG
>CAKOAT010154378.1:0-62966 GCA_932364175.1 Eruca vesicaria subsp. sativa
AATAAAGGGGATGATTATCCTAATCCTATAATGATTAGGATAACTACAACATATGGATAAATACAAGGGAGGATAATGACAAGTCTTGGCCGCCTGGTATGGATAAGGATAAGGTGCTTGTCGCCTGGTCTTGGACTGAAGTGAGACTGATGTGGTCTGGTCCATTTCCGGATATGTCCCAACCATCATTTCTCAACATCCAGTTTGTTTTCGTGAAAAAAATGCACTTGAACCGGTACTTGGGGAAAACTCGCCCAACCTCGGCGACCCATAAAAATTTGAACCGGCCGGTTTTCAATTTGAACAAAATTACATGTCTTACGTGCTATGGAAGCAAGTAGTGCTGTAGTGGACCCGGGTTATACGTCTTCAAGAGTTTAAGTTGTCAAAATGACATTCAGTCTTTGATCCATTCAAAAGCCACTTCTCGTTACTGCCTCCTTGTTGTTACGTCTTCACTGTGTTACAAAGTAACTCGTATGAACGAACGTACACACCAATGTTAGGAATCATTTTGTAAATTTTAGGGGGATTTATATTTTCAGGCGTATTACATTTAGTTGACCGACGAACACGAAAATGGTCCTATGCAATGATTTTAGATAAGTAAAGAGGGGAACAAATTATTTAGTGGGCCGGCCGGTTGATCTAAACAACAGCTTTCTGCCATGGTTTCTCTTTGTAGCCAATGGAAATTAACATTCTCCTTGAAACATAGGATGCGTGTGAATGTTCACGTCATCAAAGTCATATACTATATTCTCATTAGCAATTGGATAAAAAGTCAGCAAAATGATTGAGGATTCAAAAGATCAATCAAAACTTGAGCAATCACGATTTTATCATCTCTTCAATGTAAACAAAAATGACCAACATGAATTCAATATAGGTGCTCCAAGGCTTGGTTTACATAAAAGCCACACGCAAATCATGCCATTCAACCAGTGCAAGTTGGCCTAGTGGTCCTGAGAGAGCATAAAGCCCCAATATCGATACGTGTTGGTCACGGAATGACTTAAACCCCCTAAAAAGTATACATATGCAGGTTGGTTTCGGGCTCAAGAGGATTAGTTGGTTGGCCAAGGCCGCCGGCTCACCTCCTAATTAGTGAAAAAAAATCGTGTGCCATTCGTTACAGAAAAAAAAAAAATCGGAACTCTACCCATTTCTAAAATAAAATTTGCGAGTAAAATGACCATCTTACCCCTTTCTCGTTGCTCCACTGCTTCCCTAAACCCTTAAACCCTAAATTCATCTTTCAGATTAAACCCTACAATGGCCAATTGGAAAGTAGCCACTGCGATACTCCGTCGCCATCTCCGATCCCCACCGCCTACGACGTTCTCCTCCTTCAGAAATCCAACCATAGCCTTCTCTACAACTAATCACCTTCCTAGCTACACAACCCCTCTCGCCAACGACGACGACGACGACGATGATCGGAGAGGGAAATGGCTAACTCTACCTCCTTTCTCTCCCACCATCGACGCCGCCGCCGTAGGAAAGGAGCTCTCTTTCGACGATAACTCCGTCGTCAAAGGCTCAACGACGACGACGACGGCCCTTAGGTGGATTCTTCGTTGCCGCCCCGATCTACCGAGGAATCTCCTTCTGAAACTCTTCCGTTTAAGACAGGTCCGTTTGGTTCAGACAGTGTTATGTGATTTTGATTTTGAGTTTCGTTACATTGTGATAATGTGATTTCAGGTTAGGAGAGAATTGTCTGTGAGTTGTGACGGTGGTGAGATACAAAGAAGTCAGCTTAAGAGGGTAAATTGAATCTTCTTGTGTTATCTATTTTGATTGCAAAGAAGAAACCTTTTTTTAAAAAGAAATGATTTGATTTTGACACTTTGAAGGTGGGAGCTAAGGAGTCGTTGAATGTTGGAGATAGAATTTACCTTCCTTTGTCTGTTGACAATGATGCACCGCAACCGCCTGCTGCTGCTAAGAAAGAAAGGTTTCGGTGTAGTGAGGAAGAGCGCAAATTCGTTTGTAGTTTGGTCTTGTACAAGGTTTTGAAACCTCTATACACTTTTTTTTTTTTTTGAGAAATGTTATATAGACTGATGAATCATCTATGTTTACTAGGATGCAGACATTATTGTTTTGAATAAACCTCATGGTTTGGCTGTTCAAGTAAGTCATTTATACTTTCTGATGGATTTTGTTATTGGAGCTTGTGAAAAGAGATGGAGTTTTTGCTCTTGAACAGGGAGGGACAGGTGTTAAAACCAGTATTGATGAACTTGCTGCAACTTGCTTGACTTTTGATAAATCTGAATCTCCCCGGCTGGTTAGTTGAGATTTTTATAGTAATGTATTTAAAATGTACTCTGGACCGGAGATATAGTGTATGGTTTATAAAAGATTATCTGGAAGAATGTAATGGAATCTCTTGGCTTATGCAAGTTATGGTGTATGTATTTAGGTGCACAGACTTGACAGAGACTGTAGTGGACTTTTGGTGTTGGGAAGAACACAAACGGCTGCAACACTTCTTCATTCTATATTCCGCGAGAAAACATCTGGTGCATCCGCATATGTAAATCCTCTGCTTTCTCTCTGAAGTTTTTCTTACTTTTCTTGTCATATGATTCCTGAGTAATCCACATAAATTTCTCTTTCGGTGACTTTGCTTTTATTTCCCTAGGGTGTCAAAAAGAACATAAAATCCTTGAAAAGAAAGTATTTGGCACTTGTTATCGGATGTCCAAGACGTCAAAGGGGACAAATTTCAGCTCCGCTCAGAAAGGTCTGTTTACATTCTATTAGCTTGAACAACCCATCTAAGTTTTGTTCATTTTGGTTCTATCTAAGAGATGATCTGTTGCTGTACTGAGTCATATTCTAAGATAAAAACACATGTGGAATTGTCTGAGTAGGTTGTTGTGGATGATGGAAAATCTGATCGAATCACAGTTAATGACAATGGAGAACTCGTTTCTACTCAGCATGCTATCACTGAATACCGAGTGATTGAATCTTCACCACTTGGTTAGTGTCACAAACTTACTTTCTTTTATTAACTTAAAGTTAAAAATTATTTGGCCATGACTTCTTAGCACATTATATTGATTTGTAGGATATTCATGGCTGGAGCTTCGTCCTTTAACCGGCAGAAAACATCAGGTCTCTATAGATTTTCTTTTTCTATCTCAGCTTCAACTCTGTTTCTGCTCTCTTAAACAATCTGTTTTTTTTTCTGCAACAGCTTCGTGTACACTGCGCAGAAGTTCTAGGAACACCGATACTAGGGGACTATAAATACGGTTGGCAAGCTCATAAATCCCGGGAACCAGTTGTCTCTTCCGGAAACACCTTGACCAAGCAGGCATCATCATCATCGTCCCCTTTTGGCCTGGATCTTGAAGGTGGAGACGTATCTTCAAAACAGCCACACCTTCATCTCCACTCAAAGCAAATCGATCTGCCAAACATCTGTCAGCTCCTTGGGAAATTGCAGGTTTCTTCAGATTCTGATATTTCGGATCTAGATAGCCTCAAATTTGATGCTCCGTTGCCTGCTCATATGCAGCTA
This sequence comes from Eruca vesicaria subsp. sativa, assembly GCA_932364175.1. Taxonomy (NCBI): domain Eukaryota; kingdom Viridiplantae; phylum Streptophyta; class Magnoliopsida; order Brassicales; family Brassicaceae; genus Eruca; species Eruca vesicaria. The sequence continues at coordinate 3,542 of CAKOAT010154378.1, forward strand.
AGTTTTAACTTGTTGAAATCTAGAGTCGAAACTTGTGACAATTGTTAGGAGTTGTTTCATCTTTTCGTTACAAGTCTTTATGATGTGTGTTCTCGAGGTTCCTAACTACGTGTACGAATATTCTCATACAAAGATAAATCATTACATCTTAAATTTTGTTTACATGTACTTCAAATTGATTCCGTCACTATATTTGTTTTGACCGAGTATAAAAATTTCTCTAAATTAAGTTATTCATGTAAGCTATTCTTTAGTTCTTGGTCGGTGATAGCGTTATTTGAGTGGATGATTTGCATAGTTTAGATTTTAAATTGAAAATGTAAATTGATACTTACTTTAAAACAAAAAATAATAATTTAAAGTGATACTTTTTAACCAACAGAAGAGTATGGCGCTATTTGAGTGGATAAATTTGCTTAAATTTAACTTTTTTAAATTGCAAATGTAATTTGACACTTACTTTAAAACAAAAATAAAATAAAATGACACTTTTAACCTACAGAAGAGTATATGATTAGATACTTCTGAGGATATTTGACCATTTATATGATATGATGCTTTTAGTACCTTAAGCATAATTATTGTAGATTTTTCACTAGAGTTTCTCAAAAACAAACTAATAAAAAATCAAAAGTTGCATATTTACTCATAAAAATTAAAAGAAAAAAAAAATTATTTTTAGAAAATGACTTCTGTGAAAGGGATGTATACTTTTACAATACATCTTGCTGTTTAGACCTACCTCTCAATTGACCAAAACATTGTCATTGCCAAAACCAAAAGGAAGTCTTGCGATTAAACCAGCTACACCTTCAATTTTTTTTTTAATTCATGGTCAAAAGAGAGTTCATCATTTTTAAGAAACAAAAGTATTCACAATTGAGACCAGCTCTCTCAAAGTAAGACAAAGAGTTATATTTCCATGGGATTTGACAAAACAGGCTAAACAATCCTTTGGGGACATAAGAACACAATCCCAGCATCTGTGGGGTAGAAAACATTTCATTTGAGTTCCTTCCAATAGTTTCTGCAGTGAAGAGTGAAATTCTTCATACACATCATCTGAAAATATCTCATTGATCATAGTTTCCAAATTGTAGACACATTGCACCTTCACTTTGCCATTGCCTACAAAATATGTCAATTAAATGTTAAGTATAAAATTTGCAAAATGTATAGTTTAGAAAATACCATAGATATCAACAAACTAACAATTTTTGGACATGCATAAGTAAACATCTATACAAATTATTCAGTTTTGTTTGTTCTTATTCTTAAGTTGTAAAATTAGATATAAGAGGTTATGGAAAAGGAAAATATAAAAGGTTTGACTGGTGGAGTTTACCGATGAAAATGGGCATGTCTATAAAAGAAATATAGTATCTCTATTTCTCATTGTTTTTTTATCTCCATGTACGTTACTAGATATGTAAACGAGTTATTTACTTGGGATATGAAGTTTCTGATTCACAAATTTTGTAAATATAGTTTCAAAATATGTTGTTTGTAGCTTATTTTAGAGTTTGAGTTCATTATTGATTATTTGTTTTCATAAGAGGTTTGAATCTGATATGAAGTCCAGATGGAAAGACAAATTAAATTAGGCCTAATCAGATTTTTAATTTGATTAAACTCAATACACTTAGTATAAACAGGAAACTTAAATTATTTTATTCATGGAACATTGTTTAAAAATGTTTGACGTTAACAATCATGGACTCAAGTTGGTGATGTTACTATGACTATGCTATAGATTCATGGTCAGATAATCCACCTTGCGACTACGCAAGCCTGTATCATAGTCATGACATTGTTCAGAGGTGAGCATTTTGAGTTTAAAACCAAAAGAAACACAAAGAAGGTAGGAATGAACCTGATTAGCAGCGACCCAGGAATAATTAATGGCAGCTGTTCCTGTAAGAGCTGCAGCAAGAACAGTTTGACTATATCTGTCTTTGGCTGATAATTCGCTTGAAAGTAACTCGAGCTAGGTTCATCAATTACATGATCCTGATGAGTCCATCAAATCCTTTGGATCATAGATAATTAAAAACAAAACTTGAATTACAATTACCAAACATAAACAAAGACATCCGGCTTAAAGTGTTTTCTATGTTTTGAACAATTCTTCATTTCTTCTTGATAGTATTGCTTTGTGAAAATATGAATAAAAAAAAAAAAGTTTAGCAGTCTAAAATCAAGTGAGTTATATAGTTTGGTAGCAGCAATACTACACAATATCGAGGTGTGTGACAGTTTTAATCAATCTAGCAAACTACGCAAAAATATTGTTATTGACTTACCTAAAAATATTGAGATGAAAACGCATTGAATATTAGATATATCTAATGTTGTGAACTACAAGATTTAGACCTTTTTATATCACCCAAATGATCCCCAAAAAACAAACAAAAAATGGGTGAATCTTCGTAAAAGACATTTTAGTAGTTCTTCAGCAAAGAAAAAAAACGGCTCTCTCACCGATGACCAGAAGAAAAAAAAACATCCTAAGATAGTAATTTAATATCCTTGATTCATTGAGAGGATGACGTAGTGTGACCCATAATAGCAGGTGACCAGAAATCAGCGCCGTTGGAACTTTCCACGTGTACGGTGGATGAAACAGGTACTAGACATAATCCTCTGCTTCTCAGGTCTCTCACTTTCTTCCCTGCCCTAACATCTCCGGTAACAACACCACCGTCCTGACCAAATGTCACCAGCAAGTCAGAAACATCTATATATTAAACTATATAGTAATAAAATAGAGAGAAAGAAAGGGACTGACAAGAGAATAGTTGATCAGGTAAGGAGAGCATAGGACTTGAATCTGGTCTTGTAAGAATTTGATGTAACCCATCGCTTCATGCAGCACAGAAGCTGCATCTGTCTGTCAACATGATATGATGTTTTCTATCCCATTTAATTATCATCAGTCAGAAAGTCAATTTAACTATTGCATTTATAGATAAGAGTGTTGTTGTTATATTCTCTTTCACTTCTCTCAAAAAAAGTACACATATCATTAATGTAAATTGCAATGATGATCGTTATTTACCCCCAAAATAAAAGTAATTTATGGATCAAGTTTCATCGTCTTTGATGTCTTTTTGATTTTCACATTGGATGCCAGTTTACACTATACCCCAAATTGCGACTTCTTAAGCTTCCTTTTGGAAATTATATATTAAAAATTATTTTCATTACTTCTAAAAAATAGGTAGAAAAATATGAGAAAAAATCATTAGTAAAAATTAAGTTTACCTTTCCGTATGGAGAAACCAATTGCTGCAAGGCTGCAATTCTTTCTCCTAACCTTTCTTTCCTTACCTATTTTAAAAGTATTGACAAAAAAAAACCTTGAACATTATAAGTTCACAAAAAAAACTTATTAACAGTATATACAATAAACTATAATGACACACCTTTGCAGTCCCAACTGATGATTTATCCTGATTTCTCTTGCATTTCTTGCTAGGTTTTCGGTTATGATCCATAGTTTGCCCATTAACCGACCCGGTTCTCTTCTTCTTCACAAGAGAGTGATGCACACAAGAACTCAGCTTAAATATTTGATACGGACAGACACATATTGTAATTATTGACATGCAACTATGCAAGAACTAGACTTACGGTTGATGGTTTAATAGAATGACTGTCTGCACATGCGTCGTTCAAGTTCTTGCAAGTGTAAGTAGTGCATGAAGGGTCAGAAACAGAGATTCCGTGGGGAAGAGAAGGTTGTAGGAAGAGTGATTCGTCGTCGTTTTGATAGTCTCCACTGAAACAGAGCATTTTTGACCCATTTGCACCGGAGAATACAAAACCAAAGCCGTCTTCTCTGCCATCGGCGCTAGTATGTTCAAGCTGGGGGTTAGAGGAGCTGAGAACGCCGCCCGACAACATAAGAAGCTCCGAGAAGCTCGAGACTCCGGCAGTTTCCATCATAGCATCCTCTGTGGTATCTCCCATTGTGATTGTTCTTAATTATTATTATTACTTGTACCTTTTTGGAAGAAGCTAAAAGAGAAGGTGAGAGACAAGAAGCAGAAGAGAAGTGATGCTAAAATGGTTTCTCACTAGCTTTCTAGGCTTTTATAACTGGTTTAACTTTCCTATGAAAATTATTGTTTTTGTTTTTATAAATAAACCTTGTGAAAATTCTAAACAGGAAAATTTCACACGAATCATATAATTATATAATATTTTTCTTGGTAAGTGTAATACAAATTGTATTTCTGAATGAAAGAAGAATATGATAACTTTATCACTATAATATTATTTGAGAAGTAATTTTCTACGTGTCGCACTCAATTTAACTCTTGTAATTAAACCCTTAATGAATTAAAAATATTAAATAAGATTGATATTAATAATGTATTTCTTTTTTTCATAATAAGATTTTTCTTAATTTTTTTAATTTAAGTTTACATTTTTAAAACACATAAATAAAAATAGAAATATTTATGAAATAGAAATCTTATATATAAACAAACTTTAATAATTTTTTTTAAAAAAAAATTCCTAAGATAAAATATTTAGCATTTATTTAAGAGATATTAAAAAGAAAACGAAAAATATTTTTTACAAAAATAATTATTTTGATCCAATCATTTCAAAATCTTTTAAATAGCGTAGCATTATACACTATTAATGAAATGAAAATATTATATTTATTATTATTAAAAATTATTTTTAATATTTAGTTTGCTTTTTAATTTTATGTCTTTTATGTTTGTGGAATTTAGTATATAAATAATAAAAATATTCAAGTAAATCTAAATTCTCATTTTTAAGATTGTTTAAAATCCGTTTCAGTTTATCTTTTAAGAAATCTAAGGCATAAAATAATTTAGAATTTATAAATATTTAATTATTCAAAATATTAATATGTGTTCATGAAATTTCAAAAATTTATCTTTATACTCATATTTATGTATGTAAATTCCTATCGATCGTCACTTTATTTTTTAATATTTCTTAAAAAACAACATATATTCAATTATTAAAATTATTATAAAATACTTGCATTAAACGGTAAGTAAAACTAATTTGATTTGATTTAATTAGAATAAAAAATAATTATATTTTCATTTGAATTAGAAAAATACGTATAACTCAATATACTCACAAACGAGTAACGGAACGGATCTAACTTATATCCAAAATAAGAGATCTAAATACAACAAGAACATATAAGTTTCGAATAATTATTTATTTATATTTATACATATAGATTACATGATGACTCACAAATATCAATATAGAAAATAAATTATTAACCAACTGCTATAATTTAGTTTTTAAAAAATTTATATATATGAATGAGACTTAAGAATATTATCATTATATATATTCATTAGATCTTAATCAATCGTTAAATAACTACTTAACTAAGGATTAGTTTTGATCACTTTATTGATATACTTGTTAAGGGAGGGGGTAGAAAGAAAATTTAGAAAATTTGAAGAGCAATTTTGGTCAAAGCCACTTGGCCCAAGAAAACTGAAGTTTTTATCTACTCGAAGCTGATGTTTCGTTTGTCACCTTTTTCTGTCTTAGTAACTGCTGCTCTCTTTTTCCTCTTTCTGGAAGTTAGACAAATAATTAATGTCACATACACATAATCATTCATATCCATTATTCAATTTAACCATACCATTACATTATTACCAACCATATATTACTATATAATTTTCTAAGAAATTCCCGTTATCATGTTTATCATTAGCATACTGACACTGTGGCTACACATAATACTACAGTTACTATATTAATCAAAAAGAGTACTTAGAAGTTTTAACATACTGACATGTACCAGGTTTGACACGTGCAGAGACTGTAAACACGTGTGTGAAGAAGAAAGCACGCAACTCCACAAGTTGGCAAAATATTCACAAGAACAAGGTCCAGCTTGTTTTGTAGCCCTTTTAAACACTTGAGAAGCAAAAACAATCTTCAGACACACTTTCCTCTTGTTAGGTTCGTTTCATGTAACATTTTCAAGTTCCGACAAAGGACCTAAAGACTTAGGCGTGAACTAATATTTTCACTGTGTATTGTCCTTTGGCTAAATATATCACTTTACCCAAACAATCCTTACTCTATTGTTCGTTATTACATCACTGCCACTGCTCTTTTGCTATGATGAGTTTCTTTTCATTACTAAAGATGATGTTTTTGAATATAAGAACGTAAAAGTCATAACAATTTATCCAGTACCAAGCAAACAAACAAGACATCACCAACTGAGCAGTCAACACATGCCTGCAAGCACAGAAAGTCAAGACAACAAAAAGGAAAGAAAGAGACACATGAGCAACCTCTGTTTCTCGATATAGCTATGACATTTATATCAAAAGTAGAATACTTGATGGTACACATTTAACCAATCATACACGCGTCGGGAAAAAAAAAAAAAATCTTGTTCGAAACTCTCAGGGGAATAACGTCGAACAGGTGGTGTGCTTTATTATTCAAAACAAATCTCTTTCATCTTATTCGCCGCAGATTCGTCAATTGAATACTGCAAACGATTAAAGATGATAATGAACACAAGAGGGTATCCATAACCGTCGATTTAGGGTTCAGATGCTATGTACCTTTTTGAGAACCCAGAGTGAGTGATTGTAAGCTCGTTGATAGAGTTCTTCGAGGGGTGTTTCGCTTACGTCGACTTCACGGTAGTTAACGAAGTTCTCCCTCGCGTACTTGGCGTAGTACGGCCTCGTGTCCGCTGGTAAAAGCCGCACTAGCCTTAAAACGCCACCGTATACTCTCAGTACCTTCTTCATTTCTCCCTCTACCTTTTGCTACACGTTACCAAGTCCCGGATTCTACTGTTTGCATCATAACCATTTTTAGGCTTTTATGGGCCCTTGCATAATCATTATGGGCTTATCTTAAATAAAAATACAAACCAGTTAAACTTACTCGATTCATGATTTCAAACTGGTTATTATACTAGACCAAATATATATAAATTATTAAACCAGTCTATCTATCGTTTACACAAACCGCAACCAAAAGACATTCTCTCTGCTTAATTAAAATACAATTCAAACCGGTTGAACTTGTTTTTTCAAACCGGTTAATACTAGTGCAAATCTATTATTATTTTTGAACCCGTCTCTATCAATTACACAAAATCAAAACCAATTCTAGGTCGCAAAACCGGTTGAACTTTGTCAAAATCTCTGTTTATATAAGGGTTTTTAGTAATAAGTTGAAAAGATGAATCCTATAAAAAACCATTAACTAAATATTTAGTGAAATAAATCCTACACTTTAGTTTCATTAATGTTTGTCACCCTCCGTCACGGAATTTTAGACGGAGGGTGACATACGTTAACAAAACTAAAGTTGAAGGTTTATTTCACTAAATCTTTAGTTGAGGTTTTTGTTACGATCCATCTTTAGTTGAGGGGTTTTATTACTAAATACAGTTAAATATTTTAAAATATTTATTATCATTTATTCATTATTTAAGAATCTTAAAATTGATTTATAAACATGAAAATAATTTATATTGTTTTTATATATTACTTTAAAGAAAAACTTATTGATTAATATGGTAAGAGTATAACATATTGGTTCAGAAAAATAATCCTACATTATTTCTTTTGAAATAGAAAAAAGTACAAATCAAACTGAAATTGTTTAAAGAGGAGAAAGAAACCCTTGTCATATTTTAAGTAACAATGTTGAATTGAATTTCTAAACTAATTAAATATCCTCAACACTACCTACAACTTTATATAACTTATAAATCTTAATTATTTGATATTTGACAATATTAATATAAGAAAATTGTATGTGTTTCCTCTTTTATAAAGCTTTAACGTTTCACTTCGTAATATCAAAAAAAGCATGTATTATTCCACCCTAAGAAATAGCAGACAAAAGCTTATAAAATCGTAGTTAAACCTTATAAATAGTTTATAAAAATATTAAAATATTTACTAAGCTTTATAAATAGTTTTAAAAATTGATAAAGTAATATATAAATAATTATAAATTATTTTCATTGTTTTGTAAGATTCTTAAATAATAAATAAAAGATAACAAAGATTTTAAAATATTTAACCGCATTTAGTAATAAAATCCCTCAACTAAAGATTGATCGTAACAAAAACCCCCAACTAAAGATTTAGTGAAATAAACCCTCAACTTTAGTTATGTTAACGTATGTCACCCTCCGTCTAAAATTTCGTGACGGAGGGTGACAAACATTAACGGAACTAAAATTGAGGATTTATTTAACTACATCTTTAGTTGAGCGTTTATTTTACGATATATTGAGGGATTTAAAAACCCTTTATATAATGAACACTTGAAGTTGCGTTCCAAAAATATAATAATATAATGAACATGTGAGATGAACTAATCCAAACTTTTGAAGAAATATTCATTTAATTTGCCACAGCTTAGCGTACCCTGATTCTTCTAGTGCTGCAGCTCGAGATCCATAAGCACACCCCAAAAATGTGTAACAAGGTAACATAACCAACCTGGTCATTGTGAGTTTTGATCTCTTCATATCTCTGTTTTTGTTTTTGTTTTTGTTTTTAGTTTGTGTATTCAACTATATTCATCTATGTCTTCACTATAGATTTAAACCTTTATGATCGAATCTAATTCTACTTTCTCCTCCTTTTTCTTGATCCAGTATTGGTTGATTCCAATGCTCCACTCTTATTCTCTACGACTAACATAGTTTCCGTGGTTTGTTTCGCTACTTCCAGCAACAGATGTCTCACTTTCACATTCCTTACCTATTCTTAACTTTTCAACGTCTTCCATTGAAACCATCGTTTTGCTTGTCGAAAAACAATTATTATTATTATTATTATTATTATTATTATTATTATTATTATTATTATTATTATTATTATTATTATTATTATTATTATTATTATTATTATTATTATTATTATTATTATTATTATTATTATTTTTAACGCTTATTATTAAACCAGCTACTAACCTGTAAAGTACATTAAACAGCTTATCCCCACACATGAAAAAGTATCGACTAATAGTTAAATAAAAAACATTTACTAGGAGATAACTCCTTGTTTAACTGTCATCTTAATTCATCAGCTAAGTCATCCCTAGTGGTAATGTCTGGATATCTATTCTCTTGAAAAAATTTGAACAATCTCTGCATAAGAGAAGAAATTAAAAACCGAAATCTCCCTCATAATGCTTTAGGATTAACATCTTAAACGCAAAGACAACCATATTTTGTTTACCTGAGTCCTGGGATTTGTATGTTTAGATGCTGCAGAGCTGCTCTTTTTGCCAGAACACTTATTTTCATTCATTATCAGCATTGTTTTTTCTAACACTAAGTAGAAGATTAGTTATCTACAATGTAACAGAACACTAACATCATACAGTTTTTTGTAGTCCAGCCTTTCAACCTTACTCCTCCCCGGAACATCTACAAAGACCATCATCATCAATCTCAGTATCTGACGTGGAAATGGAAACATCTGGGAGCTGGGATTTCTTTCTACCGCGTTTCACATGTGGCATAATTTCATCTTCCTGACCAGACTCATCCTCAGAGTTTGATGTTTTTTCTGAATTTGAATTTTCTTCCATTTTATCTTCATCATTAATCTGAGCATCAGGATCATAATCATCAGAAAGAAGGTTCATTATATCTTTGGCTTCTTTAAACGATTCAATCATTTCATCAGATGCAGATGTGCAATCAGATTCATCACAACACAGTATTGGTGAAAGCCTCGGTCACAATACCCATGGCATAGTATGATATCATTTCTCTGGCCTTAACTTTTCCACGCTACATACAGAACACATGATCCCTCGTAATAGAGTGAAACCAGAAAAAAAAAAAATTTAACTTAGAATACTTATTCTGCCAGAAAATTTCTCACTGAGAGACAAACCTTGAACCTTTCCAACCTTCTAAAAAATATGCGTCTATTAGGCTTTGCTCGCAGTTAATACGGTTAAGGAAGTACCAAAGCTTCTATTTGATTCTTGTGTACTCATCATCTTCTCTAACTTCACCACCTTTATTCATATACTCATTCCTTTTATTTGATCCATCTAACATCAACGGAAGATGATAGTGAAGATTCTTTAGATCTCTTGTGACTTGAAACCACCACACTCTTTTCAGTTTCCCCGCCTCCTCCAAGCTCCTTCGAACTAATGGGCCTTGTTAATGTTGATTTCCTTTTTTCACGAAATTTGTAACTTAGATTAGTATTTTTTATTTTAAGTTAGATTACGCTGGGTCAGAAAACTATTTAATAAGCATAAATTAACCAATCTTAGACTATTTTGCTTGATTAATAGTAGATATAAATCACATTAACAAAGCTAACGCTTCATCATCGACACTAGCTAAAATACAGTTATATTAGATACTACTATTTTTAGCCGTTTTTATGTAAATATTTCTTATAATATAGAAAGAAGTATAGATGTCATAACTCTAACGCTTATTGCTTGTTATGAAGCTATGTGTCGTGTTGTTGAATAATGAAGCGTTAGGTCGAAAAAAAATTGAGTAGAGAGAGACATCATCGGGCATATCGACGTATGAGGATTGCAGCCACTTCAAGAGTCGCAGTGACCGACCGAACAATTTGATTGCCACGTACGTCTAGACAAATAACAATCAATACATTTATTTCGGCATAGAAATTAAGGCGGTGGTACTGATAACATTAGGATTTCTATAAATGAATCTCATCACTTACTCGATCAATAGCTTCTTCTTATCAAGTACCACCAAGAGAGAAAAGGGATCGAGGATTACTCTTATACAATTAAAGCTTCAGAGTATTATAATTTTTAATTAACGCAGAAAGCAAGGATGGATTATAAGAAACTTGTTACATTCCTCTTCTTCATCATTCTTATCATCCTTCCCTTCATGCTTCTACCTGCGACAGCGGCTCCTGGTATGTACGCATGCATCTCTCGATCTCTCTTTGTATATATATTGTATAGTATAGTCATAGACATGCATATGTTTTAAGTGAGTTTTAGTTAGAACTCAAAACTATTTATCATCTAATTACACAGCAATTAACCACTTAGTTAGAAGTTCGTCAATTAAAAAGAAATGACAAGTTAGTTATATAGCATATACTCCCTCTTAAAATAGCGCAAGTGTACATTATGGTAGATTGGAGACAAAATCAACACAAGTAACGTACAAATTTGAGTGAAAATCGAGTAGACCAGTGCGTAATGGACACGCAGGTATGATACAATATTCACTGTCATTTAATTGTGAACTAAGAAAATTATACGATTACTCACACCAGATATTGGTACTAAAGTAACAAACCCAACAGAATGTTTGAATATTTGATCATTTTAAAGGCCTCATTGCAAAGGTTATCTTAATTTGTATCTAATATGAATGTTGAAATGGAACAACTTCAGGAAGAATAGGAGGCATGGAGGTATACTGTGGGAGTAGATGCAGAGGAAGGTGTGCTAAGGCAGGGTTTCAAGACAGATGTATCAAGTATTGTGGCATTTGTTGCAGGCAGTGTAAGTGTGTTCCTTCTGGTACCTTTGGCAACAAGCATCAATGCCCTTGCTATCGGGATATGCTTAGCTCCAAGGGCAAACCCAAGTGCCCTTAATCCAATTTAATTTGTTTCCTTAATTGAACACTTATAAAATAATACAATAACATGCATTTGCATGCATGCACTTTGTGTTGGTTATATTTATAGTTTTTTGTTTGAAAATGGGCATTAGGTATATTTATAGTTGGTTAGGTTTTTGAATGCTTCTTAAATTCCTTTCTCGTATGTTAAGCTTTGAAAGTACATTTTCTGTCGCTATACACGATCGTGTTAATTTTGTCCCCAGAGTTGTTAATTGTATGCTATGAAAATCTTGAAACGTGAAAGTTATGTATGGATTAGATTTCTTAAATGAGTGGCAATTAATAAAAATATAAAATATATATTGGTCTTACAAATGAAGATAGTTGGTTCAGCAAATTACACAAATATGTTTTGGTTTAGTTGGATCTCAGTTCGAATAGTTTCAATACTATGCGTAGAACAAATTTTAATTTATATTGTCGAAAGTATTAAATAAAGATCGATCCTAAACTTTCAACTCCTGAAAGTTAACTGAATACCTATTTGTAATTGTTTGGATGCCAACTTGAATAAGTTGCTGACTTGTTATCAGAATCAAAATCTAAGTCTATATGTTTGGGTGACCAATATGCTCTTCAGTTCATACTATAAAACTTTTATTTTTCAAAGTTTGGTAGCTAACAGAATTTGATTAGAAATATGAATTAAATAAACAAAAGTTAATGGTTGTTTATTTGATTACAATGACAAGCATTTCTTCTTTAAGAACGACCTAGTCCTAGAGTGTTACACGTGGTACTTAATGTCCCTACCATCGATTTTATAGTACACAAATGCGTCAATATTAATTTTACAAGACAATTTTAATGTTTTTCATCGACCCAAAGAACTTTTTATACTTTAAAATGAGCCTACCTTAGCTGTAACCACTATCATACTGAAAAAGTTAACGCGTATGCGTTTTTTTTCTTTCTATTCTCTTCTTGCTCTTTTGACCATTCTAAGCGAATTTCAAAGACATTCACGTGCTGCTTGTCCTTCTACTTCTCACGCTTCAAACGTTAGTGAATTATTACATTAACTATCTAAAGATTAATTTTATTTATTAACTATTGATTACAACTTCTTTTTCATGACGTTAAGTGAAGGATGTGGGTTCTGTTTATGTAGATGAGACGACGAAAAATATAGTGCAGAAAGTAAGACACATCAAATTTGTTAACGGGGTTCGTTTCCTAGATCCCCGGGACCTCGTCCAGATTTTATTGACTTAGAACAAGGAGTAACCTACAATTGCTATATGGTACAACACACACACTAGTGTTTACCACTCTTTTCTAAGAAGCAATCTACAAAGATTAGGTATCAGCATTCATGCATATAACACCATCTGGGCGCGTCAGAGCACACTGTCTTCTACAGGTGCAATCTTCACAGACCTCTTCAATAAAACCTCCGTTGCTAAACTCCCCCTAACTCTAGGCTTCAATCTTCCACTTCTCGGAAGTACTTCACTAAATACGTCAGCACCCAACGCACACCAGTGACACCAAACGCTTGATCACCCAAGCACACACACAACTCACCACGAGCTACACACGGTGGCTAACTCCACCATACCAAAGTCACCACGAACGCCATCAAACTAAGTCCACATCGGACTCCATCGGAAACTACTTCAGACACTGCTTCGACACCAAGCAAATAACACCAATATACAATGAGATCCTCTCTCTCTTCTATGAGGTCTACCTTTCTCATAAGGCACGTCCCTCCTTATATAGCAGACCAGAACTTGCTCTCCACGTCTTGAACTTGCTCTTCAAGTCTTCCAAATACACTTAATGCAACTTTCCATATCTTTAATGGAAAACTTCATCTTCAAGCAAACATCCTTTTGCTTTATGGAAAACGTCCATATGTCTTCAAACACATATCTTCTTTCCTTTTCCAATCCCAGCAAGCCCACACTCATCAAGAAACACGAACTCCAGCATAGCCCATCTTCATGACACACATGTACTACCTCCTGTAGTACTTCACGAACTAATTTGCATCTTCAGGTTCAACATGTTATATTTTACAAGAACCACTACACCATAACTAGCCGAACATAAATTTTATAAATGTTGACCTTGTGATTCGAAGGTAGGATTGGAATGGTTTCGATATTTTCTGCATAAAATTAAGTCACAATTATTCATGGTCATTTAATATAAATATTAATCATATTTTAGAGTATTTAAATTTTCAGAGAAAAGTCTATTCGTGGATTACATCTATTTTAAAAATTAATTTGAATCTTTTCATAGATGTGGGATAATCCCACATTAAACAAAAGTAAATAAAACAAATTTATAAATCTTCTCTGACTCATAAAGATGAACAGTATATTCCTGGTATGGTTAATGCTTGATTAAGACTTAACTAGTGATACCATTGATAGGTTCAGGTGTAGTTAGGAACTTAGGGCAAAGGTGGGCTGCTACTGCTAGGGGTAGGATAGATCGGATATTCGAGGTATTTTGTGATATCCAGATCTGGATTCGGATTCGGCGGATCCGTAAAATTGCTATCCGGATTCGGATTCGGGCCTTCCGGATATCCGGGATCCGGATTAAAACTCGAATGCCCATGGATATATGGATCCGTTTCTAAAAATAAAAATAAAAATTTTTAAATTAAATTAAAAATTAAGTATTTATTTATTCTATTACAAAATATTATTTTAAAAAAGTTAAAATAAGGTAATATAATTTAATAATAAAATTAAGTTTTAGTTATTTTCCATAAAAATATATAATATACCTATATAAATATAATTATATTTAAATATTTTAAAATATTTAGTGGGTCCGAATCCGGATCCGGATATCCGGACTAAAAATTTCACTATCCTGATCCGGATCCAGATTCGCCGGATCCGTAAAATCACTATCCAGATCCGGACCCGGATCCCCCGAATATCCATTTTTTCGGAGCGGATTGGAACGGATCCCGGATCGGATAGCGATAGCAGGTATTAAATCTCAGTCCTAGCTACTGCTAGAATGGAGTGGATGCATGCCTGGGAGTCTTGATTGTAAAAAAAAGTTATATAACTACTAAAATCAATCATTAATTGAAAAAGGAAAGATTACTTAATCAGAGAGAATCTTACGCCTGTTTAACCTTAATACAAAGTTCTCGTCACATGGGATGAGATTGGGACATCTAAGCTCCTTTTATCGTTTAAGTGAATGAGATAGAGACATACGTAAATCTTTTCTTGGAGGTTTTCTGTTAATGATTTTGTGGGAGTGGAGATGAAAACCTTTATAACAACTGTACGAGATATTAAATAGATCGATTCCGTAAATCCAAAGCAAACATATGAATGAACTTAAATGGATATTATAATGAACATTTCATGGTTTAGTTATTATTCCTGCAAAAGAAAAGCCACGATGGATGTTGGAGCCCATAGTCCCCTGTATGAAACATTTTAGTGTTGGTTTGAAACTTATTTTAAAATGAATAGGTCTGAAATTTAAGTCTGTAACACCGTATATTCTTCTAGGACGAGATCTAAAATATATAGCTATGTAATTTAACTTATATTTGGAATTTAAACTTTTAAAAGTATTTAAACGTATAACCTCTAAAATCTACTAGGTAATCCAATAGTTTTACCAACTAAACCTATGTTCGTTAGTTTTTTTTCTGAAGCTTTTCATTTGGAAGTAAATAGAAGTTTTTTTTAGGAACTTTATGGTAGAGGTTATGCATATTACATATACTACAAACCTAATTAAAGGATAATACTAAAACAAAATTAATAGTTCTGAGATTACGAATTGTGATGATGCAGAAGCTCTAATAAGAAAAGCTCATGCTACTATTATATATTGGATTGTATAAGAAGCCAAAATGATAATCACATTATGCCCTAAGCATGTCGAGGTGAGGAATCTATTCAGTCATTATTACATTACAGAACGAAAGTGTTAACAGTGAATAAACTACAATTTTTTAGTTGAAACATATATAAGAGGAAGAGTTGCTATCTTTACGCAATTGGCCAATGAAAACACACACAAATGGTTGTTCTCTCTGTCGGATAAAAGAAGGACCCTCTCCTAAGACCTCTTTTTTGTTCCTTTCTCTTGAAGAAACACAGTACTTCAATTATAAAAATCCAAAGCCTTCATATCTTATATACTATTTACATTCGTGAAATATATAAATTATCAGAATCATTACTTGATTAGAAATGTTTATTTCACATCTGTAATTGATAAACTGTTCAACAGCTGGGGAATAAACCAAATACAGACTAACGTTAAGTTTACTTAGTGGTAAAGGGATTGTGGCTGTATATTTCACTATTTGAGTTTAATTCTATTGGAGGTCATAAAATTCACATTGAGAGAGACTATTTATAATGTTTAGATTCCGGCAAAAAAATGAAATCATTTTTTTTTATCAAAAAAAAAAAGAAAAAACTGAATTGTTTACGGGTTTCGACATAGTCAAGACGAGAGATTGCAGTTCATGATATATTAGTATTGTATTACAATATTCGAGATCAACTGTTTATTTAGAAGTTAAGATCAATAAAAACGTGATAAAAGATGAAGGAGATGGATTTATGATTTATGAAAGCATCTTTATTTCATTAGTTCCGTTCTATATTTACCACGTGATCAATTTTTTTTATCAAGTCACCTCAAATCTCTAGATTTAAATACATAAACATGATAATTTCTAAAGTAGAATTCATAATTTTTTTTCCGTCAACCGCCCATCTAAACTAGATTAAGCGGTGGTTAGACGACCTGATTTTCCGAGGAACACCTCTATCTAATCGGATCTGATCTATCTGATAAAAGATATAACATCTGATATTTGCTTAGTTTGCTAGTACGTCCGCTCGAATATTCCTATTGCTCGAGTTCATTACTATGTACACTAAACTGTTGAGCAACAAAATAAAATATTAAAAAACTATGTACAGTAAACAGTTTACATTTTCTCTTACTTTTGAAACACCACTTACTGAAGAAGGAATTGGCAAATAATTACAGAAGAAGGAATTGGCAAATAGTTACAGAAGAATGAAGAATGAATTGGCAAATAATTTTGATCACAGAAGAATGAATTGGCAAATAATTACAGAAGAATGAATTGGCAAATAATTTTGATTACAGAACGACATTTTCTATAACAACATTTATACAGTACAGATTACGAAGAATGAATTGGCAAATAATTTTGATTTTTTTTCCTCATAAAGAAAATGACAGTACAAAGCGAATTTAGGATGCAGGTTTAAAAAGTAACAAACTGATCCTAATTCACCGCTGCCACTTTCCCAAAATTTATCTTTTTTCCACTGTGAACTTGACGACATTGTCTTCTCTTGTTTCCGAAAATTAACGGAAACCGTTAAAACACACACAAAATAGATCCTTCACGGCGCGAACCTCACAACACTACCGCGAGTACCATTATCTCCCATCACTCGCCCTTCACCTTCTCACACGTGTCCATCATGCGTATCCAGGTTGGACAGAAATCAACGAATATATCCTACGCGCGGGAACAATCCAGTGAGCGCGTGTTGGAGATTCCAGGAATAACTAGAGGGTAAAATAGTCATTAAACACACCCGGAGATCACTGTCTTTCTCTCTCTCTCTCTCTCTCGTTTCGCTTTCCTTCTCTCCTTTCATAAACTCTCTCTTCGCTCCACTGCAGAGACTCGGAAGAAAGAAGAACAAAAAAAAAAAAAAAAAATCAAATCTTTCTCCTCTCCCTCTCTTAAGCAGACTCTCTCTCTCAAACCCTTTTGTTGCTTAACGTTACGAGGGGAAGAAAGACGAAGTTTTAATGTCCATGGAGAAAAAACAAGGATTCTTCTCTGCTCTCAGAGGTCTCTCTCCGTCGCGTTCAAGGACAAGGTCTCGCTCCGTGAGCCCCGCTCGTTCCACCTCCTCCCCCATCAAAGCTCTCTCCTGGGGGAGAAAGAACTTCACTCACGGCGCGGGGTACTGTGTAACCCAACCGGAGCTTTTAATCGAGAGATCCGGAAGCTTGAGACCCGTCATGGAAGGACCCGATCCAGACGAAGAAGCAGGAGGAGTAGAGAGTGTTGGTGATTCGAAACGCCTCGGGTCGGGTCTTGGAAACTGGGTCAAAGGACAGCTCTCTCGCGCTCCTTCTGTTGCCGCCACCGCTGCTTACCGGAGAAACGACCTGAGGCTTCTTTTGGGTGTCATGGGAGCTCCGTTAGCTCCCATTCACGTCTCCTCCTCTGACCCTTTGCCTCACCTCAGCATCAAAAACACACCAATCGTTAGTCTCTATAGAAAAATCTCACCTTTTTCTTTTTTTTTGGTTTAGTGGTAAACCGACGTCGTTTTGGGTTTAGTAGTAATTTTTTTGGTTCTTGCAGGAGACATCATCTGCTCAGTACATACTTCAACAGTACACTGCAGCTTCCGGTGGACAGAAGCTTCAAAACTCTATTAAAAACGCTTACGCTATGGGGAAGTTAAAGATGATCACTTCCGAGATTCAGACCGCGACGAGAACCGTAAGGAACCGGAACCCGTCTAAAGCTGAGAGTGGAGGTTTTGTTCTCTGGCAGATGAATCCAGACATGTGGTACGTTGAGCTTGCTGTTGGTGGTAATAAAGTTCGTGCTGGTTGTAATGGGAAGCTTGTCTGGAGACACACTCCTTGGCTTGGTTCTCATACCGCTAAAGGACCTGTTAGACCTCTCCGACGTGGACTTCAGGTAATAATAAAAAAAAAAAACTTTAAAAGATCCTTTTTATTTGTTTCTTAGTGTTTTTGGTAATGATCTCAGGGACTTGATCCGAGAACTACTGCTGCTATGTTTGCGGAGGCGAAGTGTATAGGAGAGAAGAATGTGAACGGTGAAGATTGCTTTATTCTGAAGCTTTGTACTGACCCTGAGACCTTGAAGGCGAGGAGTGAAGGACCAGCTGAGATCATAAGACATGTTCTCTCTGGCTACTTTAGTCAGAAGACAGGTCTCTTGGTTCATATAGAGGATTCACATCTGACTAGGATCCAATCCAACGGTGGAGATACTGTTTTCTGGGAGACTACTTACAACTCTTCGTTAGATGATTACCGCCAGGTGGAAGGGATCATGATAGCTCATTCGGGACATTCGGTTGTGACCCTTTTTAGGTTTGGTGAAGTTGCGATGAGTCACACGAGGACGAAGATGGAAGAGAGCTGGACTATTGAGGAAGTTGCGTTTAATGTTCCTGGTTTGTCTCTTGATTGTTTTATCCCACCAGCTGATCTCAAGACCGGTTCTGTGACTGACTCTTGCGAGTATGGACATGAGGAAAGAGGGAAGAGTAACAACTCGGTGGTGTTGTCTGCAGCTCATAGGGCTAAAGTTGCAGCCTTGGAGAACTGATGTCTAACGGTTAAAGAGAGAGAGAGATTATGACTAAGACAACTCTTCAAGGTAGCATTAGCCAATGGAAGAAGATCAGATCTTGCAATGTGTTTATATCTCAAGCTAACCCTTTTTTAGCAGCTTCATGGGATTAGGAATCAGGTTTGTTAGCATAACTGAAGATTCACCGGTTCAAATAGAATCATAATGGATCTTCTTTTTTTTTACTCTAATCTATATGGGATGGAGTTTTGGTTTGGTTTACTTTATGTTTTCAGTTTTCTTTAATTCTCACCTTCAATGTTTTTGAGTAAGGTGAAGGCAAGAGAAGGAGAATTGCCTGCTGCTTTTACTTTTCTATAATTAAATGTTTGTGTTAAAATCAATCATGTTTAACTATGAATCTTGATATTTGTTCCTCTTTCTTTTTCAATCTATATGGACTATATGTTTGGTGTCTTGCCTTTTTCTTATCTTCATTCCCTTTTGTTAATATGCCATGATCTTATCCAATTATCCTATTTGGCAACTTGTAGAAGAAAGTAAAGAACATAATGTGAACAAAAGAAGAAAGAGGCCAAAGAGAATATAACCAAATATTAACATTTCACATTGATCAAGATAATATGAAAATTGGTGTTTATAGAATTCATAGTAATGATAATGTGAACATAGACTCTGTTCCTACTTGTTTGGCAACTAATGAAAGAGAAAGATGACCCCTTGAGAACAGAAGAGTCCACACATACACACGACCATATTTATGACAATACATTAAAGATCTCTTTTTCATTGTTTTTAACAATTTACAAATAATTGTTTGTGTCGTATTTTCTGGATACGAAATTGAATACTGTGTTTTGTTTTAATGAAAGATCATTACTTCTTAAACATTAACTGCATTTCAGAATATTTATTTTGGAGTATATAATTAATTGTTGTGGGGAAAATATTTTTATAAATGAATCTGAAGGGGTCCATTTTGACCCTCTTTCAATGCTTGGGGACGAACTTTCTGCTTTTGGTTAAATTAATGACTTTTCTCCGTTTCTTTTTCGGATCACAACTGTCTACGTTTTCCCTATTTCTAATTTTCTATATAGTTGATTTATGTATGTATACTAATGTCTAATATAGTATTTATTAAGAAGGATTGATGAATTGAATAATATGATTCATGATTCTTGTCCTTTTGTAGTGGGGTACCTCATGTTGCAAAATTCGCAATCCCTTCACTTATAAGATATGCCTTTTTCTTCTCTTTTGGGTAAAAAGTCAGAAACAAATATTTTATTTCTCTAAAGTTAGGCAAAAGTCTTTTTTTTTTCTAGCTTTTGGGTTGAATTTTTATTCATCTTCGCATTTTATATAGTTTGTAGAAGTCTTTCTACCATTGATTTGTGGAATTGTTTTTTTGAAGAAATACTTAACATTAAGCATTTTATAGAAAAGCATTATTTTAAAATATTTTTGATGATTTTCTTGGAAACATTGGTCAAAATGGTTGGGTATTTGACATAATGTAATCATCGCCTATAAATGAATGTACTAACTTTTCAAATATTGTTTTCAAAAAACAGAAATTCAAAACAAGTTGTTTGTAAAGTTTGTCTAATATCTCGTACTGAAACTGAAAATTAGATTTCTATTTTAGTTGTTTTATATGTATTAATTGTAATAAATAAATGTCTATATTATAAAGTATCACAATGATTTATGAAACTAGTATTTGATAGTTAGCCATTTTTCAAAAAAAAAAAAACTGTTATTTGCTTGTTGTTTTATTTACTTCGCATATTGAAAGGGTGAGTACCAATCCCTTTTGGGCTCAAAATCTTTATTTGGTTAGTTAAACACCATTATATTATTTATTAACAGTTAAAAACAATGATAGCATTTCACTGGTGTGGTGGTAACGAAAGTAATAATATAGTTGGGATCATAATACACACATTCTTATGATTTGTTTCAAAATGATTACTTACAGATAGCATATATACCGAATCACGAATAATTTATAAATAGATCATAAGTTTGTTCCAGCTTCACTATGAGTACTTGAATAGTGTTAAAGTTGCCACTCTCGCATTTTGAATTTGAAGCTTTTAAATAAAGTCGGACTTTGCATTAAACACTACAAAAACCAATAATATACTCCTGATTCAAAAGTTTAAAAAGACCCAAATATAAAGGGCGTTGAATATCATTAGACAATATACTATAATTTCAACTCCTACTACTGTTTACATACAGTAGGTTGATCATAAACCAACAATATACGTTACAACGTTCTTCAATCCTAAGCCTTTTTTCAAAAAAAAAACGTTCTTCAATCTTGCAAATTAGTCAAGTAATTAAGCACGGCGATAATAAAATGTTGTCTGCAAACCTAGC
The DNA here is from genome assembly GCA_932364175.1 of Eruca vesicaria subsp. sativa. Classification (NCBI taxonomy): domain Eukaryota; kingdom Viridiplantae; phylum Streptophyta; class Magnoliopsida; order Brassicales; family Brassicaceae; genus Eruca; species Eruca vesicaria. The sequence continues at coordinate 24,970 of CAKOAT010154378.1, forward strand.
ACACAAGTACGACAGTCAAAGTGACAATTCATCGATTAAGAAACGATGAATTGTTTACATATATTATGTAAATTGATTTGATTTCAATATGTTTCAAAAGGCTTGAAGAGAATTATCAAACAAAGTTGAACAAAAAAGAATAATCAAACAAACGACCTCCATTCTAACGATGAACAGACCATGCTATTTATTTATATATATATATATATATATATATATAGAGAGAGAGAGAGAGAGAGAGAGAGAGAGTGACAGTAACATATAAATTTAATTTTAATATTTGGTAACTGTATAATAAACAAAAATTAAAAGTATACCTACCGATTTGAGAATACAGTGTTTTACCTCAAGTTCAAACTTGGCTAGAGCCTAGAAGATAGCTTTGTGGAGTTGTTTCAGGTATATTGAAGATTGGTTCCAGTCTTGGATCATATAACAAGATTATAGGCTAACCCAACATTCCGTGAAAAGGAAGAAAATAAGCTAGTATGTTACTACGCAAAAAAACAAGAAAGATAAATTACTAACTCTACTTGAGCAAAAAAAAGTACTAGCTCTACAAGAATAATAATAATAATAATTTAAAATGGAAAGGCATGCATGTGAATGAACGTGGTAAGGTTTCAAGAGAATATGATTTGAGTTGAGACATGGATGTGTGAGAAGCTTTGCTGCACTGTCACTAGCTAAGTCCCTCTGTGTTTTTGACTGCTTTTTACTCTCAGCTCCTATTTGTCTTTTACCCATTATACACCAACTCTTTGGATTCTATGTCTTTTTAAGTTTTTTTTTTTTTTTTGAACTGCGTCTTTTTAAGTTTTAACCAACAGATTAACGTAAAATGATATTTTTCTTCGTAGATATGTTCAAATAATGTCTGAGTAATTTATCTACTGCCATTTTCATGTTACAAATTTAGGAATATCACTTGTTGAAGAAGATGAAGATCTCATTAATAGCTAATGTGGTTTCGTCGTTTCGATCCGAGTTTAGGAATATATCCCAGGTATGAATCTGCGGTTACTTATAATCTTTATTACTAATTAAGTGTTCACCATAAAATACTTATATAAGTTTTGGAAATGTTAGAAAACAAAGACTATTGTTGGACAAAAAAAGTTAGAAAATGCCCTTTTATAAAGAAAAACTAAAAATTAAACCCTAACCTATAATCTTAAATGAAATTTAATTAAACTTTTAAAGTCCATGTTTTCATAATAGCTGTTTTTAGCTGGCCTTTCACAGCTTGCTATATCAATTTCGCAATACATAACTGACTTGTAAAGCTTATTATGACCATCACTCATGGGTTGTTCAATATTACTTAGAACTGGTAAGTATGCATGATCAATTGAACATATCATTGTGCTTCATTTTCGCATCCCAAAGAAGAAATAGAAATGTTTGAGATGAAGTTTAGACTTGGGATAAGAACACACCCCTAAACTTGTGCAGCACTTTGAGACTAAAAATGTACTGGTTTAGCTTTTAACCACAGACTAAAACTAAACAAAATGTCGGCAAAGATTGATAAGTGATTGTACATAGAAAATCATTTAGACGAAATGGGTAGGTTTCAGTCATTCATTGATGTGAATACTGCCATTCTGAATGTTGGCAGTTATGTTCTAGAATTTATTTCCTTGAAGACTTGTATTACCCCTCTCTAAGGGAAACCCAATTCGTTGAATAATCTTTTTTTATCTCTTCATTTTTATGGGGTAGGAGTCTTAGGAGTACCCACCACCTATGAAACATAAATTGACTATCATATACATGTAGCAAAATTATCTTACAACAAGATGGATCATATAATAAACCGAACGAGCAATGCACTGCAAATAAATATCTAGTAGGCACCAATTTCATCCACAGTTTATCTGTTATATACAGTAACATAAATATGACAAGCTAGAGAATTTAACATAAATGTATATATTCAAGAATATCAAAGTACAAAAGTGTTAGAATTTAGTAAATAAATAGACGTCGATTAATGATCACCGTTGATTGTAAGTTTGTAACGAAGTTTCGAATTTAATCCCATTATCATGTGGGGTGGTGATACTATTGCAAGAAGTATATATTTTCAACATCACGTTCACTTTTAGTTGTAGATGTAATGCTTATGTAAAGAAAAATGACTAAAGAAAAAGCTAGCTAAGAGATACTTACTAAATAATATACCAAAACTATACAAACGTGTTGCGCAATTTTTGTTTAAATTTAAATAAATCAAATCGTAAATTAATTACTGCATCACTTATTTTTGTAAGAAAAAATATAACGACAAAATGTTTTTGTTAAATACAAACCCAAAGAAGAAGTTTTTCTCTAATTTGTAATAACATAATTAACCAATATTAAAAAAAAAAATTGATCGTCTGAAAATATGTTTAAGAGAAAATAAAGTCGTTACAAGTAAATGGGTTACTAATCATACATATTGGAGATAAACATGTATATTTAAGATAAGTGTGTATATTATTTAGATAAGTAGATAATGATGATTTGTCTCAATCATTAAGTTTCCTGGTTGTGATAGGAAACGGATTCTCTCAATGTGTATATATATGACTCAAGGTCGATGTGAATAAACAAGCAAGTTTAATATCTAATTCTACATGGTATCAGAGCTTAGATCTTTTTAACCTAAATTAAGTTCTCAGCTTTCGTTAAGGTTCAAAGTTTGAAAAGAGTTCGTTAGTCACGATGGCCAACGATGGTGGCAAAAGTGAAGCAGAAGAGACGTCAAGTATTGTCGCGAAAACTGGAGAAGTCACGGCTGAGGTAGCCGCTATGTCACTGTACAAGTTGTATGGTTCCGATAATCCAGGAACTATGATTACTCCAGTCATGTTGAATGGAGAGAATTATAATTAATGGGCTAATGAGATGCTTAATGCACTTCAAACCAAACGTAAAATAGGCTTCATTAATGGAACTTTGAAGAAACCATCAATAGAGAGTCAAGACTATGAAAGTTGGGTTGCAGTGAACTCGATGATTATAGGTTGGATACGTGCTTCTATAGATCCCAAAGTCAAGGCTTCGGTTACCTTTATTTCTGATGCTGGTCAGCTTTGGACAGAGCTGAAGCAACATTTTTCTGTTGGGAACAAAGTACGTATTCATCAGCTCAAAGCCAATTTGGCTTCATGTCGTCAAGATGGTCAAAGTGTTCTCGAATACTATGGTCGTCTGTGTTCCTTGTGGGAAGAGTATGCAATTTATAGACCACTACCAATGTGTACTTGTGGTGTGGCTCTGGAAATCTCGAAAGAAAGAGAAGATGATAAAGTACATCAATTTTTGATGGGTCTTGATGATTCAAGATATGGAATATTGTGTACGACACTAATTGGAATGGATCCGCTGCCAACAATTGGTGAAGTATACTCCAAAGTAGTCAGAGAAGAGCAGAGATTAATGGCTTCGCGTGGTCGTGATCAACAACAAGATGCAGTCGGATTTGTTGCACGTCAAGGTGAGATCTCTGCACAGAGTGACAATCAGAACATTTTTAAAAGTGAATCAATCTTGCGTGGAAGAGATCGTGTGAACAGTTGTACAGACTATGGTCGAACTGGACATGAAAAGAAAGACTGCTGGACTCTGAATGGTTTTCCCGATTGGTGGAATGAGCGAGCAGAGCGAAGTAGTGCAGGGAGAGGTAGAGGACGTGGTGGCAGAGGGGATAGCAATGGATCTGGTCGTGCTAAGAGTCAAGTTACAGCTGCTCATGCAACAAGTTCTAACGCTTCTGCTTTCCCTGAATTCACACAAGAGCAGTGGAAGGTTCTATCACAGATGATTCAAGACAAGTCGAGTTCAGATAAACTATCTGGTAAGAATAAGTTTGGTGATGTTATTCTAGACACCGGTGCGTCACATCATATGACCGGTCAGCTGTCTTTACTAACTGATGTGGTGTCTATTCCGCCAAGTTCGGTGGGGTTTGCGGATGAAAGCAAGACGTTTGCTTCGAGTATGGGAACGTTGTTTCTTTCAGACAGGGTTTCGTTGTCAAAAGTTCTATATGTGCCCTCATTGAATTGCACACTCATATCGGTTTCCAAGATCTTGAGACAAACAAGTTGTCTTGCTACTTTTACTGATACAATTTGTGTTTTGCAGGACCGTTTCTCGAGGACCCTGATTGGAACCGGTGAAGAGCGTGGTGGGGTTTATTATTTGACGGATGTGGCTTCTGCTAAGATACACTCGGTTACTGCATCGTCGGATCAGGCTTTGTGGCATCGACGCTTAGGACATCCTAGTTTTTCAGTTGTTTCATCTTTACCCATGTTTTCTTCTACTTCTGCTGGCTCTAGTTCTTGTGAAGTTTGTTTTCGAGCCAAACAAACTAGAGAGGTGTTTCCCGACAGTATTAATAAAACAGAGGATTGTTTTTCATTGATTCATGTTGATGTATGGGTCCTTTATAGAGTCCCATCTTCCTGTGGTGCTGTTTACTTCTTGACTATTGTAGATGATTTCTCACGAGCAGTTTGGACGTATTTGTTGCTTGAAAAGTCCGAAGTTCGTCATGTTCTTGTTAATTTTTTTGCTTACACTGAGAAACAGTTTGGCAAAACAGTCAAGGTTGTTCGTAGTGACAATGGAACCGAGTTCATGTGTCTCGCTTCCTATTTTCATGAGCATGGAATGATACATCAAACTTCATGTGTTGCTACACCCCAACAAAACGGCCGCGTAGAGCGCAAGCATAGGCACATTCTCAATGTCTCACGTGCTTTATTATTTCAAGCGAGTATGCCAGTGAAATTTTGGGGAGAAGCAGTGCTTACTGCAGCTTATCTCATTAACAGGACACCTACAAAAATTCTTAAAGGTCGTTCTCCGTATGAGGTTCTTCATGGAAGTAAACCTGATCTATCACTGCTGCGTGTATTTGGTTCTTCATGTTTTACGCATCGTGTGACCCGTGATAAGGATAAATTTGGAGAAAGGAGTCGTGTGTGTGTTTTTGTGGGTTATCCTTTTGGTAAAAAGGGATATAAAGTGTATGATATGGAACGTTGTGAGGTTCTTGTATCACGAGATGTGATTTTTCGAGAAGATGTGTTCCCGTTTGCTACTGATAGTTCTTCTGTTGTCTCTCCACAACTGAATCATGAAGACGTTGATCGAGATTGGGTTGAGACTATGCCACTGGTAGTGAGGGGGAGTTCGAATGTAGTTAACAATAGTCAGAAGTCACCACTGCCTGTTGTCGTCACAGCACAAGAAGATGAGGAAACAGAGGAAATTGTGCAGAGTAGTAAGACTGCTGATGAGTCTTTAACAACTGAAAGTTCAGCTGAAAAGGTGGTAGCCTCGGAGTCTGAGGCTTTGCCACCTGCATCTGATGAAGTGCAGGTTTCGGATTCAGGTTTAACGCCGTCTGCTTCGAATTCTGATGAGCCTTTTGGTCGTGGTTTGCGACATCGTGAACCATCTGTAAGGCTGAAGGATTATATCACTTACAGTGCAGAAGCGCAGGCATTAGTGAGTATCTCGTCAATAACCCCCCCCCCACGCTCCCATCATTCAGTCCTCAGTCTCGGTCCAAGGTAATTCACTTTATCCCCTGACCAACTATATTTCTGATTCTAACTTTTCTCCCAAGCATCGTGTGTTTTTGGCTACTATAACTCCAGCTAAAGAATCTAGACACTTTAAAGAAGCTGTGGTAGTCTATGGGTATACAAGATTAAGTATGATGCTGACGGGACGGTTCGGAGATATAAGGCTCGTCTTGTGGGCTGTGGGAACAAGCAGATTTCTGGTGAGAATTATGGCGAGACGTTTGCTCCTGTTGTTAAGTTAACAACAGTTCGTACATTGTTGAAGATAGCTGCTTCAAAGCAGTGGGAGGTATACCAAATGGATGTTAATAATGCGTTTTTGCATGGAGAAGAGGAGGTGTATATGTTGCTTCCTCCAGGCTTTCGTCACACTCATCCTAACAAAGTTTGCCGTCTACGTAAGTCGCTTTATGGCCTTAAGCAGGCCCCTCATTGTTGGTTTAAGAAACTGTCGGATGCACTGGTGAAGTTTGGTTTTGTTTAATCGACTATTCACTCTTCTCCTACACTCGACGAGGAGTCGAGATACGAGTACTCGTTTACGTAGATGACTTCATAATATGCGGTAATCACAGTCACATGCTTCTGAAGTTCAAGGAATATTTGAGTAAGTGTTTCTCCATGAAAGATTTGGGCAAGTTGAAGTATTTCCTTGGCATTAAAGTAAGTAGAGGACCAGAGGGAATGTTTTTGTCTCAGCGTAAATATGCGATGGACATTGTTGCTGATACAGGTAATCTTGGTTCCAAACCTGCTGTACTCCTCTTGAACAGAATCATGGTTTGGCAGTGGTTGATAGTCCGGTTATGTCTGATCCAAAGCCGTTTCGACGCTTAATGGGGCGACTCATTTATTTGACACATACTCGGCCAGAACTCAGTTATTCAGTACATGTGCTGGCTCAGTTTATGAAGAAGCCTAAGGAAGCTCATTGGCAAGCTGCTCTTCGAGTAGTTCGGTTTCTCAAGGGTACTCTTGGTCAAGGTATCTTTCTTAGTTCCAGTTCAGACCTCTCTCTCACCGTGTATTGTGACTCAGATTGGTCTGCGTGTCCTTTGACAAGGCGTTCTCTTAGTGCTTTTGTCGTGATGTTGGGTGATTTGCCTATCTCTTGGAAGACTAAGAAGCAGAAAACAGTTTCTCATTCTTCCGCTGAAGCAGAGTATCGGTGTATGTCAGTTGGTCTGCGAGAAGTCAAGTGGCTTCGCAAATTGTTAAAAGGGTTAGATGTTGAACAGAAGAAGCCCACTCGATTATTTTGTGATAGCAAAGCTGCGATTTACATTGCTTCTAATCCAGTCTTCTATGAGCGTACTAAACATATTGAAAATGACTGTCATTCGGTTCGTGATGCTGTTAAGGCTGGCCTCATTAACCTTCATCATATTCGTACTACAGACCAGGTTGCAGACATTTTGACAAAGGCTTTGGGTCGTGCTCAGTTCAGTACCTTGCTGTCCAAGTTGGGCGTTCGAAACCTTTACACTCCAACTTGAGAGGGAGTATTGGAGATAAACATGTATATTTGAGATAAGTGTGTATATTATTTAGATAAGTAGATAATGATTGATTTGTCTCAATCATTAAGTTTCCTGGTTGTGATAGGAAACGGATTCTCTCAATGTGTATATATATGACTCAAGGTCGATGTGAATAAACAAGCAAGTTTAATATCTAATTCTACAATACACAAACGGGAAAACATCCTTACACAAAAGACAGAGGCCTCCCTATCCGTACAGTACCAAAAATCTATACAACCACAACGAAAACAAAAGATTGAATGAACACTAGGAAGACACCAAAAAGTGGCTGCAACTCTCTCATTGTTAAAACAGTTCACGAAGCTTAGCCAGTACGGGTGACCAACTGCCACATATGATCGTCTGAAACATAGTTGAAAATTGCTTAAGGCAATGAGATGAGCACCTCTTTTCACGTCCCTGTGATCATTTACAAAGCTCTTGTTCTGAAAAGAAGCCATTAAATTTCTAATCACATGAGCTTTTGCCTTGAAGGAGGGCCATGCTTTGGGTCTGTTAACCGCTTCCACCAGATAAGTATTCTCCAAAGAAAACACCACATTTTTGAACCTATGAAGTATGAAACTTCATACTTTCTATTGCTTAAAGAGTTATTATTCCACCTTGCTTCCTCAAAGGATCTGTGGACGGAGAAGGCCCTACGACTATGAATAAGAACCTGAACAGAAACATTACGAACCACTCACGCACCACCTGTCACATTTCTTTTGTTCGACCAAGCAACACCAACATTACATTTCACATCTGACCAGACCAGACCTTACCACCCAAACTAAAGAAGAACTAAGAAGCAATATTTTCCAAAAAACAAAACAGAGCATTATTGCGATACGTCAGTTATAATTTGTGTAAAGAATCTCTCAACCCCCAGGTGAGAATATATATACTAATACGACACAAAAAACTCATACGGAAGTTCTGCATAAATTAGTCGATGTATAAACTAGCACACACAAAATGATCATGACAACGAAGATATTAATTAATTAAACATTGCTACTGAACCATCACACATTATACGAAATTATATAATTAATCAAATGTGCGTACACACCATTCCTCAGGATTATTTGGCTATAGTTATACATCGTATATATCATTATAATTTTGACACACTATTGTTACACTTTTTTTTGTTTCAGTTAGGAAAATGATGATCAGGATCAGGTTTGTCCACACCGTCGACGTTCCTAAGCCAAAACGTCATGTCAAAAGAAGCAGCACCTTCAGAGACACCAACCATCACCGACGCTTGTCCGGGTGGAAAGAATATTCCGGTACGTGGGTGTGGAGCCCACTCCTTTTCGAAGCCAGAGTTGATCTCTACCCTATGATCAGAAATATCTTTAGAGTAGTCGATGACCATCGGATTTGGTTTTGCAGCTTTGCTGCTTATCCCTGCTCGTCCTTGGACTTGCTCCCAACTCCTAAATCATCAACAAAAATAAATTTACATTTTTTTTGTTTCTTAATTCACATAAGACCTCCAATTTTTCTATACTCGACTTGCACATTTACTTCTAGAGTTTCTTGCAACACCACTCAGATAGTTATATAAAGACAGTTAAGAAAGAATGTTTGGTAAAAAAATATCGTTAGAAATTCTTTTAATAAGGTTTTGACGACGGTTTTAATTTTTTTTATATTATTTTAACAAAGTTTCTTAAAAAATATATATCAAAAAGTTTTAGTTTATTTAACAGTTATCATGAAGATTTATGTGTTCTAAAACATGTTTTGTGGTTAATAGTATCATTTGATTAGTTAAAAGAACAATGATGAGAAGAGTTGTGGAGTTGACCTTAACAGCAGCTTTGGTACTTTGACGATCCCAGTTCTTCCCATCATCAGTACTGTGTATGTATGTAAGTGAACCCGCGAACTCAGAACAAAGACACAAATTGTGTTATGCAATAGTGTATTTACCTAAGATATAAGTTGATATCAATAAGAGTATATATTTTGTTCAAAAAAAATCAATAAGAGTATATATTTCTATCAATCTATAACTTGAGCTTGTGTTCTGAAATCTCTTTGGCCTCTTCTACATATATATACACACGAGAAATGGTAGAGAATCTGGATAGTGGAGGGGAAAAAAAGAGGACAATATATGTTTTTTAATAATTTCCCAGTTCGTTAGTTGTTAGTCTTACTTTAAAAGAATTTAACGTGAGGATAACATATGCTTTAATTTCTTTATTAATTTCTCAGTTGGTTAGTTGTTACTCTAAAAGAATTTAACGTGAGGATGATATATGTTTTTTTAAAAAATTTCTTAGTTTGTTACTTGAAAAGAATTTAACGTGCGTTTTAGCACGAAAAAAAGGAATTTAACGTGTGCGAGACTATCATCGACCGAGTGGTACAATGAATTAGGAGTTTCGGGTTTCAGATTCCAGAATATGCAAAGGCATGTAATTTCAATTTGTAAAACAAAAAAAAAATCAATATGTTGCCGTTAAGTCATGTATCATCTAGGTTTGTTGTTACGAGCGCACGTGCACCCAAAAATAATTTGGGTAATCAAAATTTAGTACAAGGAATTTAATTATATTTTTTTGAACTTAGGAATTTAATTATATTTCTTCAATATGGTAACTTAATTTGATTTTTGCAACGCATATCAATCCACGATTAATTCCATATTTCATTATTTTTATGTTCTCACCCTTAATTTATTCAGCCAGTAACAAGATTCTCCGGATTCGCCCATGTGTATCACGTTCGATATGTTTTAAATGACCGTATTGTTAAGAATATATAACATATGCGTTAATAGTTTGATCTGTTCGTCTTAGACTACTTTTAGGGTTAATTGAAATATAAACATAAAGAAACTACAGTGGGTTTCTTTATGGACATAAACATCTGGTCGTGGCTAAGCCTTACCAACCAAGCTAGACCGATGAGACCTCCTCCCAAAGAGCATCGTTTCAAAACAGTAGCAACAGTATCGGTCTTGAATATTTATAGATTGGAATCACTTAATAAAAAAAGTTTATTGTTGTAGTTAGAAATTAAATTCATCATCCACATCTTTATTTTTGATTTTCATTAACCACTAAAATATTTAATATTTTATCAAATATTTTAGCCAATATTTTACATAAAAAAAAAAGTCAGAAGCCTATACTTCTTTGGCTTCTCCTCAGGACCGCTACTATAGCAGACCTCATGAAGCCAACGTCGACAGAGTGGGATATTGGAAGAATAAAGCTTATCATCCCTCACGAGAAAGCACCATCCTAACTATCAAAATGAGTGTTTTGGGAGCACCATACAAACTCGTTTGGTTGGGGACCAAATCCAGAGATTATATAGTCAAATTTGGATATGTAGAAACCATGAACCTCACCTCGCGAAGTAGTGGAACCTATGATAAATACAAAGATTTTTATTTAGTCCAAAATACCTAAAAATCAATGTCATCCTAGATCCGTTGATTCTAAAAATAACTGAATACTAGGGTTTGAGAATATTCTTTTCAGTGATTTATAGAAACCTCTTCAAGAAAACTCATTTTATTAATAATCAATCAACTGAATACAACTCTAGTCATAACCTTAAAATTATTAAAAATCATTAAGAGAATTCCACTAGTAAAATTCTGCCGCATAGCCACGAATAAGGCACTACAATACCGTGGCTAAACGGTAAAAATCACGACACAGCCACGAAAAAGCCACGAATTAAAAAAAGCCACGAAACATATGGAAATAAGCCACGAAACACCCACGAAATAAATTCGTGGCAAATAGAGCCACGATAACAGCTACGATGTCTTCGTTGTAACGCCAAAAAGCCACGCTTTTCCCACGAAAACTAATAGTGGCATATCTTTTTTTCCTGCCGACATAAGAAGCCACGAATATGCCACTGTTTCTTTGTGGCTTTGTTGTGTTTTGGTATTTTGTGCCGACATAGATCGGCTAGAGCGAGTTAATCACGTTCATTTCGTGGCTTTTTCGTGGCTTAAAGGTAATTTTTTATATTAGCCACGGTTTTATAGTGGCTCTGTCGTGGCTTTAGTTAATAATCAAACCTACCCGAGTGAAATATTCAACTCATTATTCTCTCTCAAAATTTTGAAATACACTATGTCCTTCTACTTTGAATCAAGAGAATGGATGGATGAAAGGTTTGATCCAGGAAGCAATTCTGTTTCTGAAGTCTTCATTGGAGGTAATAATGCATTTCTTCAATTTGCATGTAATCAAGCCGATTATCAAGAAAGACAAACGTTATTGTGTCCGTGTGCACGATGCAAAAATGTGAAGCAAAGAGAAGTGAAAGTTGTCTCAAGACATCTATTCCAATACGGCTTTAAGGGAAATTATTATGTGTGGAGGAATCATGGAGAGAAATTCTATGATGTTGGTGAGAATTCTGGGGCGAATAACTCGACGGGTGAAGATCGAATGTGGGAGAATCATACTTGGAATGGTCAAGAAGATTGCTACCAGGAGATTCCAGTAATACAAGAGGACATTGCGCCACCCCACATGCCAAAACATATAGAAGAGACGGAGATAGCCGAACCATATCATGATAATGTTTTTGATGCATTTGAAGCAGCGACCCAACCTCTCTATGAAGGGTGTGCAGAAGGAATATCTCAGTTGCCGCTTGCTTCACGGATGATGAAAGTAAAGACATATTATAATTTGGCGGAAGTTTGTGTAGATGAGATATCAGAAGTATTTAAAAATATGCTTACGCAGCCGAATAAAACTCCGTCATCATATTACGAGACAAAAAAACTGACACAAGCTCTTGGGTTACCCGTGCAGAAGATTGGTGTTTGCATGAAGAAATTGTATGCTGTTTTGGAAAGGAGACGATGCGAAATTGGTCAAATGTCAGTTTTGTGGAGAAGATCGCTATTATCCGAACAATGGAAAAGGGAAAAACAAACCAAAACAGCGAATGTTTTACTTGCCGATTACAGAGCGTCTAAAACATCTATACCAACTCGAGGCAACAGCTTCTAATATGCGGTGGCATAAGGAACATGTGTCTCCGGAAGGTGAAATGCATCATCCGTCTGATGCCATAGCGTGGAAACACTTCAATGAGATATATCATGCATTTGCTGCTGAAAGTCGGAATATTTATCTATGCTTATCAACAGATGGGTTTAATCCGGTTAGTATGAGTGGTGAAGCACATTCTGTTTGGCCAGTTATTGTAACTCCATACAATTTACCTCCGGGAATGTGCATGAAAAGAGAATTCTTGTTACTTTCGGTACTAATACCCGAGCCTAAACATCCGAAGAAAAGCTTAGATATTTACTTGCAGCCGTTGATTGAAGAATTAAAAAGCTTATGGAAGGATGGTGTGGAGGCTTATGATGTTTCAAAGAAAGAAAGTTTCATATTGCGAGCAGTGTTGATGTGGACAATAAGCGATTTTCCTGCGTATGGGATGCTTTCAGGGTGGACAACTCATGGTCGAATGGCATTCCCATATTGTCAAGATGAGACAGATGCATTCTGGATGCCTAATGGACAGAAACATAGTTGGTTTGATTGCCACAGAAGATTTTTAGATGCAGATCATCCTTACAGGAAAAACACTTAAGCATTTAGGCGGGGAAAAACCGTTAAGGATCCTCCTCCACCATGGTTGATTGGGGAAGAAATATTATGTGGGATAAATAATATCGAAGGTTTAAAAGAAGCTGTTACCTGTGGAGGGAATGGACATGATAATCCATCGAAGACAATATCTGGTTACGGAGTTACTCATAATTGGGTAAAGAAGAGTATCTTTTGGGAATTACCGTATTGGAAAACTCATCTTCTTCAGCATAGCCTTGACTTCATGCACATTGAGAAAAACTTCTTCGATAATGTGACCAACACGTTGTTAAATGTTCCCGGAAAGACTAAAGACAACATCAAAAGTCGATTAGATCTTCCGGGAATATGCAAAAGACGGGATTTAGAGATAAAGGAAGATGGAAAAATGCATGTGCCAATTTTTAGGTTATCAAATGCCGGAAAACGATAATTCCTTCTATGGCTGAAAAATGCCATCAAATTTCCCGATGGCTACTCTTCCAAATTTAGTCGATGTATTGATGAAAGCACTTTAAAGCTACATGGACTGAAAAGTCATGACTGTCATGTCATAATGGAGCGGCTTTATCCATTTGCAATTGCTGAACTTCTTCCAAAAAATGTTCACACAGCGATTAGAGGTATTTCTTTATTGTAATGTTTATAAAATTTTTTATAATTGTTGTTATAACTTTAGTGTTTTGTTTACAGATATTTCTCTTTTCTTCCGAGATATTTCTTCGAAGGTCTTGAAAGAATCAGATGTTGGTCTTTTAAAGGCAAATATCGCCGTTAAGCTTTGTAACTTGAAAAAGTATTTGTTCCATCGTTCTTCGATGTTATGGAACATCTTCTTGTGCACCTTCCAGATGAAGTAGCCTTAGGTGCTTCTGTCCATTTTAGGTGGATGTATGTATTTGAGAGATACATGTACCATTTGAAGAAGATGGTCAAAAACAAAGCTCATATTGCTGGTTCGATAGTGGCACAATGGATTAACGAGGAGATTGCAAATGCGTATTCTACTTTTTTGGGCATCCTGAAATCATGAGAATTCAAGAAGGTCCGAATGATATTCGTTTCTCATACAATGATTTGGATGTACCACCCTTGTTTTTCCATGAAGGGAGAATCAGTGGAAAATGCTCATCTGGTTGGTTGAATGAGGAAGATAACACCATTCTAGACATTTATGTTGCTCAACTGTGAAAAATTTGCTCAGTATGAAAGGTAGTTTAATATGCTGAAAATCTAATACAATTACATATTTATAACATAATTAAAATATTGATGTGTACAGGATGTTTGAAGAATAGATGACATTAAATATTCCGGATATTACTCCAACTGCAATGCAAAAAGCAAGAGACTCCAAATTTGCAGGATGGTGCAGAGACTATGTGAGTTTTTTTAAGTTCTAAAATTTTAACAGCAACCTTGTAATTTATAACAATGTTATTGTATTGCAGATTAATGATGCCACTCAGTATTACACGTTTCCTATGTGGATGTTGAATTTTGTACAAGGTCCTAAGCGTAGTTATAGGTCTTCGCCAATATACCACACACGGGGATACACTTTCCACACCCATAACCATGGTCAAAATAAGAAAACTCAACATTATGGTGTTTGTGTCCCTGGAACCAATGATACAGACTACTATGGACTCATTCAGGAGATTATAATGATAGAGTATCATGGTGATGTTGGCTTGAAAATCACGGTTTTCAAGTGTTCGTGGTTTGACACAATGGAAAATCGCGGTATGAGAAGACATGCGTCTGGCCTAGTTGATGTCTCACCATGCAGACAATATGCAAAATATGATCCTTTTGTCTTGCCAAGTAAGTAAACCTAAGTATACACATGTACATTTCATTTTTATATTCAAAATATGATGATGTTGTATATTGAACAGATAACTGTGATCAAGCATGTTTTATTTCTTATCCACGGATACGTCGACAGTCAAGCGATGACTGGTGGGCATGTGCAAAAATATTTCCCCGAGGAGTCCGAGAAACATCAGAATTTTGCTTTAACAGCATCGCAAGATGATAGACGTGACCAAGTTGCTGAAAGTTCATTGTTACGGGTGGAGACACATGTTGTTGACGATGTGTCCGATTATGATATTGTCCCGGTGAATCCGCCAAACGATGAATATGTATGAGATGCTGAGTTTGAAGGATCTGATGGCGATTCAGACGGTGATTCGGGATAGTAAAATTTTGTGTGAATGTAACATATGTATGTATGGATGTGATGTATGTTTTAAGATTGTATAATATGTTTTAAGATTGTATAATATATTTTCAGATTGTAAAATATGTTATATGAATGTAATAAATGCTGTGAGGATGTAAAATATGATATTAATGTATAATATGTTGTGTGATATGTGTATGAGTGTAGGTTGGTGGATAAGAGTAAGGGTTATAGTTTATGGATTTGAAATTTTGTGGTTTCGGGTAATTTCAGTGAAAGCCACGTTTGTTTCGTGGCATAACCGTGGCTTCTTGGATTTTCTTCCACAAATCCGGTTTGCTTATTCGATTTCCCTCCATAAGTTTCGGTTTAGACTCTATTTTTCAATTTAGCGGTTGATAGTTGGCTCAACCCACACTAATTTCGTGGTATTTTCGTGGCTTATTCCGCGAAATTTGGTTTGGCTCCATTTTTTTAATTTCGCGGGTCATATTTGGGCTAAGCCACGATTATTTCGTGAGTCGTGGTTTTAAAGAAATTTAATAAAACTTATCAGTTTCTTCTTTTCTCCTTCCCAACACTTAACGAAAATCAGAAACTCTCTCTCAAAACTTCTCGACTTCTCCATCTCCGATTTCAGTTCTTGCCGTCTCCGATTCCAGTCCTGTCCTCTCCCTCTCACATCTCCGATACCAATCCTGTCCTCTCCCTCTCACATCTCTGATACCAATCCTGTCCTCTCCCTCTCACATCTCTCAAGGTATTTTCTGTGTCTCCGATACCAATCCTCTCCGTCTACGATTCAAAACCTCTCTGTCTCCGATACCAATCCTCTCCGTCTACGATTCAAACCTTGCATGTTTAGATTTAGTGTTTTGTTTCTTTAGGGTTTTTTTGATCTAGGGTTTTCAATTTCGGGGTTTTTGATTTAGGGTTTAGATTCGTGTTTCTTTGTCTTGCATGTTCAGATTTAGGGTTTAGATTCGTGTTTCTTTGTTTTGCATGTTCAGATTTAGGGTTTTTTTATTTAAGGTTTTAGGATTTAGGGTTTTTTGATTTACGGTTTTTTTGTCTCTGTCTGTTTGATTCGCTTTACTGTGTCTTGCATGTGTAGATTTAGTTTTTTTTTATTTTTAAGGTTTTGTCTCTGTTTAGATTCGGGTTTTGGTCTAATTGTCTTCTTGATTTGTTTAGTTTCGTTTTCTGTCTCTGTCTCTTTTTATTTTGTTTTGTCAGTGTCTCTTTTAGTTTCTTCTTAAAAATTGTGTCAGATATTTTTATTTTTTCTTCTATTGTTAACTGATGAACTCAACAAGGGTACCTGGTACAAGTTCGTCTCCTCCAATGCCTCCTGGTGCCACGGGAGTTGCTCCAAACCGTACTGCTTCATCATCCCGATCAAATAGCTACCCGCAGATGTCTCTCGATGCTTTGTTCAACTCTCCTGCTAGGCTATCCCAGCCACATCTTCATCCGGATAAACTCAATGGAGCTCTTTGGTAAGTTTTTAATTGATTAGTATTGATTTGTAAATTAGGTTTGTCTCTGATTTTTGATAAGCTTTGAATTGATTAGTACTGATTAGTATTTATCATATTACAATTGATTAGTAAATTAGGAGTGTCTCTATTTTTGATAAGCTTTGAATTGATTAGTATTGATTAGTATTTATCATATTAGAATTGAGTAGTTACAATATGATTGTCTCTGATGCTTATTGTGTCGTTTAAAACTAACCGATATGATTTTTGTAATTTGTGTAGGTTTTTTTATTGACCCAGAAGTGCGTCTTTCATTCGAGCAACATGGCAAGGATATTTCATGGGGCCTTGGAAGAGTTGGAGGAGTGTTCCTGAAGAAAGGAGGGTATCATGGTGGCACACGTTTGTTGTAAGTTATTCTTCCCTAATTTTATTAGTTTTTATTTTGTTGTATGTTATTAATTGAATAATTTTTCTTTTGTAGCAAAATTTCTACTGGGAGCCTCAGCTTAAGGACTTGGTCTATGCCCTGTGGAAGAAGGAGACGTGGACATCGATACGTGAAAGGATTAGCACCAAGAAGAGGAAGAACAAGCAGCTTAAGTACATCAACGATGAGGACTGGAATACACTAATGGAGTATTGGGCGACAGAAGCAGCCAAGAAGAAGAGCAAGAAAGCTGCTACAAGCCGCAAGTCAGATCCGGTGGGTAAAGGAGAACACAAGCATAACCCAGGGCCTTGTGGTTTTGTAAGGCATGAATACATCATGGTATGTTCTTTCTTTATCTTTTAAATTTTTTAGAAAGTCTATTTTATTTTTCTGTCTTTAACTTTTTTTTTTTTTAAAACTCTAATTTAATTTATGTCTTCACAGACTGTGCAGAATAATGGTGAATGTCCATCCTTCACAGATCTTGTGAGGAGGACACACACGCAAAGATGGGACATTTGTGGACTATCGAGCTGAAGAATTGGTTACTCAAGCTGAGATGGAAGCCACACAGCTATCTAACACTGAAGGATCACCTCAAAGTCCATCAAAAACTTCAGCTCATTCTCGCCTCTTGCTAAACCAAGCTTATCTGAAGGTATGTAACTAATTATCTCTGTGTTTGTGTTATGCTTCTGTTATGTTTCTGTCGGTTATGTTGTGTGATTAGTAATTGTATGTTTTTAATATTTTAGACTGTTGTAGTTTTATGCTTGTGTGATAGTGATTATTTGTTTTGTCATTGATCTCAGAATGCTAAGAATAAGAGGGGGCATGTTTATGGACTCGGCAGTGCCCAGTATAGGGAACATCCTCCGTCTGCAAGAGTCCCATCTTCTGTTGCCCGTAACCTTGAGCTTGAGATGCGTGTGCCTTGAGCTTGAGATGCGTGTGGGTAGTCTTGAGACGAACTTGCAAAGCGTCACTTCTGATGTTGGTGCATTGAAGGATGATGTTGGTGCAGTGAAGGAAGACATGTCAACGATGAAGGAGGACATGGCAGCAACAAGAGCTGCAGTCAATCAGCTTCTCCAAACTCTTCTAGCCCAACAAGCATCCACTCAGTAAGGCACTCCTCAGCTACAAACTCCTCAGCAGCAAACTCCGATGCAGTAAGCTCCTACTTAAGTCTCAAGACCATAACTCTCTTTTGGCCTCAACACAAGTCTTTTGTACCATAAACTCTCTTTTGGTCCCTTAAACTCAACTATTTGTTTCATATTATTATTAGGCTTGTAATATTAACTCTTTTTGTAAAACCAACTTTCTATTAATGCAATTTCATGTTTTGTTTAATTTGTGTGTGTTTAGGATTTAATTAGAAACTAAAATCTATATCAATTAGGTAATCAAAACAAAAACAAAACAAAACAATATCAAAAAACAAAATCAGGAACAAAAACCAGAATCATGGCTTATTGTTTCGTGGGTTATTAAACAAGAAAAGCCACGATTTAAAACGTGGGTAATAGCCACGATATAAAAGTGACGGCAAAACGTGGCTTCAAAAGTCACGAAACTATATTCAAATAACGTGGCTTGGTAACGTGGCTTCCATAAAGCCACGCTAAAAAGAAATAACCGTGGCTTAATAAGCCACGAAAGCATAGTGGCAAAACCGTGGCTTAAAAGCCACGAAAAACCACGGTTTTCAGTTAGTCACAAAGCTATAGCCACGATAGATTTTCGACATAGAAACATGGTTTCTTCCACATAGCCACGGCTTTTATACTCTATAGCCACGAAATCTCAGTGGCTATGCGGTTTAATTTTACTAGTGTTCTAAATAAGTTAGATAAACAGTCAAATAAATAATATCTACATAATTAAAATATTTGAAATATATTCAAATATCTCTATGCATCATTTTCTCCGAGTTAGAAAAGATTTGTTCTCAAATCTTAACTATGATCTTCTACTTTAAAAGCTTCAAAATTTGAAATCTTCATAAGAATAATATTTTACAACTTTACCTTAGTGCAACACCTCACAAGGAACTGAATTTTTGGCTTGATGTGATCCTTTATGTAATCAGACCAACCTTTACTATCTCCATGCTCCTTACGAACAAGTCTTCTTTAATAAGATTGAAGTGGATGCACATGTGTACGTTTTCTATAAGTGCTATGATTTGATTCTGATCCAGGAACTCGTCTCTTGTAACTCGTTGATGAAGTTTATCTTATCATCATTGTAGATATCATAAACTGGATCACCAATAATTATTCTGCAAACCGTTTCATATTCAGAAAACAAATTTTGTTTTGGAAAAAAAAATGTTCCCCTTCAACATGATACCAGAATCGTTCTTCAATTAAGAAATCAAAGACACACAATTCTGATACACCTGATGTAACGAAAGTTTTGAGAAATACAAAGACTCTTATTTACTCTAAGAATATCTAAGAATCAATGTCATTATGGATTCATTGATTCTATAGATACCCAAAAACTAGGGTAAAAAAAGATTTGTCCTCGAATCTTGTTCTTCTGTAGGTATTTGTTTTCAATTAGTTTCTTCGGTATTTGTTTTCAATTAGTTTCTTCGATCGTTGACCCCAGACTTGAAACACAGCCGAACAGTTTTTATTATTCATCTTGATGAATATTTCTTCCATAATAACATTCATGACTTTCTCCGACTCCACCTTAAAGTCACTCGTCTCTTTACCCATGAATGAGTAGCCACTTGATTCCCAATATTCTTATAATGCACGTGATGTCCTTTGATATCTCAATTTTGATAACATCAATGAAATCTCTCACGTTGACTTTTGTTGTATTGAACGCATCTTTCCCACAGACTCCATAAATCTTCCTGCTGGACAATAATCATGTCTTCACCATAATTATCAATTTATAATATATCGCAGGACCAAAAAACTCTTTGTACTCAACGTATAAATCGTTGGTTGAATTAAAAGGATATCCGTATATTTGATAAAATTACTCAAATGACATGGTAACTGAGCAACAAAATTAATTTTTGATTAAGAAACCAAAACACCAACTATGATACCACCTGATATCGCAAAAATTTATAGGATAAAATTAGTGATTCGTTGATTCTCAAAATATTTGAAAAATTATGACAATCACAAAGATCTGATTAATTCTAAGAATACATAAGATCAATATCTTCTTAAATTTATTGAGATTACCAATTATCTAATTAAAACAAATGAACAAAATGAAAATTCTCAATTTTTATTAATTAATCAAAAATTGAATATAACTCTTAATCCTAAATGACTATATATAAGAAAATCCTAAAACCCTAAGTGTACTAAAATAACAAAGATAATTATCTAAATAAATCATAAGTACTTAGAAATCTTCTAAATATTTATATGCATCACCTCGGAACCTGTTCCAAATCTGATCCGAAACAACAAGATAAATTGGAGGAAAAGCGTTTAAAACCTACAGAGGTATCACCTGCTCTACGTGTAGAAGAATAGTTGGTCCTCTGACACATTGGAAATGGTGATAAATGTAAACTATGTGGTGCAGCTGAATCTATGACTCACCTGTTTTTGAGTGTTCTTTTGCTAAAGAAGTATGGCAAGCGGCTCCGGTCACCAAGCATTGAGAGCAATGGACTTATAGATTTGGTCAGCAGTTGGATTAACTTGTGTGAAAGAAAGTGATTCCCTTTTTCAGGGCTAAGCTCCAGCTGTTTAGCACCATGGATCCTATGAGCGTCAAGTACCAATCCCTAAAGATTGCATAGTAGTAAGGACAGATGCTGCATGGAAAGAAGAAAGAAAGATTGCAAGGCTCAGGTGGGCAATCTAAGATCAAGACAAAAAACACTCCTTCTCAACACCAGCACATTGGATTGGTCTCTGCTCACTGCAGAAGGATTAGCGTTACGAGAAGCTGAGACAAACTGTTGAGATCGGATTCATCTCAGCTCACTCAAGCTGTTAACTCCATCAACGCAAACTCAGAACTTTATGCATATCGACTGATTAGCGGCTACGGGTCCGTGGGTCTTTGTTTTTTTTGTTTTTCTTGTGGACCAGTCTGTGGGTCTTTGTAGTGTCGTTTTTTGTCTTGATTCCTAGTTTGGTTTCGTTAAACTGTAGAGTTATGCTTATGGAGCTGGATCTGTTAAACCTCCATCTTTAGTGTCTGCTGCTGTTAGGTATGAGTATGACAGCCAGCCAAATATTTCAACCATGTATACTTCAGTAGTTTAATAAAATCTTCCTCTTATGAAAAAGACGTCAAAAGTATTCAAAAATATCAAAGTACAAAAGGGTTATTGTTTATTAAATAAATTAATGCTGATGAATGGGAACCACTGGTTGTAAGTAGGCATGGGCACAAGTCGAGAACTTATTGTTTTTCCCTATCCGCTACTTGGTTTATCTTGTTCAAGCCCTAGAATTTTTGGCTTGTACTTAATACTTGTTCCGATCTAGTTAGTTAAACACTTGCCTATGTTTTAAATATTTGTAAATTACTTGGTAATACTTTTTTGTATCTAATAATAATGATGAGGATTGAGATGCGCGGGGGAACTTTTGTTAGTTGAGCATTGGATGTGTTTAAATTTGAGATCAGTCCATCGGTGAGGAACTTTTGTTAAATTTTCAACCCATCGGTAGTTCTGCATTTTCAGTCATTATTTTTGCATCTTCACAAAAGTCATATAACTAAAATTGGCAGCAAACCAATTACCCTATGTCTGCACTCGAACCTCCAACCACTATGAGAAGTTTATCTATAAAGTGAACACACCCAATAAAATACGAAGCACACCAGTGCGTAAATTGATTACTGCTTCACATATTTTCATAAGATAAACATAACGACAAAATACTTTTGCTCGTTTTAAATCCAAGACTAAAGAAGAAGTAAGCATTATTAAGACACCTTGTTATAATTTCTGACAAGAATCTTTCAACCTCAGGTGTGAGAATATACGACAAAAAAATATCAGAGAGAATGTTCTGCATAGTTGATGCATAAACTAGCACATACAGAAGGATAATAGCAAACGAAGTATTAATCAAGTATTGCTACTGAACCATCATACATTATACGAAATTATCGTAATCAAACGTGCGTACACGCTATTCCTCGGGATTATTTGGCTATAGTTACATATATAGTATAGTCTCATTATGATTTTACGTCACTAAGTCATAGTTACATTTTTGGGGTTTCAGTTAGGAAAATGATGGTCAGGATCAGGTTTGTCCACACCATCGACGTTCCTAAGCCAAAACGTCATGTCAAAAGAAGCAGCATCCTCAGGGACACCATCCATCACCGACTCGTGTCCCTGCGGAAAGAATATTCCGGTACGTGGGTGTGGGACCCACTCCTCTTCGCTGCCACAATTGATCTCTACCCTATGATCAGAAATATCTTCAGAGTAGTGGACGACCATAGGATTTAGCTTTGCAGCTTTGCTGCTTATCCCCGCACGTCCTTGAACTTGCTTCCAACTCCTATATCATCATTATCATAAAAATATATTTACTTTTTTTTTCTTAATTTACATAAGACGTCCAATTTTTTGTTAATATTCACTTCCACATTTACTTCTAGATTATCTTTCAACAGCAACCTAGCTTGTTATACAAAGACAAAAGAATGGTAAAGGTTTTGTAGTAAGTTTTAATATGGTTTTGACGAATGTTTTAATATTTTTGTTTTCCTTTAATAAAGTTGTTTTCTAAGAAAAAGTTGGTTTGTTAAGAAATTACCACGATAATTTATGTGGGTTTTCCCACTTTCTATGACATGTTTTCTTGTTGGTAATATCATTTGATTACTGAAATTAAAGAAGAAGGATAAGAAAAGTTGTTGCGACCTTAACAGCAGCTTTGGTATTTTGGCGATCCCGGTTCTTCCCATCAGTACTGTGTATGTATGTATGTATGTAAGCCCACGAACTGATCAGAACAAAGACACAAACTGGCTATAAATGTATAGTGTTATGTGGAATAGTGTATTTTACCTAGGATATAAGTTGATATTAGTAGACTATTTCTATCGATCTATATAACTTGAGCTTGTGTTCTGAAATCTCTTTGGCCTCTTATATATATACACACAAGAAACAGTACGTAGTAGTATAGAATCTGGAAAGTGGGGACAGAAAAGAAGAGGACACTATATGTTCTTTAATTTTCTCAGTTGGTTACTTGTTAGTTTTAGCGTGAGGATAATACATGTTTTCTTTAATAGTTTCTCAGTTTATTAGTTGTTACTTTAAAAGAATTTAACGTGAGGATAATATATGTTTTGTTTAATATTTTCACAGTTTGTTACTTGTTACTTTATAAGAATTTAAGGTGCGGATAGACTCTCATCGACCGAGTGGTACAATGAATTAGGAGATTCGGGTTTCATATTCCAGAATATGCAAAGGTATTAATTAGTCGAACAATATGGTTGTGTATGTATGCACATTTCAATAATGTTGTCGTTTGAATCGTGTTTCACGTTCGATAAGTTTTAAATATGAATTAGGATCGTATTGTTAACAGGAAATATATATTAACATATAAATAGTTTGATCTGTTTGTCATAGGGTTAATAAAGTTTTAATTAAGATGAAAAAAGCTAGAGAATTTGACGTAAGAAGTGTTGAAAGAATAAGTTCAAAAGAAAGAGAAGTGTTGAAGAATATCAAAGTACGAAAGAGTTATTGTTTATTAAAATATAAAATTAATGTCGATTAATGAGGGCCATTGGTTGTGAGAAGTTCCGAATTTAATCCGATTATCGGATTATGATAGCGGATGGTGATAAATGCAGGAAGTATATATCTCAACATCCCGTCCACGTGTAAATATAGTTGTAGAAGTTATGTAACCGAAAATTAATGATGTAATTTAAAACTAGCTAACTGAAAGATAAAACTGTAAACCAAGTGTTACTACCTCGGTATTAACTTATTTGGTGTTTTAAGTTTTTTTTTTTTACTTTATTTAATAGTATTCTTTTTATTCTTAGACACAATTATATATATTTTTTAAGACTTTTCATCAATTAAAAATATTATATATTCTTTCATTGATTAAAATAATTTTATTTAATAATATTTTTTATAATCGAGATAAATTGTATAGAATTTTATATTTTCAATAATTTCATTTGGAAATAGTAACCTTTGATATTTGATCAAGTCAACTGAGATTCATGCAACATTTTTTTTAATAATTAGCCCAAGCTCCGTATAATATTTCTAATTAATTTTAAATTAATAATGCATGCTGCTAAAAAGTTTTTAAAATCCACCCACCGCCTGGTGAGGTCACAAAAACAATAAGTTGCACACTTCAAGTGTCGCATGCATGGATTGTTATGCTACTTTTTGATTAAAAGGCGTCATGCGTGCTAACTGGTAGACAATATTGTAGAGTTTAATTTGTATGCGCTTGTCTTTTCTGTAGTGTATTGCAATTTAGTAAGTTTTTTTTTCTTTACTTCAATTTTTTTTTGCTTAATACTTCCAAATGTTTTCTTCATGGAAACTCTTTCAAAAAAAAAAACAAACTTAAACATAAGCATGTATTTAAGTAACCAATGTTGTAACCCGATTCAAACACAGAATCAGATTACTCTCTAAATCATCGAATCATTAGATCATACGAAGTTAAACCAAGTGTCAATAGATTAATAAATTATAATATATATGAATTAATATTATTAATCATTAAAATATATGATAATATCAAATTTTATACAAAATACAAAATATAATATTTAAAATTTTGTTTTATTTCATTTTTTATTTACCATAAAATAAATGATTTTTGGTTAGCTAAAATAAGATAATAAAAAATTAAATAAATATATTATAAAGTAATTTTAAATCATAAATAAAAACTTACAATAATTTTCAATAACACAAAAAAATAATAGTCTAGCAATTTCATATGAATAAATTTTAGCTTTTCTTTATCATCATTTTCTTCATTTTCTTTGTATAACATAGTATAGTTTTCATCATCAAGATGTAAAGAATCGTAAATCTTGTAGTTTATTCAATTTTTTGTAGGATTAAAAATGTATGAAAAATTTAATCAATTTTTTTTATAAATGTAGTAAAAAAGTTAGGGTTTATCAGGTTAACCGGTGTCGGATTACAAATTAATGCCAAATTTTTGGGTTTTACCAAGTTTTATTGGATTTTTAATTTATGGATTTTTTGATAAATTCGAATCGGATAATTTACGAGTCACCAAATTTATCGGTTCAACCGCGGGTTCGGTCAGATCGAGTGTAAGAACACTGTAAGTAACTAAAATGTAAACTATTTATTTAGGTCGGAACCTTTTCAATAGGAAATTTAGCATATATTCTCTGATATACATTGTGTAGTGGCGACATATGCAAAATGCGAAACCCAGTGGAGGATATTTGATTAAAAAGATAAGACTATTTTACGACAGACAAATCCATGGAACAGATGGTTCCTTTTATCTATTTTAATAAAAAGTTGTGAAATTGTAAAAATGAACTTAATTATTCGACGTAATAGGCTGTTATAGCTTTATAATTTTCATAGTTTTCTTCAAAACATGCGCAGAGAATTTGATAAAAATATAGAACACAGAAAGGACCATCTAGATCGTTTATTAGGGACATGAATACATGATATATCTGTTCATATATCTTAATGCGTTACAGTGAGCTAATTCAGTTTTTGGTTCATCATGTTTAGAAATCACAGAAAAAAAAAACTATAACTACAAACCAATTACACTTCGTCTACACAATCACTATTAATGACTCCAAGTGTTCGAAAACATAGGATTATTGACCCAGTTACGCTCCTGCCTCGAACCATTTCTATGAGACTATCCAGTGAGCACACCCAACAAAATATACGAAGGAATATTGGAATTCAAATACTTAGATTGAGTTTTGCATCACGTATTTTTGGAAGAAAAATCTACATGATAAAATGTTCTTTATAAAAAATTCTAAAACTATAGAAAGGAGCACTATTAAGATGCCTCGTTCTAATTAGTGTATTGAACCTCTCAACCTCAGGTGGGAATCTGGTACTTTTTCACCATTTTTTCCCTTTCGATGTGACATAAATTTAACATTGTACTTTAGTTTAGAACCTCTCAAGTGCAAGTCTAGCTTTAATTTAAAATAGAAAATATAGGTATGTTTAATATCACATACAAACAGGAATGATACAAATATATAATAAAAAAATAAAAATAAATGAATGAATAGAAGATTTAACATAATTGTTAACGCATGAGTATTTACTATATGAACTGATACACTTTTTGCTTACAATGAATAATTAGATACTAGGTGATTTTCCCGTGCTCATGCACGGGTATGAATATTTATCAAATAAATATATATTTTAATATATTCTAATTTATTAATTTACATATATATTTACGCTTAATTATAAATTAATTTAAAATTTATATGTATAACTTATATTAGTAATATTATATTATTTAATTAGACATACGATTTAGAAGATTTTATATTTAATCGGTTTGGTTTTTTTTGGTCAATAGTCTATTTGGTTACACTTGTGTATTTTATATTGCATTTATTTTTTTTCTGAATTCAACTATAATATTTTTCTTCTAAATATACTAAAACTTTGATTATTATTGCATTTAGATTGGTTATCGTCTTATCAGCTTATATGTTCAATGCTACTTAAAACCAGACAATGATGCCAATTCATGGCCTTTGACTTGGATATAGTATTTTAATGGTTTAGGCTCTTGCATTTCTAAGCCAATTGTCTTTAGTAATAAGCTCTTTGTTTTCACATCCAACACAAAAAAAAAGATTGGTTATCGTCTTATATATGTCAATATTTTCAGTAAGATTGTGTATAATTTAATATATATTTTACATATAATGAAATTAAAAATAAACTGAAATTTTGACTCAAAATTACATAAATGAATATCACGATAATATTCTGAAGTCACATTCATATATATATAAATTTTACAAAAAACACTGAATTATAACAGTTGGTTAATAATTTATTTTTCTATATTGATATTTTTGAGTCATCCTGTAATCTATATGTATAAAAATAAATAAATAATTATTCTCAAATCATATGTTTTTGTTTTAGTTAAATCTTTTATTTTTGATATAAGTTAGATTCGTTCTGTTACTCGTTTTGTGAGTATATTGATTTACATATATTTTTCTAATTCAAAGGAAAATATAATTATTTTTTATTCTACTTAATGCAAGTATTTTATAATATATTTATTAATTGGATATATGTTTATTTTTAAGAAATAATAAAAAGTAAAGTGACGCTCAATAGGAATTTTCATACATAAATATGAGTATAAAGATAAACTTTTGAAATTTCATGAGAACATATTAATATTTCTAATAATTAAATGTTTATAAGTTCTAAATTATTTTATGCCTTGGATTTTTTAAATGGTAAACTGAAACTTATTTTAAACAATCTTAAAAATGAGAACTTAGATTTACTTGAGTATTTTGATTATTTATATATTAAGTTCCATAAACATAAAAACATAAAATTTAAAAGCAAACTAAATATTTAAAAGAATTTTTAAAAATGGTAAAATATAATATTTCCATTTCATTAATAGTGTATAGGATTTTGAAATTATTTGATCAAAATATTTATTTTTGTAAAATATAATAGTTCCTTTTTAATATCTCTTAAATATAATAGTTCCTTTTTAATATCTCTTAAATAAACAGTAAAAATGTTATTTTAGGAAAATTTCGAAACAATTATTAAATTTTGTTTATATAAAGATTTATATTTCATAAATATTTCCTTTTTTATTTATGTGTGTTTAAAAAAGTAAACTTAAACTAAAAAATTAAGTAAAATCTTATCATGAAAAAGGAAATACATTATTAATATCATTCTTATTTAATATTTTTCTTTAAGGGTATCTATGTAATCAACCATCATAAGATTTAACGTGAGCGTGAGCGTGACACGTATGAAACTGGTTTCTCAAAGACACATAAAAAAAGTAAACTTAAACTAAAAAATTAAGTAAAATCTTATCATGAAAAAAGGAAATACATTATTAATATCATTCTTATTTAATATTTTAATTCATTAAGGGTATCTATGTAATCAACCATCGTGAGAGTTAACGTGAGCGCGACACGTAGGAAACTGATTTCTCAAATAATATTATAGAGATATTATATAATTTCAACTATTAGAATCCAGAATTCCTAAATATCTATACAATATACAATCCAAGAATCATTTCCTTTGATTAAGATTGGTGGCCAATACAGAACACAAGGACTAAACTCAACTGCATATTGACAGTTGCAGCTAGAGTCAAGTCAAGATAATGAGCATGATCCGCTTAGTATTAGCCTCACAATGGATAGCTGCATTTGCATGTTCATTACTGTCACTACGTACTGTGTAAATGGAAACTCCTATGGTGGAAAACAAAGTCGCCACCATTAGATCGAAATGAGATGGAACAAATGGACTTATGATATATCCAGGTTTGGTTTTGATTTAAAGAGAGAACTAAAACCTGCAGAAAATGATTCCTTCCAAATAGGGCCGGGTGGTGTTTAAAGTAATTTCTTCATAACTTCACCTAAATTGTTTTTTTTTTAATGGATTTGAGGGTTAAAAATAATTTTTAAGGATTTAAGTACATATAGTTTTCTTCAAAAAAATTAAGAACCTAGGACTAATGTTTCATCTGGCTTGCCTCAAGACCGATCATGCTTTCGAACACAACAGTTTTATTTCAGTTTCATGTTTTGAAAACACATTCACTGCATACACATAGCAGATAATGCTTATGATGTATACATTTATATATACATAATAATACTGTAATCATAGACAAATTGACTCAGACACCTTACTGTTGCTACACATTTTTTCGTTTCTGTACTCTAAACCAAATGCTGAACAAGGCATAAATAAACTGCATCCTTACAAACTATACAAGTCCATGTCTCCTTTTAAGACTTGTCCAAGAATCACATAGTTTTCGTTGATCTGTCTTTTGTGAGTAAAGTTCATGGGAGAAGGCTAGCTGAAGACTCATCTCCATGTTCTTCATCCACCTGCAACTCCGATGGAACTTCTAAAACTGGTCTTGTTTCCTCAGGGATGAATCTCGCCCATCGTTTCTCCTTCACGAGTTTCAAGAATGGGTGCAAGCAGAACCCAAGAACAATGATCACACCGCTGATTAAAAACGTCTTCACGGTGGCTAAAACCATCACAAGGATGAGAAGTAAAGAAGGAGGCAAGCAGAGCACTAAAGCTCCTAAGGTGTTTAAGGGAACTCTATAAGGTCGGCTAAGATCCGGTTTCTTGATCCTTAGCTTCACAAAGGCAGCGAATTCAAGAAGCATTCCTAACGCATACAAGAAATTCAGAAACTCTATGATCTCTTGAAAGCTCATCCATGACAAGAATATGACTCCTGTTGCTGAGCACAAGATACTGATCGTTGGTGTCCCATACTTTGACCTGCAGCAACACACAAAGAACGTTAAAACACTGCTAAACAAAACAATTTTTTTTTTGTTAAATTTTAGACCGTCTAAGCATTTAAAAAATCAGTCCAAGTGTCCGCCTAATCAATAATTTCCTGTAAAGCGCCTATTTATTGTCTAACAATTTCTTGAACATTAATCATAACCAAAACAGACTCTTGCGGACTAAGCAGAACCAAATCTGAGAATTTAAGAGCCATAAACATTTAATAAATAAATAAATAAATCATCATCTAGGATGTGACTAGATCCGGCCATGTGACTAAGTAACTGACCTCTGAGCAAAAAACGCAGGGAGCATCCCAATCTCACTCATACCAAGAAGCTGAAAAGCATCACTACTCATCTCAGCTTCAAACAAACCAAGATTCGACATAGCAGCAGCAGCTTGTATCCAACCCTTGAGCCAAACACCTCCAATAAGCATTCCAACCTCAGCAAAATACCCATCACTCCACTCACCAGATGAAGACGGGCTTAAAGCTCCAGTCCCAGCCATCAAGGGAATCAAATAAGATCCCATAACCAACAAAACAGCACCAAACAAAGCCTTCGGAAACGTCTTCCCAGGGGATTCAACTTCTCCAGCAAGTGTACTAGCCTTGTCCCAATAGTTCAGATTCCAAAACATGGTGTTGAAGTACCCTCTCCAGTTAACTTTTTTGAAATCCACAAACAACCAACGCTTAGGACTGATCCTAGGAACCGCTAACAAAGCCATCACAACAAAAGGGCAGAGCGAGAAAACAGCTAACAGAACAGCTGAGAAGCCAACGATATGCAACCCTCTATAGTTCAAATAAGTCAGTGAGAAGGTAATGATTAATAGAGCAGGGACACGAGCAGCTACATGGTTCAAAACAGGGAAAGAATGTTTCAAGTAATCAAGAAACAACACAGGGTAAAGAGCATTGTCCATAACACCACTAAACCATTTCCAAAACCCTTCTTGGAATCCCCAGAAGGGACCAAAGGCTGAAGAGATCCAAACCACGTAGCCACCGTTCTCTGGGAAGCTTGTGGCGAGCTCAGCTGTGACGAGAGCTTCGGGTATGCTCCAGATAATTGGGAAGATAAGGAAGCCTAGGAGGGCTAAGAGAGGACCACCGCCTGATTTAACAGAATCCTCCACACCAAAAGGGCCACCAGAGACTTCGTAGAAGATGAGGAAGACTAGAGGTAAGAGTGTTAGCTTTGGACTTGGTTTTGTCTTAACGTTGTTTTCATCGTTTGAGATTATCTCTTCACCCATCAAACAAGAGAGTAAGAGAGAGAGAGAGTCCTGTGGAAAACAAACAAAAAAGATTGAAACTTTGGTGAGTTTCTTCTAATAAAAATTAAGGCTTTACCGGAGAGAATCTTAAAAAGGAAGAGACTTTTGAGAGATTCTGTACAAAAGGCAGAGGATTTACGTACCAGAAAGTCAAATTAAACCGATTGGTTTCTGGGTCTCTTTCTCTGATGAACCCAAAGATTGATGAAGATGGAAATGATTGGGAAGACGAAGAAGGTTGAACAAGTTTTGTTCTCAGATTTAAGATTTGGATGTGACGTCTAATGATTGGAAAAAGATCTTGTAAGAGTCGTTTTTGGTGTCTTCATTAGTTTTTCTGTAATTAAAGATGACACATGGCTCCCACTACACTTATACGCCATTAATCCAGGAATTCGTCAAACTTTTGCTTCGGACATGAACTTTTGCTTCTCTTCTTGTCTAATTTTTTTTGACAAACAAAATCAAATCAATTTATGATTTGGTTCTTGGGTTGGGCCTTATCAGCCCAATGCAACTAAAAATTAACATTTATCATTCTAATTAAATCTCAAAATACTTTTTTATTTATTTTTTGATCTTTAAAACCTCAAATCTTCAAATTTTAAAGTTGTTTTGGTTATTGTAACCAAACCTTAAAATTAACATCAAAGACTATGAATATAATACAAATGAATAATTTTATTTAATGATTTTTTTGAGGATTCATAGTTGAACAATCAACCTTCAAATCTTCATTTTTAAATTTTACTCTCTTTAAAATAAGATACATAGTTGGAGATATTCTTAAAGCAATATGTGTTTTTTAGGCAAAGAAAACTAGGTGGTTTTTAACGTAAGCTATTTCTTTTTAACATTTATACTAAAAAAACGTAAGCTATTTCACTGCTCTATAGTTTTATGTGTTCTCGTATGAGAAACAATATGAACAGGAGGAGAAATTACTAAGGTTGTTTTCTTATTCCAAATCATCAAACCAATAGAGACTTTGCCTGATGGAAATACAATTTCAAAATATTTTCGTTATTAGTTTTTTTTTAGTTTAAAAACTAAGAGACCATATGCTAAGAAATCTAACTTAAATGACCTGCAATAAAAATGTTCTTGCATACTAAGTTTGCAAACTTGTGCTGATCTTGAGATTCAAATTTAAATTCGTTGCTTTAGCTT
The DNA here is from genome assembly GCA_932364175.1 of Eruca vesicaria subsp. sativa. Lineage (NCBI taxonomy): Eukaryota > Viridiplantae > Streptophyta > Magnoliopsida > Brassicales > Brassicaceae > Eruca > Eruca vesicaria. The sequence goes on from CAKOAT010154378.1 coordinate 56,817, forward strand.
TTCTACATGTGCAGCCATTTCTTTCATCACTAACAAAAAGCACAATCAATTTCTGGCCCTTCCTGCACGATGAGTAGTAATAAATAAGCATGTCATTACCCAACAGTTTTGATATATGCGGTGGTTATGGTTAACACAATCAATTTATCCATTTCACTGCCAAAGTAGTATAATCCATGCAATCGTCTTCCTTACCAAAATCAATGAGAAAAAAGAAGAAGAGTAAAACATGAAAAACTACTCTAGTTTCTGTAAGGTTTTATAGAGTTAACAGTATGGAACTGCTGAGTTCTTCACTTTCTTTCACGAACACAAGATTAATAGAAATGGAAGACTAAATATTATAAATAAGGGAGGAAAATCAGTGAGAGCCCGTGTTCAAAAACGCGACCGCCATGACCGTTTAATCGGTGTTTAAACGCAAATCGCTCTCTTACTGTAGCGATTTAGGGCAAAACGTTCAAAAACTCGAAACCATAACGAAAGCCTAGTTTATTCTAAATTTTAAGTTTAGAATCATGTTCTAGGGTGAAAATCTATCATAACTGGCCAAGAATTATAGAGAAACAAGTTAGAAAACAGAGAGAATCGGAAAAAAAAATCTAGAGGCGGCAATTAGGGTTTTCAATCGACACGTTTCTAGGAAGAAGACGAGGGTAAAGTTGTAATTTTGATATATTAATAAAAAAATCAGTAAAAAAACAGATCATATTGCCTGTGTATTTGATAGGGTACCACTGTAGTGCGGATGACTCTCAGTAATATAATTCACACACTAATATATATTCCAAAAACTATTCATCGATTAAGTTACTCCTAATCCCTGATTTTTCATTAACTCGCTAGGTGTCACCCGTGTATATGAACACTGGTGAGAACTATCACATATCACTAAAATCTTCTTTAAACAAACAAACACACCAAATGAGTATATGATTAACTCATCTGTCTACTTCCGTCATATGAACTACAATATTACACATCTAACAAGTACACTAGTATGATTTTAGCTGAGTTTAAGATCAGTTGGAGGACAATATACACATCTAACAAGGATTTGTTGAGCAGCAAAATTGTTTTTTTTCCTAAAGGAACATTTATCTATGCCTCAGCCTGACAAAATTTAGTTACATAGAGTTACGGCACATTACTAGTCTAGTTGTTTAAGGATTTGTTGAGCATTTAGTTTTTTTTAGCCAATTAAATAGACTTCAATCTGAAAAACAATACTAAAAAAAGTAGCTAATACATAAGACAGAAACCCCACCTCCACCACTCCCACGCCTTCCTCTCCTTCTCTTGGCTGTGAAGGCAAGTTAAATGCAAAAATCTCATTGGGGACGGGGATCTTTGTTTTGAACACATTTCTGTGAAGATTCACCTCGACTAAGTCTGACAAATCTCAGTAATGCACTCTGAGGATCACCAAGAAGAACAACAAGCCGAACCAGACGAAGACGACGAAGAAGAAGAAGAAGAGAGATAATATGGTAGCTGCGATTCCTCAAACAGAAACCTCCACCACTCACACTAGAAAACCACCTCGACAAAATAAACCTCAAACCAACAACAATGGCGGAAGACCTAGACTCAAAAATGTCCCTCTCGCTACTTATTATCCCCTTCTCCTTCGGCCGCGAAGATGCTCATCACTTCCACCAGGAGCTTATCTGTTTCCTTCCAAGGAGAGTCGTTTTCTCTTCCCGAGCGGCGAAAACCGACGACGCCATTTCGAGATCAAAGAGAGAACTCAAATCCAGCAGACCAGCATCAGCTCTGGCCTGGCGCTTCCAGGAGAGGAAATGTGGATTGTGACTCTGATGATAGAGGGAACAAGCTTGTATCTATGTTGATTGATGATAGTTCTAGGGTTTCTGCTGATGGAAGACTAGGTTTAGATTTGTAATTGAGAGATGAGAGTGACTTTACTGATTCTGATAGTGTTTCATCTGGTAGCACTAATGGTGGTCAAAGAAGGAGCTTGCAACCTAACACTATAGCTTCTGCTACATTCTGGCAAGAGACTAATACTCGTTTAAGGCGGCAATTGCAGGATCCTGGTAGCTCACTTTGTTGCTCTACCCCGAGTTCGAGGATCGGTAGTATCTCATCAAAGTTGAGTCACTCTAAACGGTTCAGTGGTGATAATCCGTTGGTATCATCTCCTCGTGTTATGGCTTCTCCGATTAGAGGTTGTGGTGTTGCTACTACTCGACCTGCTTCACCGAGTAAGGTTTGGGCAACAACTCAAGCTAGGGCATTTTCTAGTCCTTGTTGAGTGAGAAATGGAGTTTCTGAGCATATGAACGCTTATAACCGCAGCTTTCCTTCGATTCTTTGTTTCTCTGCTGATATGAGGAGAGGGAAGATTGGGGAGGATTGGGTTTTGGATGCCCACTTGTTGAGGCTTCTCTATAACCGTCTTCTGCAGTGGCGGTTTGCCAATGCCAGGGCTCACTCCACTTTCTTGGTGCAGAGGCTGAGTGCAGAGGTATCGTATTATTTACATTACCACATTAGTGCTATGTTAAGTCATTGTAAATTTATGGTTGTGCCATGTGTGAACCTGCTTGGATCGTGAGTGCTTTTAGCCACTGCAGCAGACTATGAACTGTAGGATAGGGTTCTTATAGATAGTTGAGTCATTAACTTGGTCCAAGAAAATATACACACTCTAGTGAAGCCACAGCTTTTTTTTTTTTTTTTTTGATAGAGAAACCTGTGGAATGCATGGGTATCAATCTTGGACTTGCGCCATTCTGTCACTCTGAAACGGATCAGGTTGCTCTTGCTGAGGCAGAAACTGAAACTAGCTTCCATCTTGAAGGAGCAGGTGAGAGAATATGAACTTCTACCAATGTCGTTTTATCCTGTAATTGTGTTGGTAGTTGCTATGTTTATAGTAACGAATTCGTTGTATTTGGGTTTGTAGATGGGTTACTTAGAAAAATGGTCTCTTATGGACAGAGATCATTCGAATTCTTTGTCAGGAGCAACTGAAGCCTTGAAAGGCAGCACGCTTCGTCTTCCAATTATTGGTAAAGCTGTGGTAAGTGTTTGTTTTGGCCTATTTTGTATCATTAGAGTCCCTTTTTGTATGCTTTTTATGATTATTTGTGTTGTTAGGTTGATATTATAGATCTTAAGCATGTCATTAGTTCAGCTGTTGATGTCTTGCACGCTATGGCGTCTTCCATATTCTCGTTGACACCGAAGGTAAATGTTCATGTCTTAGTTATCATAAGATAGAAAGTTGAAACTCGATGTTGTCCATTCTAATACGCATATGTCCAGAATCAATTATTCTTGAAGATCCTCTTAATGTCTTTCTTTTTGAAAATGCTTAATTGTTTCAAATTTTAGTTACCGGCACGAAGGCAGTAACTCTGGTCAGAAACTAGAACCTGGTTGTTGGTCAATGCACTTGTCTTGAGTGGTTTAATTTACATACTTGCAATTTACTTTTTATTGTTTGATGCCATTTGTAGGTGGATGAAATGAAGTCAGTAATGGCCGAAATGGTGAATATCACAGCTGAGGAAAAGGTCTTGCTCGAACGATGTCAAGGATTCTTATCAATAGCAGCAGCTATGCAGGTTAAAGAATGATCTCTCTGCTCTCTACTTTTCTCTTTCCTTTTGCATTTTCCTTCCTAATCAAGCTTTTGTAAGCAAATCAATGCCTCTTGCTAGGTTAAGGACTGTAGCATGAAGACGCACATAATACAACTAAGCCGGAAACTGACTTCACAACTGTAGAAACTGATGAGTTTATGACTACTCTCACACCACTCGACAATATGATTTCTAACCATGCTTACATTTCCACGGCCTTTATCTGTTTCCTTGCGTAAGTTTCTTGTTTTGGAGATTACATCAGAGAAAGATAGGAGAATAGAACGTGGTGTTTGTTACCTATGAAGTAGCTTTAATTGTATACAATGAATCGTTTTGCTTTTGTTCTCTAACGGTTTGTCATGTTGCTTGCTTCTTCTTTTGGATTGACATTCCAGATCTTTCCCATTTAGGCATTTACTTGTGTTGATTTTCTTACCGTTGTCTCACTTACCATGTGTCGTTCCTTCTTTATGTGTGTAGACTCCTTGTCGTTTTTCAAATTCATTTGGATTACGTGTTTCAGTGTTTTGTGTGTGCTTAACGAACCAGACAAATGACGTCATTTTTTTTTTGAAACAACCAAATGACGTCATTATTCTTATTTTTTTAAAGTGCAATCAACAGAGACACCAAGATTTGGTGAACAAGTGATCCTCTTGTATATATAGTGTATAAAGATAATAAGAACAAAGAAATAAAAGCTTTATAAGAATTTGTTTGGATAAGATTATAATTGGCAACACGTCAAGAACATCATAGTTTATATGCAAAAGGAACACGAATGGAATGTATTGAATTGGTTGTATATTTTAGAATTTTCAATATTCTTATCTCTTAAGTCTTAATTTACAAACTTCTGAAACCTTTTTGTACTTTTCATTCACATAATATCTTGAACTTGTCATATATAAAGAAATTGAGGCGTATCTTAGAAAAAAATAGTTTTGTGGTGTTCTTTTAGTGTAAAATACGTTACAGAATATATAATCAGCAAAGACCTATGTGGTTCTATTGAACTTGCGACGCGTATTAGTAAATGACTTTACAGTTAATCATAACGTGTTTGGTTCTCCTCCTTAGTGTGATTAGGTGAAACCGTACACGAGCGAATACAGTTTCAATAGTATCAAAGCAGAAACGAAACAACTTATATTTGTTTGATCCTCTATCAAACAATCAATTAATCTAATGGTCAGCATTGAACAAAATTAATTTATACTCTTATAAACCAAACACGGTTATAATAATTAAATGGTACGAAGAAGTTAGGCTCGAATAAAAATTTAGTGGCCAAGAATGTTAATCACATACCTAAGAAGTAAAGAACCAATGCACAGATTCGTGGTCACGTCTGTATATCCCCTTCTTATTATTTGAGGAGAACTTTTGCAAATAAACCTTTAGTTCATGTGTTTATTACATGCATGTCATTTCCTACGTGGCAACTCCACAAGCCTTCTCACACCTTTTAACTAAAAGACCTTAGTTAACTAGAATAATTACACAACATGCCATTGATATAAATATACATATATGATATATGACATGCATATACTCGGCATATAGTTTATTAAATTTCCTTATATATTTCCTTATATATTTCCTTATATACGATACAATATATTTTGTTACATAAGTATGATATATTTCCTGATATAAGTATTTTGTCATCACCTACGATATATTTCAAAATATATTTCGTTACATGAAGTATATATAAAAATAGGAAAAAATGCGACCTTATTTCATAATTAGGCATATATTTAAATTTTAAATATAATATTTTATATTTTATAAAATCGAACTTTATATTTTATATTTGGACAATATTCGATGTACAAAATACTATTGTCTTCAACTTTAAAATATATTTCGTTACATAAGTATAAATAAAAATAGGAAAAAAATGCGACCTTATTTCATAATTAGACATATATTAAAATTTTAAATATAATATTTTATATTTTATAAAATCGAACTTTATATTTTATATTTGGACAATATTCGATGTACAAAATACTATTGTCTTCAACTTCAAAATATATTTCGTTACATATAAATAAAAATAGGAAAAAAAATGCGACTTATTTCATAATTAGGCATATATTTAAATTTTAAATATAATATTTATATTTTATAAAAGCGAACTTTATAAAATATTTCGACAATATTCGATGTACAAAATACTATTATCTTTAACTTCAATTAACATTAATGACCGAATCTGCATGCGTATTTCAGTTTAATGGTTTCTTTCCATTTGAATGTCAATCAGCTATATATAATATTTAATATTCTGAATTAATATTCTATTTCATAATTAGGCATATATTCTATTTCAGTCACATAATTTTAGCAACTAAATCTCAGAATGTTTTTATTAGGTAAACGGTTTAATGGTTTCTTTCCATTTGAATGTCAATCAGCTATATATAATATTCTGAATTAATATTATATTTCATAATAAGGCATATATTTAAATTTTAAATATAATATTTTATATTTTATAAAATCGAACTTTAGAAAATATTTT